>NW_019379640.1:1024976-1127241 GCF_000648655.2 Copidosoma floridanum
GTGTATATACATGTATATATATATATATATATACACTTATGCTGCTCAACACTATACAGCCGAGCCGATAAATCACGGATGGCTGTCTTATTTGGATTCAGATGCGCGCGAGCGTGCGGCAGCTATTATGTGATTTTGTTGGTTGTGCAACGAGACAAGTGTACCTACGTTGTTGTTGTTGTTTATTGGCAGCGCGAAAATTTTTCTTTTCCATAAGTACAGAGGAGGATTATTTATCGTTCGGTGGATCTTGGAGTTTTACAAGGTGCCACGTGAACGGCAGCGCGCAAGCGTGTGTACGCATCTGTAATAATTTTTTATAAAAATCATGTTCACTTTGAATAACAGGGAAATGGGAAACGTGACATTCTTACGCAAAGCTAAACAAATGTCATTAACATTTCGAGATGTTGGAGGGGAAAAAAAAAAATACCAAACATGAACACAGTACCATTTGTCGTGTACACGAAACTCAAACTGACACCTGTAACGCGTGGACCGGCCGTGAAAGAGTTACCTGTTCAACTATATTATTATACTCTGTGCGACTCGGGGCAGAAAAGAAGAAAAAAAGTAGGTGACGAGAGAC
Organism: Copidosoma floridanum; assembly: GCF_000648655.2. The sequence continues at coordinate 1,025,566 of NW_019379640.1, forward strand.
TTCCACCGCGCTCTTTCTCTCCTCTCATCAGTCAAACCGATCAGCTGCCGGAAGCGCGCGAGCGTAGCGTTCAAAAATACCTCCCCGACGTCTGAATGTCTGATGCGACGGTCATTAGACTAGACTTTTTTTTTCATAGTCTCCCTCCTCCGAAAAAAGCTCTCCCGGTATTTTCGTCCTTACTTTCCTCGCTGCCTCTAATTCAGGCCACAACTCAGTGCTCCAGGCCGTTTCCAAGAAGAAAAAATATTATTCTTCAAGCGCTGTACCTCCAATAAAAACATACAAGTTCACTTATCAATTCTCGTTTTTCTTTCGGTCACGGAAACGTTACTCTCAAGCCTGACACTTGATTAGCTGTACGCGCATACGCATATACATGAATCCCGTACGAGAAACCGATGAGTTGTTTATGTCCCGTATGCTCCAGATATTAATTAAAAGCCACGGGCATTTAATGAAATGGGGCGACGCTTGTTGTCATGGAAAAACAGAGCAAAAAGCCGGGGAAAAAATCCTCCTAGTTCAAATCTGCAGATGTGCTCATAAAGCTCTTTGGTACTTTTTATGGTAGTATTTACAATTTACAAGTGGTTAGCCTCTCGCCAAAAAATGTAGAACCTACAGTTTACGTAAACGATTGCATAATTTTTTTCGGAGCTCGATAAGGTAAATGTCCCTATTATGATCATAAATTTCATCATACTTGTTTCTTTAATTTTTTTTTTTCTAAATTGTGAGCTTTAATGGTAGAAATTTGGATTTTTGCTGGTGCGCTATTAGTTTACCGTTATTATTCTAATTTTTAAATATGATAATATGATTCTCAATTCTTAAAATACTTTGTTTTATAAAATGATTATGAGACCAAAAATGTACATAATTATGAGACGCTGTACGTATTGTTTCATAATTATGTCCCTATTTATGAAACTTTTTCAAAAACATAAATTTAGTATAATATTTTAAGACAATTAAAGTTTTTTCACTTGCACAACACTCTTGTATTTAAAAAGAATAATTATAACGATTATTGGTACACTAGAATTATACAAATTACTCGTTGAAGTTTGGTACCATAATATGTGTAGTTCAAAAGATAAGTTATGATTGACTTTGTCCCTATTGATGGAATTATCTTTAAAATTGGTCATTTATCATAATGATAAATAAAACATACAACTACGACAATTTTTACATAAAGTTGCATAATAAATACATGAATTTTCATATTCTATGAATAGGGACATATTCCACGACTTAAACACACCCGAGAATCTCAAAATTGCATAATGGTTTACGGTTAGGTATACAAATCCAGAGATCAGTAGCAGTGGGACAAACAACTCAGCCGCGTCACGAACAGGACGGGAGAGGAAGCTTACCTGCATGTATATTATGAATTATTCGAGGAGACGTAACAGGAGGGCCAGTCGCGGTGGCTTTTATGGCTCTCATTCTTACGCCTTTTCGCGCAATCCAAGTTGTCGTCGCGCGGCGTCCCTCTCTCGGGTGAAATGCGAGAAATGCGACGCGAGAGAGTTTCGTTTGCTCCTGAAAAGGCGAGATACGCGAGAAAATGCTCCGTCTGTCGTCCAACCGTGACGGTGGGAGTACGAGATGATGCGTATGTATACACGGGCAGTGAGGTGCGAGGCGCTGGTTTGCGGCATCACGATGGAATTTCAAATGAGCCGCGGAGATTGCCGCGTTATTTATTGGACTGCTCGTTCTACCCTTTTTTTCTGGTCGAGGCTGGAGAGTGATTTTGTTTCACGCGGTTTAACCCTCGAGTGGGCAAGGGAGGAGAGGGAGCCGTTGTCGGTGTGATTTTTCATTTGATTTTTTTGCACCACCACAAGTACATCATTTAACACAGGTGTATCTTTAGCACAAAAAAAAAAAAAACAAACATACCTCTTGGTATGTCATAAAACATTTTGATCTGGAAAACAATCGGTTAGTGTGTGTTACGATCAGCTGGCTATACAATAGAGGTGAGATCCGTTACGTCCCACATAATATTTATGTGATGTGCACCGAAGAACGTCACAATGATAACATGTGACTGTACCAATATTGACTATAGCTGTTGCATTTACTTCGTTGTGGTGTGTAAGCCAGAATACGTGCGCTCGTCTTGGAAGCATATAACTACATAGTTCTCGGTCATCATTGATAATTTTCGATACTTGGTCATTTTTTAACGAAAATTTTCATACATTAAAGAACTACCTCAAATTTTGTAAGTGTATATTCTCCAAAATTTACATTAGATTCCTTCAAATTGTCAACTATTTGTCAATTATCATACAAGTACCTCAGCTCATAATCTTGAAGCCCCCCAGCCCCGAGACTGAGACTATATAGTTACAATAGTCGTCTGCGAGACAAGTTGGATCGTCACTCATATCTACACGGCTATATGTGGATATCGGTACTCTGATGTAAAGTAATCTTACTCATGGTGAGCTGCTCTGATATATATACCGAATTATTCGTTTTTTAGTAAAAATTCCGTAACGGCGATGCGAGAATTTGATATGCAACAGAAATAATATACTTATTGACATCAAAGTGGGAACTTTACTTTGTATCGTATGTTAACATTGCACGAGATGTTGAAACCCGGGAAATTTTTGTTTCTTATTCGATACGACGCTATTTCGCACCGCAAAATGGTCAAACAGCTGCGAAAACAAGCGACTCCACTGTGTGCAGCGAAGGATAATCGATCCCAGGCGGAAATAATCACGGCGCTCGCGAGCCCCGATATTTATGTTCCGAGGAGGCCCTCACGCGCATACATATGCCTACACACAGCGTTCTAGAGATCGCAGAGGTGCAGGTCATAAACATATCGCGCTGCAGCAAAACGCCGAGCCTATTACGGATGATTTTACGTCCCCGAGGCGACGATGGCTTTTTTTTTTCACGCCACGGCAGATTGGATTTTCTCTCGCTTCCTCCTCGGCCGCAACATCGTACACGCACGTATATGTACAGAACGAGAGATAGGGATCTGGATGCGCGCGGGAGATAGAGCGATGAAGATTTCGCCGCGGGGAGGGGGAAAAAATACACGCGTGCAGCTGATGGTTCTCCTTTTACGCGGTTATGGCTTTTCTACTGTGGCTCTGCGGTTTTTAGGTCACGGTGGGCACGGCCGGGAAAATAGGTGTTGTACGCACGAGCGCGGAAATGATTATCTCCTCTCGTTGAGACGCGAAAGTTGTAAACAATGAGGGAGGGGAGGGGGGTTCCTCGCTTCGACTTTTCTTTTTTTTACAGTATGGAGTTTCGTTCGATTGTTTTTGCTGCAGTGACAGATTTTACTAACTACGAGAAGCAATTGAGATGCTATAAGTATTCATGGTGGGATTTGAGGTGCGAAAAAAATTGTTGAATAAAATAAGCGGCGAGACATGTAGAGGGCCGAGAATGAAATTCCGAAATTCCCGGAAAGTTGGTACCGTTGAAGCTGTTGAATTCGACTCATGGGAGCCGAGGAAAAAGAGAGGGCGGGAATCCCTCCAACTTGTAGATTTGGAATCTTCACAGCGGAGGGTAAAAGAGAAGGAGGAGAGGGAGAAAAAGTTCAAGTTGTTAAACCCAAGAGGATAGCGTTAAAATTACAGGCGGGCGCGAGAAGGAAAACTTTTTTTCCCGAAAACACGATTCGGAACTGTACGAAAATGCTCCGGGAGTTGTGTTATTAACTGAGAATGTTGTGCTTTGTATGCCGAGCTTTATTTGTGACGCAAGAACTTTTATCATCATTGTGAAAGGTTACAACATACTTTTCGTTTATCACCAAGTTTGGTAATTTGTCTTCACGGGAAAAGAATTTGGTTTTTATTTAGAATATAATAATTTTAATACCTAACGAAAATTGTGTTTAAAACTGTGCTAAAAAAAAAAAATTGAAAGTCATCAAAAAATGGCCAAGACATTCAATTATACGAGTTGGCGTTAATTGCTAACTAAAATATAATAATTAACTGGCACCTCAATATAAAATACTGGAAACGTAATTGAAATGTTTTTATCATGTTAATCAGATTTTTTTTTAGTGAAAACGTTAATTTCACAATTTTTCCAACCCCAAAGTTAGTAAAAACCTATAATGCTCGTAAAATTTGTCGTTGAGGACTTCAAAAATAAATTTAAAAAAAATCAGAAATAGCTTGGCAGCTAAGAGAAAAAGGCCAAAGTTACCAAACAGAGCTTGCAATTTTCAGTAAAAGGCCGAACTAAAAAATCGTCCCGAAAAACCAGAACTTTTTATAGCCACCAGCGAGGCCACCAGCATCACCCGGCGCACACTCGCACGCGTATACATTCTTAATATAAATCGACGCAAGATGCCACGACGTCTCCCGCTCGCGCCAAGATTTGCATAATCTCGCGGCAGACGACTGCGCGCACACGCGTACGTACATACCCACCGTGCACATATATTATATAGACCACACACCAGTAAGTGGTCTATGTGTATATACGCACAAGCGCGTCCGCCTCGCTCTTCCATTCGGCTCTGATGCTTTTCACGCAACGTCGCCGCCGCCGCCGACGTCAACGCCCTGAGCACGTGCGACGCCCTCCTCCTCTCCTTCACGAGCTTGCAATTAGGATCGATCGCCACGCTGTGCTCACTCGCGTGGATGTGTGCACACCAACCCACTCTGACTGCTATTCCATCGTCTATGTTCCTGGGCGTACTTTTGTGCTTGTACTACTTAATTGATAAGTCCTTCAACTTTTTGTTCATCGCGTATTTATCGAAGCTCTTTTTGATTCTTGTTACGCGCGGCCACATTGGGGTATCTCCATGATATGTTCTTTCTGCGCTTCTCGGACCGGGCGTTGATTTTACGATCCTCTTTTTTTTTTTTTTTTTTTTTTTTTTCGTTTTTGCACTTCGTCACTTCGTAAATTATCAAGCCTCGTCGTGAATAATACATGTACGCGGGATCGTAAATTTTTTACGACGTGTTAGGATCGGTTCGGATGCTGCTCTGGACCGATGAATAAAATATAATTGACTCGCGAAAGTTCCGCCTCGCGAGGGGTTTTCGTTGCGGCTTAAACTTTCGGCTGGCTTCGTTCTGGATTTATTAGAAATTTACGTGCCGATACAGCTGCTTCGGCCGGAATATTATTTTTCGGCTGAAAATACAAATTAACCGGCAAGGGTGTAAGAGGATTTGACTTTCAAACTGAATTTCCCTCCGTGGCTGAGCTCGTAGGGAAATAAAAGCAACCCCAGGGGCGTTGTTTTGTCGATTTAAACAAAAAAAAAGGGAAAAAAATTGATGGTGAAAAATCAGCGGAGACTTTTCCGTTTATTCAATAAACCAAGCTGTGTATGGCGCACTTTTCTCTAAATAATTGGCGAAATTTGGGGTTCGTTCAACGAGGGGCTTCAGTGCCAATTAAAGTTTAACCAGCCGTCGCGGCGTTTACAGAGGGATAGTCGAATCTTGGTCACTTAAAACTTTCAAGGGCGTTTTAAAGATTCATTTGGGAACTGGGGGAGCACAACCTCCGAAAACTTATCCTTCACGACGGGTCTTCTCCTCGACGGTTGTGTATGATGGGTATTCTAGATGTCGACGGTCTAATGTTTTTTTTTTTTTTTTTTTTTTTTTTTTTTTTTTTTTTTTTTTTTTTTTTTTTTTAGACAACTAACGAGTAGCCGACATGCTAATCCCGAGCTAATACTAAAGCCGAGAAGGATATGATCCGAGTGTCAAATTAAAGTGGGACTCGCGAAAATCAAGACTTGTTACTATGCTTTCAGCAAAATCGGTCGGGTAATTTGTTTATGACTGTACTTCTTTGGACATGCTTTATCTTGGGGCTCAAAAAACCAATTGACTCAAGTAAATACTATAGAGTATTTTCTACGTCATATTACAATTTTTCAGTTCAGTTATAGGGATCATTGGTCTATACGTCCAAATTCATTCGTTTATGTAAATCTCATAACGAATTTATTCGGGTATCTTCTTGTGCCTTTTCGATTTATTGATTACTAATACTTATTCCAACATATTTAGTGCATTTCGACACGAATACCAATGTTCCCTGAATCCGATAGATATCCAGTTTGGTATGTGATTTATGCACCATCGGTATCCCACTGGTGAACTATCGATATCCGATCGGTGAGCTAACGATGAGTTCTCGATGAGCGTAGGAAGGCACGTAAGGTTGTTTCGGAGAAAGTTGTGTGTTAATTGTCAGGCATTATAAACTCGTTAGCAACCACCTTTCTTCAAACTAGTTTCCTGTGAGCCACGTACTCCTTTTCGGCACATCCAAGCTATTTCTATTCTCGTTCTTGAGTATTAAGAAAGTGACCTCTCCTACGGAGCGGATTCGTAAGTCAACTAGATTTATTGGAGGATGAGAATCAAAGTATCTCGGCTATGCAAGCATGTTATACTGGATTATACTAAATAATTTTGAGAAAAATGGTTTTAAAAAAAAATTATTTTAATTGGTATTACAAAATTATTATTTATTCATAGTTTCAAAGTAAGATTTTTTCGGATAAACAGTATACTTCAATGATAAAGAACATGATTTACAAAGATTATTTTTATTTTTTTTTTTTTGTAGCTCTTTTACGATAAGTTGGTTCAATTCCAGCGGAGTGTTGCTAGTTGCTTTCACCAGCAACTTCACTTTGGTACAAACCGAACCTAAATAAAATAAAAAAATACAATATAACGAGTATCATAACACTATAGAATATAATTAATATTGTTTTCGAAGGCCCCCTAATTATCATAAAACATTTATTTATTTATTCATAGGTATTAACTCATAGTTTTCTGCAAAAATTCAAAGCCCGTCTCAATTCATAGTGCACAGATGTAAAACGACAGGGTTTCTGCAAATCTAGCAATTTCAAATTCCTGGACTATTGGATTTCCAAGAGTGTGTAATACAAAAATATCTCAGATATTTTATTACATTTTCCGACGTTGTGCCGACTGCTTTGTTTTGTTAACGATCGTAAAATGCCACGAAAAACAGCAGTACGTCGACGTCGTCTGCTTTCTTACTGGTAAGATTGAGGTACACATCACCAGTACGTCGACAGTAGCGCCCCCCCTCCAACTACGCAACGTTGTCACGTCTTACACATGTATTGCGCTGGCGGCGATTGCGGTATTATTGTTATATCTAATGACTTTCAATTTCATAACTTTAGCATTAAACTATGCCATCAATTTTTGAATTTGTCAGATTTTTATCTTAAACGTTTAATTGTACGCTTTTTTTATACAAATGTATAGCAAGGAATCATTTACGTGGTTGAATTCATACTGGTGAGAAATTTACTGCCTATTAATAATTTAAAATCGATTGCAACAACAACTACATGGGAAAAAAATGAGCAATGGGTGTTTAACAACACTGCATATCTGAGTATCGGGAATTGAAATTTTAGGCAAGAGTAATTTTTCAAATACGAACTAGTAGAAGCATTAGACACAAGATAACGATTCAAGAATAACGAAAAGTGCATACAAAAGAATGATAAGGTAAATGAGCCATGGGTGTCATCACATACTTAACTAGAAAGACAGAGCAGAGTAAATACAAGAAGAAAAAAAAAAAAAAAAAAACACAAGAATAAAGGGAAAAATTGAGGTTAGAAAGCCAACACGAGAACAAAAGTAAGAGCCACGTCAATCATACTATAGTTGCTTCCGACGACTATTATTGTTGAACATATTAAAATTAAATAATGATGAAAAAAAAACTCCAAAAAGATAGCTCATTAATAAATAACAATAATTTAAACAAAAGATAGGAATTATGATGATAAAAATAGAAGGAGAAATCACGAGACAGACGGATGAGTTGAGAAGTGTACTTAAATTTTTTTGAGTAAGTAACTTGAATGTAGTGAAGCAAAGCTTAAAAATAAATTTTAAAAAGTTCAAGTGGAAGTCAGGTACCTATAGGCTTGAAGAAAAAGTAAAAAGAAAAAAAATAAAAATTTAAACGATGGCTAAAGGTAAAATTTCAGTGGAACATGCAAAAGTAAAGTGGGATGGCTATAGCTAAAAGAAAATTTAAAAAGTGGATGTAAAAGCAGTGACAAGAGTAAGAGAAAAAAAACCAAACAATAGCGGTGTGAAAAGCAAGACGATACTCTAAAGAAAAGTTTTTATAGATAATAACAGTACTGGGGTAGAAAGACATAACCACAAAGAGACAAAAAAAATAGCAACGAAAAGAAGAACAACAACAGACGATGTCAAACGGAAGTAGTATTATAAAAAATTAAGTGTAGCCAAGAAATAGTTCAAGAATAGGTAAACAAGGGCTGTAAACTGTTCGATAAAAGAAAGGAAATCACAGTCATGCTGTCGATAAAAATCAGCATATTAATAAAAGTAAAGAAGAAGTAAGGAAACTTTTATAGAGATTTTAAAGAATTGAATAATACATATTATTAATAAAGTCAAGTAGTGTAAGTAAACAAAATACACATTTTCAATACAAGAAACAAAAAAAAGTTATGTTCTTTGAGGCATCACAAATAAGTTGAATTTATCTGCAGGTATCGATATGTTTGATACTAAATGTAGTGTGTTGTAAAATCATATTTATAATAATTGATAAGTTTGAATAAATTTCCTACGTATAATAACTTTCAAAAAAAGTTTATGTCACTCATGATCAGTATAATCACAAAGAGTAGAAAATCCTATGAAATTATTACCAAGATACAAAAAAAATAACAAGTATGATTTTTTTATTTTAAAAACAATTATTATCTCGTGCCAACGCAAAGGAAAATAAGTTATCTTCGCCTATTCTGAATAACTCGAAGTTTTATAATACCAATAAAGTCCCAGATAACTAACTTAATATTTGCCTTAAAGAAGTTAACAAATCCTGATACTTACATTTTCCCTTTAACATATTGATTTGATATGATTTGATTCTGAACTGGTACAATAGTTACAACTACTTCACGAGTTTAGTTTAAGATCAAAATTTGTGTACACGTTCATCCAAAACGGTATAACTACTGACTGCTAAACCACTGTAAACCAGTAACTCTGAGCCTTTTCTATTTTAAGCTGGTGTCATTTGTACAACGCTACTTCGTCACTGATATGTGATATCTGAGTCGGTAGAAATATACATACGACCACATAGAAACTACAAGCATTAATGATGACATGTACTATTTGTACGTAAAAAAACCAACAAATACTAAGCGCTTTAAGAATTTTGTTTATTTTTTAACTCCCACCACAAATTTTTAATAAAATTAATTGTCAAATAAATGCAATTGAATGTACATATAACGTAGATATACTCGGCAACGTCGCAGGATTCACTTTTTTTCTCGAACATCTCACCTACAAACTACTACGCAAACAAGCCCTAATAGCGAAACATTTTTCGACAGTCAGCCATCCATAGTCATAGCACTGTCGTAATACGGTATTATATTTTTTAAATTCAAAAATCCTAAAAGTTTAGTTCGTTTGAATCTACTTATGGATACCCTACCAAGTACAATACTGACGACATGTTCGGACAGAGGAAATAAAATAGTGGATACAAATACAGTTAGAACCAAATACTTTGACAAAAGTGATACCATTTCATCAGGTGAGCCGGTGTATTCCCCAATCCCTCCAGCTGTAAATTCATGTTGCTTTCTATGAATTTTGATAAATCGGTTCTCAAACGGGTTTTCCATTCAATCTTTGTTTACGTATTACAGTAAGCATAAAATAAATTAGTCTGCAGTGAACAGTAAAACCACAGTGTGTGACACTTGTCATAAAAATATTTCATAAACAACTGAATGATGACAAAATAACTGTGCGCAAAATGTACAGTAATGAAATTAGGCTCCCAGCACTTGCTTCTTTTATTCGACTCTCGGGATCTCTTGTACGGGTCCTCCTTATTAGAGGTCAGCCTCAAGATGGGAACAATAACAAAGACAATAATCTTGCCTCGGTCGTCTGACAATGTGCACTTAAACCTGCAGTATATACCACACGGCACGTCGGACGAGGGTATACCTACGCACGTATTATGGCATACTGTCTGTTTTATGACAGCGAGCCATACGTAAAATACAAAGGTGGGTATTTCTGACCCCACACGAGCGCAATTTCATGCTTTACGAGGCTTATTATTCCACAGCTGACACCAATAATTACACGATAAAGTATTGTTGTAACCCGTGCGTTTGAATGTTGACTTGCAGTTAATGTATGTATGTACCTCGGCACTTTCAGTTTCTTTGGTCGATGGCTACGTTTATAGTTGTGTATTTCATCTCAAATGTTGGTAGAAATCTCTTGAAAAATTTTTCGCGTGATATTAAACGGAAGTTTAAAAATGATTAGGCAAAGGAATTCCATCTTAAGTTGCACGTAAAGTAAAAGAAATGGACGCATGATTTCGAAGACTTTGCACTCATGCATCGCATAATCGATGACAAATTTTATGTATTTTAAGTTTGAATTTGATATTTTTACATGACTTTTCATGTCCGTATTGACTGATAAACCAAAATGCAGTATCAGACTAATGTACCCTGGACCACTCGAATGTCTATATCGCTGGTGAAGACAAAACTTCCTGATTTCTTCCACGATTAAACTACAAAAAAAAAAAATCCCGGCAACGACAAAAAAAATGCGCGAGAATAGAAGAGAAGGAAGCAAAGTAAAAATGTGATCTAAAAAAAACTCGTAAAAAAAAGCATACTCGCAAGAGTCGACAATCGCTCTTGGTTACATAGCACCATCCCTCTCTCGGCTGGCCCAAACCGACTTCCTCATTGTTCAGTTAGTCTTTGCAGACTAAAAAAAATCAACGTTGACGCTACTGCAACGGAATTAAAGTCGGGGCGAATTTTTCAACGCCTTGTCAACCCGTAATATTTTAAGCTCACTCGTAGGGTGTATATACATGTCCTATGAGCCGTGGAGTCGCATGTAATTGTGCTCGTCGAAGGGACCCCGCTACTGCACGCTAGGGAACGAATATACTTACCCACGTATAGGAAAAGAGGACGAGGAGGAAGAAGAGAAAGGCTGTCCTCGTCTGTCTGTACTTGTGTATTGCATGTATGCTTGTATGTGGTTTGTATAGAAAAGGAGAAAGAGAGAAAAGAGCTAAAAGGCTAGGCTTAAAATTTAATGGCTGCACGGCTCTCTCTCTCTTTCTCTCCCTGTCCGTCTCTCCTTCCCTCTTTACTCTCGGCGGAAGAGAGATAGCACTGTGAGCGCGGCTCGCCTAGGCGCAAACGATACAATGGCCATTGGATCTCTCTCTCTTTCCCTCTCGATCGATAGTCAACTTGGCACGCGAATAAAGGGATGCGTCCAAGAGAATACGCGTGTGTCTGTGAGGGAGAGTCCGGATGAAGCGAGTTACGATAACGGAGGCTGTATTAGTCTGGGTTTATTTATAATGCAGGAGTGGAGATTTTTTTTAAATCTGCGTGTACTATCTAGTTCGTTACTCCCTCGCGTACGCCTTTATGATTTGTGTTCTTTATAGCTTACGTGCACGTGTATTGCACTCTATTTTTTTTTTTTTTTTTTCTCTTCTGCCAACAAAAAACAGAGATAAATGCGGACGCTCGGCACACCGGGTTGTTGGTTAGCTACGTTTTTAATCAACTGCTGGGAAATCTGAGGTCAGAGGGGTTGGATCGTTACTGCTGTTGAGTGACGAGTTGTGCTTCTACTCCCCCGTATTTCTGCGTTGATGTCAACGTCGTACATTCTTTTTTTTTTTTTTTCTGTACGCGAACGTGGATGGAACATTTTGTTTTGCACCGGTGATCTGTCAAAAGTTTAATTGCCGGTTTGCCAAGCAATTCCTTGCTGAAAAAAGTGTTTGTCCTGACAATTGGACGGAATAGTTATTTCATATAAAAAGAAAAAATCAAAGTTTCCATGTGGTTTTTTTAGTTGGTGGAGCTAGACAACAGCAGTTCACATTCATTTTATGTCAAGGAAAATACGCAAATGTTGTTATATCAGGCTCATGTTTGAATCACTTGACAATAAGAACCAAGATAAAAATTGCCAAGTGGTCTTCGACCGGTGTAGCCAAGTCTTTTCATCCCCTTTTTTTCTTCAAGATCTGTAAAACCTTGTCGATGGAAGGGACGCGTAAAAGTGGAAAGATGCTGCGAATGCCTTTACTTGAATGAAACTACTTGATGGAATTGGCTGCACACCATCTAAAGAGCATGTTCAATCAGTGGAAGTGTAAGTAGTTCTGTTCTGAAAAAGGCTCTGCAAAAGCGAACAAAGAGAGAGTGCTTTGGTAGAATCCAGGATCTTACGTTTCGCCTAGTCCAGGAGAGTAACAGTCAAGAAGTGAACCAAACTATACACCCAGCGAACTGATTCGATATTAAGAGTTACCTAGTGTCTTAAATGGTGCTTGAAAATGGTACTTTCAAACGAGTAGTCTTACCCCCAGAAATGAGATTATGTTAGAGTAAACCTTTGTAAACCTGTGTGTGAAATCGAAAATGAAGAATACCAATAAAAATCATTACAAAACAACATAATTTATATGCACACTTACACCAAATTATCATCATTTAGAAATGTCCAATAACACAGCTCATATAAATACTAATAATCCAAATCGTTTGGTGAAGATGGTGACGTTAGTGGCAGCTGGGCATTGAATAAAGTGAGAGTTCTGATACTCTTGTCTATCTTATCTAGAAGGTGACGATATCTGTACCAACTGCTGTAACTGAAGACACTTACTGATGGATTTTGGATTTACAAGGTGGCCAAATCGGTGCAGAGAATAAGGAAGATAATAAGATTAAGGTTCGACATTGTTGAAAACCAAAGGTACCAAAAATTACGACAGTGGCCTAGAAATACCTACTGATGGAGCCCCTTTTATTTTTTTTCTGAGGTAAGAGGTACAAAAACAGTCAGATGATGAAAGCATTTGGGGAGCTAGAGAGATGACAGTCGTACCTGAAAGAACACATCATTTTGAGCCAGAAACAAAGACTGCATATAGAGGTAGACGTGTACAGAAGCATAGAAAGGGAAAGGAGTTATGATGACTCGATGCAGTTGAAATTGGTGGACGTAGCAATGGCAGCACACCTGGCAGTGGTGACTACGAATGATGAGTGGCTATGCGTTTGCTTGGACAGAAAAATGTTCTCGATGTTACAGGCATGGTTAAATCCAAATTATGGATACACTGCTGAAGAAATTTTTTAGTACAAGACTTCCTCAGTCAATGTAGAACAAATCCTTAGCATTCAAATGGTCGAAAAAAACTGTTGGAGATAGTCACGACGAATGATAATCGTTTTGAGACTAATTGGAGCGGAAAAACATCGTTTTTGGCATGAAACTTTGCCGCAGTGTCCCCAATACAGTACTATACGTCCATGCGAGCACAATGCAGACTCTGTCCACTCTTCGGCAGCTGCAATCGAATTTTTGCCGACGTCAGAGTATTCTTATCACCATACTACCTCTTCTTATTCAATGGAGGAAAAATGTCTCGCGAAATTCTCCGCCCGTTCCAACAAAAAAATTCGCTCTGTTGTGTATTTCGAAAGACGAATCAAGAAAAAATACAAGAGACAGCGAGAGAAGTGAAATAAGAGGGCAGACGGTAGGAGAAGGTGAAAGAGGGACTCGGAAACGAAACAGACGTGCCGTTACGCGCGTCTCCGAAGGCAAAGTTTGTGCGGCACGTGTAATCATCCAGGAGCACGAGACTGTACGGCCCTACGGCACTTGCAGGTAGTTATATACAGAGAGGGAGAAAGAGATGAGGGACACGTCGTCGCAGTCCTTTATCTTTCCCTCTGCAGACTCGCGAGGCGGAGCAGCAGCACTACGGCCCTTTTCCACGCAGTGTAACTGAGTCTGGCGAGGCGGAGACCCGCCGACGTCCAAGTATATATACACCATGTGGCTCCGCCAAGGAGGAGGGGAAGGAAGGAGGAGATATCGACGAGGAACTTGATGAACTTTGCGAGCGAGACCACACGCTCATCATCCACCCTACCCTCCCTCGGCGCGCGTGTGGGTGTGATGGATTGTACTTTGTCGAGAGAGTTTTCAAGCGAGTGAGCAGAGTTACCTGTATACCTCGAAACAGGTACGGCTAAACTCTCGTCCCGTCCTCTATACGCGCGTGCCGGTTTCAGTGCCCACTAGAGCGCTCATATAAGTGGGCGTGAAAACACTGACCTGCCAAACCGTTGGATAAATGGTATTCTGTGAAGTAGGAGTGCTTCGATGAAATCGATGAAACTCGATCGATCGGATGATTTTACCTGACACTGGGAGAATAAAGTGTGGCTGTAATTCAAAGTAAGCGTTAATGAACGACGTCACGATGAGCGAACTAGTGGGTCGGGATTTTCGTGGCGTTATTGTCGTCTACGATTCCCAACTGCGCGTCATCAGCTCTTTGAATCCCAACTTTTCAAATTATTCATCTCGTGTGAGCTATACAGGCCCCCGCTGTGTACCATTATTCGGAGGGAGGGAGGGGGTATTAGTCGAAGGATCGGATTAAGAAGGACGAGAGTGCAGCGCGACGACAGAGCAGGAATTAATCTCAGGAGAGGAAGAAAGAGAGCGAAGGAAGTTGGCCATTCATCAGGCTAGCTATGAATATTTATGAGCCCCATTGTTAGACACTCGAACTGCGAATATATTGTAGCTCATACTATCTACACCCCTTCTTCTCTGCAGCAGCCGGTTGGAAAACGTAATTATAAATTCACAAATTGTGACTCATTAAACGAAAGGGGCGATGCTGGTATGGGTTCCTGCGCACTCTCCCCTTAACTTTCCATGTACCTATATATTCTATAGGTATACGTACGATATGAGTATTTAATGAGTCGAACAGCAGCAGAAGCGAGACAAAATCATTGTATCACCATGGCTCCTGTACGCGTTTTTTAATGAGAATTTCCGCAAAACCAAGTGTCACGGGAATTGAAATATTATCCAACTACCTATACCCGAGAATAATCTCCTTCCCTTTGCGAAGAGTAATTATCTCTTTACCGAGAATCCTAAAAGGCTTCTGTTCAACACGGCTGAAATCAAAGCTATCGGCATTACTGCAGTACCGCGTGAGGGCACTCTTGCATACGATACGTAATGCACGCATCGGGTGTCACTTCCGGGCCATCGTTTAAGCCGAGGTTTAAGCCATTGTCCGGGGGGGGGGAGAGAGGAAGAGAGACACACTTTGATCAAACATCAATACCTCTATTTCCATCCATCACTTTGCAACCCACGCGAGCATATAAATATACATTTACGTAAAGGACAATGAAAATACCAGACATAACGGGAGTAGTATCTTTGCTTCAATCTCGTTGGGACCCGCTTGTTTTCCCGCACAGAGCTCGCATCACCCACCACCAAGTCGGAGTTTCCTTTCGTCGAGCGGGAAGAAAATGAGAGTCACCGCCAACGCGAGGAAACGAGGATTGAATCAAAAGGAGACGAGAGGAAGGAAAGGGGCTTGGTCTTATATGCACGATACCGTGATTCATGGTGTCAGCATCTGGTTGCTGCAAAGGGGAACCCCCTTCCGCTATATGGGCAAGTACGTAAGTACTTGTTTCGTTCTATCTTTCTGTGTGGCATACTTGGCTCGAGCCGAGAATATTTGGGCAGCATCTGAGATGCTCTCTCGTGTACGGGAGCATGCAGTGACGTTAACAGTAGTCGGCGCAGTTTCTTTTTTCACTTGGAAATCGGTGGGCTGCGCGTTTCGTTTTTTTATCTCGATGAGTTAAGAAAAGAGGGGGGGGGGGGGGGGGAGTACGATTGATGGGTTTCACTCTGTAAGTATGGTTTACACGCGGTGAACGGGTCCGGGTGACCCAGATGACTAGCTGTTACCCACTGAAGTAAATTTTTTTAAAAGCTTCATATTTTTGGTTTGACGGCTGTTTCGACTCACCGCGATTCAAGGTGGATCACTCAGTGTCTGTAAAGATGAGGATGTTTTCTTACCTGAAACAAAAAAAGATAATGGTTAATGAATTTGTGTATTATACAATCGATTGTGTTTCTTTGTATGGTATTGCGTACATATAAGGATAATATAATTAAAAATATCGATAAATGCTTAAATAGCCTCGAAAATGTAATTATTGGCACCAAAATTTCTTTGTTCACTAAATTATAATTACTTCGTCAAGAGTTATACAATTTGGGTGCAGTTGATATGCAAAGATATCGTCTTTTTTACGTAGTTTATCATTTACATAAAAAGTTAAACTTGGATAAGCTTCAACACTATGACAACCTTTTATTTTACCAAATTAGGGTGATACTTGGTCTAATGTAATGGATACCCCAAGCAGAATTTGGCACTTGATGTTGATGCTTCTACGATTTGGCTACTATAATTTCAGCTCCATAAACCACGTTTATAAAAATAAAATAAAATCTAGATGTAAGTAATTTATACATTTAACAATCGATGGAAATCGCAACGTGAATGTCAATGAATCCAAAATACGTGTCTAGGAAGCAAAGTACGCTGCAAAAAAAGAGCAGCTGAAATACGACCTACAAAACAACAAGTAAGTATATACGCAAGTCAACTCCACTACCGTAGCAGTTGCGTCTCCAGCTACTCTGCCGCTGCGCCGAGAGATACACAATGGACCAATAAAGACACGTACGAAACAGTTTGAAAAATCTAGAGCAGACAAGAGAGAGTCCCTCCCTACCCCTTTCCACTTGTCCGATAAAACCTTCAGTTTGCCATTCGCCTGCACTAGACAATATGTAACGCCAGCAGGCGACGACACACTCGGCTACCCTGGCAACTCTACACCCAATTTCTCGTGCTTAATCCTCTCTTCTCTCCATGTCTCTGGCATGCATCATCTCCTCTCTCTCGTCCCTCAATAAGGCACGGATTCTCTCGCTCCTTCGTCCATACGTGGTGCTCTTCTCCCTATCTGGTCCCTCGTGTATACACGCACACCTGAAGGAACGGTGTTTAAAACACACGATGAAGAGAGAGAGGAAAAAAAAACTGATGATGGCTAGCTGTGATTTTCTAGGCGTAAGTGGGAGGCACGCGACGGTGCACAAACTCCAGTCATGTAGGTATCCGTTTCTGCACCGGTAGCGTGAAGCATGTATTCAGCGCTCCTCGGATGTCGATTGCGCAACCGTATACATATATGTACCGAGGGACCCTCACTCGATCCCCAATATAGCACGCGTGCCGTCTTCGTCCAATTTATCCGCTTGGGGGCGCGTGCTTATTAGCATAATGAGATCCCCCTTATAGCGTTCGTTCGCCCTACGTGTCTGTGGAGCAATTTTTTTTTTCTTTCATCGCCCATTGAGCATTATGCCCCTTGTTTTTGTCGTCCTTTACTTTGAGCTAACATAAAGTCTAGTTCGCAAGAGAACTTGGTGGTGCTCATGTACAGGAAAAATAAGAGGAGAAAGAGTGATATGTTTTGGCGATGTTTGTTTATACCGCATAGCCAAGACCGTTTGAAAGGTTTATTGTTGCTGGTCTGCGTGCTTGGCTCCATGGAAATTATTGCGAGCTACTAGAGATGCAGGTGTATTGTAATACAGGATCTTACTTGAAAACGTTATCTCCCGTTTGTTTGGAAAATGCTGTGGTTCAATGAGGATTTGCAACGAGCTGATTATTAGGCACTTTGTGTTAATGTACGATCGAGAAATCGAGTAACTCTCAAGAGTGGGACTGACAGCTACTAAACATTCGTGAACATTGTTGTCGAAAGCCATTCGAGGACTATATAGTCTTTTACATGCTCAGAAATCCTTTTCCAACTTTGAATCGTTTTAGGGTCTTTGCAAGAATTTGGGACTTATTAATGTATCAGTCCAGTGAAAGTTATTTCGAATAAGCAATGATGAAAAACCTTTTGAGAACAAATAAAATAATAAAAATGTATAAAAATAAAAAGTCCAACGAAATAGAACTTACAGGCACACACAGGAGTATAGGTAAAATACTGCATGTACGTATGAAGCTCACAACCTACAATGAGAGAAATCGTATGTGCAGTAAACATAGCTTTTGTCGCAGCTCGGGTATTGTATACTCGCAGGCTGTGCTCGACATTTGGAAATTATACCCGAAATCGTGCAAAGTACTTATCATTTGCAAAAGGAAGCGTCTGCGACCAAGTTCGCGGTAAACAAAACCGAGAGTGGTGCGTCTAATTTCACGTGTGTCTGTCGCACTGCTATCTGCGGGTGTGTGCTGCATGGCTGCAACATCCTTTCTTTAGACGTATAAATATGAGGAGAAGCAACGAAGCATAGCCTGGAAATTTTATAACTAGCAGGTAGTGTTGTAGCTGCTGCGGTTGCGCTTATTACATGGCGATGTTTGTATGTATACGGAGGAAAAGTAAAATTAATATTTACCATGTTCCCCCCCCCCATCCTGCAAGTACATACATTTTCATCCAGCACATGAAGACGGTAACAGGATGCGGTTGCTTACGAGAGGTTACTTTTTGCTTCGTTTTAAAATATTCCATCAACGCAGAAATTTATAATCAACGAAGTATGTTTAAATTATATTCATTGTCCACCTAATTATAGTTATAACTATAAATGTTGAAAAGATGTTTGCATTGTTTTCCTCTTGTTGGATTTCCATACTCTTGGGAGTACAGTGAATCACTAAAAAAAGTTTGCCCATCGATTTTCAATAAGCGTGTACATCAAGTATAGTAATTTCAAGAAGTAATGGAATTAAATTGAAAGCCCCGTCAGCTGGATGGTTCCCTCTTAGCAGTGAGCGGAGCAATCTCGAGTGAAACTTTTTCAATTAAAAATGGCAAAAATATAACAATACGAATGGCACGGCTTCCCCGTCGTAGTCCAATTGGCAACACCCGCTTTCCTTCGCAAGTGAAACAAGTATCCCCCATGCGGAGCCATAATCTGGACGATTATAACACAAAGTAGAAACTATGGCATTAGCATATAATGATCCGAACAACTTTGTTCCTTTGCGAGGCTATTTGTGGAGTAACTTTTTAATAACAGCTTGCAGAAGTATAAGGTATTGCGAAGAATCGGAGCGAGATGATCCACGTTTTGCTCTTGTCTCTTGGGCAACGACTGGATGAATTTCGATCTCTTTTCCTTCCTCCGTAACTGTGTCGCTAAAATGAAAATTAAGTTTTCGACCCCGGTGAGCTACATAACTCAGGACTCGACTCAGGATACACTCTGTGTATGCATTGCAGTTTGTAAATGACTCACCAAAACAAGAGAAAAAGAGGGAGTACTGACAATCATCGATCTCAAAGGTCAGTTTGGTAATTGAAACTGACAAAATGATGACGAAGCACACTCCATTATATATGGTACATTTTTTTTACCAACACCCAACATCGGCTCTCTCGGTTGCTCACCCGAAGCCAAACGAGCCTCTCGGCCGCGCGGAGACGAGCATCCATCAGCATTACTTCCCTATCAGTACTAATGACAAAACAAGCGATAGCTTACACACACACACCACGTACATCCAATTCGAGTGAGTCGTCGGCAAACTTCATTAATGGCTAGTAATAATCATTGCCAAACCACGCACCCACCGTGTATATATATATATATATACCTACATATACGAATACACGCGTATATGATCACACGGAGCAAACTACAGAGAGAGAGGGTAATAAATAATAGAGCCTCGAGAGACCACCACAACCACAAACAGCAGCACAACCCGTTTATGGAGAGTCTATGTGCATTATATATAGATATATACTCTGATATATATTTATATATATATTGTGTATGTATATGTATAATAAACGTATGCACGTCTCTCTCAATTTCGTCCGGAGTAATTTAGAAATGATGGAAAGTGTTTGCTCTGCGTGACTCCGCTCTCACGCACGCGCTTTATTAATCAGAGGCAGCGCTGAATTAATCACCAAGATGCGCTGCTGCTGCTCGCGACGAGGAGTATTGAATGTAACAGCGTGGGGTATTGTGTATGTATATATATATACCCTTTTGCTAATCTCGTCGTTTTACGCCGCTACATTGCTATTCTATTGCACGCGTGTGTAATATGGTACGTGTGTGATAGGGTATACAAGGGACTGTACGTACGTTATGTATATATATATATATACTTAGTTACTCATTGGCGGAAACGTGCTGGTTAAACATTTTGAGAAACGCGAACTCCGAGCGGTGTCCGGTTTCTTGTGTGTACCTATAAAACGCCTCAGTCAAGCGGTCTGTGGGTGTTTGAGGAAAAGAGCACGTGTGCCTTTGTCTGCATCATGTACGCGTTGTTTTTCTTTTGTGGCGCACATACGTGTGGGTATTCTTTTTTACGAGGCGTGAGATGTCATGACTTTTTTAGTAGATGAATTGTTTCATTGAGTAGATGTTTTGGAAGCTTAAAATTGGGAAGGGGCTGAATTTGGGAAGAGGGTGTGAATGAAAGAAATATAAAATAACATCGAGGTTCTACGGTCAAGAAATTTTAACTTACGATCTCGTGTATGGAAAATTCGACTTTATCTGGGATTTGGAAAATTTATGTGCAGATCAAGTAGGTTTGTTGAAGTGATACGCACAACATTTAACTGTAGCATACCACAAAGACCTTACCAGTATAGGTACATTAAATCAATTGGGACACACTATTAAAAAGTATGAACAAAATCCTAATGAATTTTATAAAAGAGTTTTTCTCGGTTAACTAAATTATTTCTTAAACGAACGTTTGAACAATTTCTTAAATCCAGTTGTACATTGATTTCGAGATTGATTTTATATTTTATGAAAATATAGAAAATAAGGCTTACTACACGAAATCCATACATTTCTTTAGGATCATGAAAAAACGCTTGTATACACCAATACAATAATTAATTATGAAAAAAAACATTTGACTTTATTCATCAGTATAACTTATCTTGATTTAGAGTGATGCATTTATTCCCAAATCTTTTATAAAAAGAGCACTTGTGGCTCTATTTTTTCGTTGATGCGATCGACTTGTTACACAGTGCATTTTCTTGTCGAAAAATCACTCTGTTTTTTTCTTTATTTGAGGCTAGATTTTTGCATTATTGTTCTTCAAGCTTTCTGATATTCGTTATTTTAAAATAGAGCTTTTTTTATGAACAAGATTTCACGTAAAATTTTTTTTTTTACACTTTTTCGTGTTTTGCGGAACAACTACGGAATTCAAGCAATCAGAGAATTTATTGTTAATTTTTTACCACCGCATTTGACAAGAACCAACCATTTTTCTACATTGAAGCTGTTGATTTGCTTATCGAGTGTTTTTCCCGTTTTTCCTATACGGCTTGTACAGATATTTTTTTGAATACGTCATCGAAACACGAAATTAGAAAATTTCTAACGTTTTCACAACTAAAAAATAAACGTTACCAAATCTATTGTGACCAGAAAAAATAACGGTCGTTATGACGAAAAATTTCGACGAACGTGATTTAAAGGTTGGCACAAGACATTAGTCAATAGTGATGCCATGTATCTTATTAAGTAATGTAATACATGTTTGGCACCCCCTTGACTAAATATGATACATCCCTGACTGCACTCGCAACCACTGATGGCAATATGATGAATTATTCGATGATTCTACTTATCAAATCTCGAACCCTTATAACACAACGATCACCAAAAATAAAACAAAAACTCCGTGCATAAGTTAACGAGATGCTACACGTCAGTGTTGAAGGATTGGGAATAACTATTGGTATGAAAATTCAATCCAAGAGTAGCGAAAATTGCCAATCTGAAAAAAAGAAGTGATCCATCTTTCACCACAGCCAGAGCAAATAACACCTCGTTGGAGCGCAAACAGGCAAGCCCACTTGATTCGGTGAAACGTTCGCTAATGTACGAAGCAGGACCACCGCTAAAGACCCCATTTGTCTCCTCGGCACAGAGCAAGACAGGGGCAATGATCGATAACTCGCTTCCGAATAAAAGACAAAAGAGGGAAAAAGAACAGGTCAGGGAAGAAAACACCGGCCGCGGCAGGAATTTTAGTACCACTGCCCACCGCGTGATCTTTTATCGAAAGAGAGAGAGCAGACTGGCCTACACAGTCGAGAGCTAATAATATTAGTATCGTAGAGGCGCCCTTGTTGCACTGGTTTTATCGCTCGCGCATATTATTTGCAGCCACATATTGAAATGAGAAATATCGCAGCAGACGACGGAGGCGTCGATCGGCGCCACAGTCGCTCACGCGCTGCCACCATCGTCGGGCCGATAAATCTCCGCGCGCCGAGAAAGCGCAAGATAATTAATAAAAGCGCCGCGTTCGCTTGTGTATGGGTTATAATAAGTAAACGCGCGAATGTGCCGAGTCGAAAAGGTGTTGAGGGAGAAAGGGAGGAGCGAGCCGAAGACGGAAATATAGCGAAGAGGTGTACTCGCTTTTTTCCGCTTTTTTCCTTGTTTTACACTTTCGTTTTTCAACTCGTTCGCACGTGCTTGAAGGGAAAAAAAAGGCGAGTGCCAAGCGTTTTCAGATAAACAAGCCAGAACTCTTTATACATAGGAAATCAGAGGTTATGTTTGCTGACACAAGTGGATACACACACACACACGATTCGCGAGCTCATATTTATTTATTTATACTTATACAGGACGGTAACTCATTGGACTACAAGATCGGAGAGTAAAGTCTCGACCGATGGCAGTTGCGTCACAACAACCGGCTGATTCGCACTTTTTTTTGTCCTTTTTCGAAAAAAGTGTTTTGATGCGTGGAATACATTTTTTTTCCCCCTCTTGTTCAGCGACGCTTGTACACAAGCCCTCGTTTTACTTTTACGAGGGTATAATAATCACACGCTCGAGATAAATGGGACGGCCAGTGTGTAAATCATCGGCTTTGCGTTGCGCAAGCGTTTGATTAGCCGAGAGTGAGCGCGAAACAACAACAACAACACCGATCTGGTTCATTTTTTTTTCCATCTCTTCAATATAATCACCATAGGCATTTGAACAAGTTCCAACCAGTTTGGGGGGATATTGTCGGGAAACTATGTGTAGTACGAAAAAAACGCGAGCGAAACCGATCGGGCCGGAGAAGCCTATATCTCATTCGTCATCCAGACTCATCGCCAGGCGCACATGCAGACATCGAGTCGATTAATCAAATCGGAGCCACCTCTCGAGTGCATTATTTCGTGCGTACGCGCGCAATCCATATTTCTCGAGGAGACGGAGGAAAACACCGCTGCTCCATCCGCCGGTGGAATAAATCTCCTCGCGAACGTTTCGGAGGGCCCCTCTTGCTTCCTGCAAAAACGATGAAGAAAAAAAAAAAAAAAAAAAAAGAGGGGGGCCAAATTAGCGCACGCGCCAAAAGCCCCGGGACTCGTATTATACGAGTAACAAGCTTTTTCCAGCGACGACTCTCGTCGTAAATCATTGCCCACCGCTATATACAGCGCCAACTTCACTCCGACGGCGAAAAAAAAACAACGACACCCATAACTGCAGAGCGACGGCTAAAACACAATGCGTGTCGAGCGGGTCACCCGAAACACGCGCGTATAATATTACAAGTCGGAGAGGATTCTACGACTCTCCATTCACGGATTTATGCGTTTCAAGCGTGTTTTAATGCACGTAGATGTACGCTGTACGTAAGTACTGTACATCGGAGGTGTCAGTTTGTCACAGATGAAATTTTGATCTAATTAGTACGAAAAAACGGATCTCGTCGATCATCAACTCTACAGTATTGAGAGGGGGGGGGGGTAACAAAATCCGACGAAAGTTGCTCTTAAAAAGCGAGCTGAGCTGAATTCAGTTCGCCAGAAAAAGCCTCGAGAATGAAGGGATGAGGAAAAGCCCTTTTCACTCTTGTTTCCTTATCGACCGCCTGGCAGCAGTATAGCTCTGAATTAAAGCTCTCCTCTCCTCTTGACCGCTCGAAAGTAAAGCACGTGCACGGAGTATTACATCGTTGGTATTGAAAATTTTTCTCCCTTTTCTTATTATATTTTTTTTTGTCCATCAAAAATATTATAAAATACAGCAGTAAAAGCACCTCAAACACCTTGTACCCGGCTCATGTACCGTCATTGTGTCACTGCTGTGGGTCTTTCTTCTTCGCAAACGCGTAATTAACACTCTCGGAGCTTTCTCCGTTTTTCATCGAAATTCGCAGGGAGGGGGTACGGGAAAGATAGAGAGTCACTTGGCACTCCATAAACGCGTCGTGGGGGCCGGGAGAAACTTTCCTCTCGCACCCTTAATGAAACTTTGATCAAGCGTTAATAATTAATATTCCTTACCCTCGAAGGTGCGAAGAAAAATTATGCTTATCGTCACACGGGCGAATGGGACCCTTTTGTCTCAACACATTTGGTAATTGTGGATTTGGTCTTTTAGTCATACGCAATCAACGTATAATCTCAACTTTTTTGAAATTCAAAAGTGAGTTCGCAAGCGCCCATTTCAGGGAGTTTATTCGGTATTGTAACACTTTCAGCTCCTTTTCCAGCTGCCGGTGCTTTGGCAGTCATAAGGTACTGCCGGACGGGCGAAGCTCTTCTAAATATCGACATACGTCCACCTTCGGCGGTGCAGGGGATACTTAAATGGTACGCATTGTACGGGACTTGTACACGCTTGAAAGAGAGAGATATATACATGGGGGGAAAAGCTGTCACGGGAAAGGCGTTTAGGGGGAGGGAGGAATTTCCCGAAAAATTGTGTGCAGAGCAGATGGCGCGGAGAAGTGTTGGGAAAAGAATGCGAGGGAGCACGGCATGTCAGAATTAGAAGAAAAAAATGGCTCACGATGTACAGTGGACTGTGCAATTTTAATGCTAGAAAAAATTACGTGACATATATAACTCTGGGGAGTTTTCGATTAAAACTTTTTAATTACAAAAAAACGGCACTCAGCCATTTATCCTAAAAAAAGGGTGCCAATGTGGTTTAGCCATGAAAAAAAGTGCCAATTTTTACCGAGTATTAATTTGTAAAAGCATTCATTAGGACGAATGTCAGTGCCGTAAGAAAGGTATTTATTTAACCGAGCGCTTAGAAAGATGCCAATGCAGCTGCAAATACTCGACCCTGTTCTCGGTACTTTTCTTAGGGTTCATCTAAACTGACGCCTTCCACGCTCCAAGTATAGCGATACGAAAGTGCTAAAACAATGGCCGAGTTTTCGATTCTCTATATGATAAGTGATGGAATCGACACAACAGAGTCACAGCTTCTTTATAAAAGGTGATGGTTTTTTCGGTACTGTAGACACACTTGGATAAAGCGAGCATCTGCGAAAACATTCCTCACTCTCACCCGTGCATTGTTCAAACATGTGAACACATTGCAAAATACCTAAATGGATACACAGCCGGCAACAGCAGAGTCACAATTATTTGCAAACACGCGCAGCTGAATTTTCACGAGGGACCGAAGATTAGTCGCCCCCAGCTCGGTCGGCGCACAAAGCCCAGCAGTAGAAGAGCAGATAAGCAGGGGAAAAATGAGGGTCCAAAAACGGGCAGGCGCGAATATTACACGCGCATAGGGAGCGTAGCTCGCATCGATCAGGCGTGTGCCAACTGCAGAGAGAGAGAGAGAGAGAGACCATTAAAAGGCGCGCGAGGGTGGCCCGATGGGCCCGCACCCTGCGCAGCTGGCGAGACTCTACTGCCGCTGTTGGTACGACTTACCCGGCGTGGGTTGAACTTTTAATTTACGGGCCGCGTGGTTGCTCGAGTGTGCGGAGCGTTGTCGACGATTTGTGCGCCCAAGGAGTCACTGCTATGGCTGTGGTGGACGAGCGATCGGGTCCCCTTGCTCGAGTCTTTCGACTCGCACGGGAAGTTTTCTCTCTTTTTTTTTTTTTTTGGACGTACTTTGGAATACAGAGCGTAAACTTATGTGACACAACGAGGAAGGCGTTCACTGGATAAAGTACCGATTGGCCGGTGTTGCACTGCAATTCCGGTGACCATTAGATTGTAATCGATCGGTAAGACCAGAGTTGTTCGAGATGAGACGCCAAAGAGCCGGTACAAAAATAAATGAAGTGGCCAAAGTTAAATCTAAGACCTTTCTTAGTTTCTTAGTTAAAAAAAAATTATATAATGTGAAAAAGCATCATGCGGAAATAACTAATACTCTAAAACCTGTCCTACGAGTCTCACCTCCTTGCGACGAGTGGCTGAACTGTGAATAAGGACAATAAAAAAGCAAGTAGGTACCCAAAGAGAGAGAAAAAAATCTCGTGTGGTCCCATTTTCCACCACGACGAACGACCACATTCGCGAAACTTTTCGGCTCCGCGCATGTATGTAAAGTTCGGCAGAACAGCCATGGCGATCGGACAGCTTCCCGAAGCGTTTTTCAACAGTTCCAATCTAACGCCCTGTCGGTGTGTATAAACGGCACTCTCGTGTGGGAGAAATTTTCGGATCCCCCCGCAAGAGCGTGCCTTTGTGTGCACCACTCCCCGCACGTGTATTAAGCGACCGAACGGCGCGAGCGGGGAGTGACGGATTTAACGAGGCCGCGTGGATATTGTCGAAAAAAAAGGAAGGGAAAGAGAGGGGAGATTTTACGACGCGGCTGCGGAATGATTTTTTATTTCGGGCTCGGTACTTTTTTCGTGTTCTCCCTCGCCGGCCGAGAGCTTTTGGACCCGTGCGTGGTTTGCACGTAGCGTCGCAGACGGGAGGATTTATGGGAAAGAAAAAGGGGTTTCGCTGCGGCCAATCGGGAAATTCGCCGAGAATTATGACACCCGATTCCCGGGCCCGACAGTAATCACGACGAAACTGCTACACATTGGTTCGGATGGGTTTTATGCCCCACACTTTGTGCTTCGAAACCAAGCAACAAACACGCCAACGATCGCCGATCTCCTCCATAACGATGTGGGAATAAAAACTGTGGGCAATCGTAGACTAAACATGAAAATAAATCTCATCCCTAGAGCGCGACTTGGCGCACATTTGGACGATGACCCGCAATGAATGCCGTAACGCGTGCCCAAAAATACACATTACACGACGCGTCCCCGCACGGAGTCGCTGTCCTACACGCAACCAGTACAGGGAGAGACGTTAAACGTCGCTCGTTAAAACAATGTTTATCCAGCATGGTACACGTATCTTCGCTGGGCCAAAAAAAGATTCCACAACCCAAGAGTGTGTATACCTGTCCGACCGACGTTTATACGACGGACACGTGTCAAAAAATGTTGTTGGCCCGTTTGAAAGATCCAGGCGATCGGCGCAGCTGCACCGGTGGCGGAGCTTCTTGTTGTTGACCTCCGCTCCTGCATTTTCTTTCTGTCCGTTTCTCTTTATTGTATGGATTCTCCCCATCCGCATCTGCGTCGATGAGAGGAGATATTTTCCTCGTATGTGCACGAAACGCAGCAACACCAGCCCCCGTCATTGGAGGCTTTTCATAGGGGAGGAACGAGGCGCACGTATATTGTACGACGTAAACACATTCTTGCAAGTTTTTTCATTCGCATCTGCATTCGTACTTGGCAGATTAATTTTTTTCCATTGTACGTTTTTTGAAACGTACGTTGGTTTCCGTGGGTACATTTCAAATCAAAGGAAACCAAAATTTTGGAAAATGTTCACCCTCGAGAAAGGCAATTACGGTAAGACTCGTAACGTAAAATTGATTTTAATCCCGATCGACTCGAGCCCACGAAAGCTACAATAAATCGATGACTTTTTATAAACACTGCCCATAATATATTCGAAAGGTAGAAGACAACGACTCTCCAAAAAGCGTTGTACGCGAAAAACCCTTTGTTTCCAATTTCGGGTAATTTCTTCCAACTCGCGATGTTCCAGGCACACGGTAAAATCAGCAGCCGTGGCCGCACATTAAAAATAAGTATAGTAATAATGATACACCGGGGGAGGAGGGGGGGGGGGGAAGGTCGCTCAACGCAGCGGCGGGCGGAAGCACAGCTGGCGCGCGGCTTTTGTACACGTGTCCTAGAGTATACATATATGTATACCCATGCGATACTTCCTACTCTTTTGCGGTATGGACCGCAGCAGCCCGTGCTCCTTCTCCCTGCGTGTATAGGTACATTGTGTACGTTGTCCGCACATCTAACTCATATACATACAATACATAGACAGTGAGAGCAGGTAGGTAGGTATACAGGGATGGCCGGCGAATCAATAATGGTCAGCATGGCAGAATCAGAGAGAGAGAGAGAGTCGCAAGGGAGGAAGGGACGGAGGGCTTGGGGAGCGGAGGTGTACAGCACATAGTAGATAGAAGTAGAAGAAGAAGAAAGGAGGAGACGGGGGGGAGGAGTTGGGATGAAAAGTGGAAAGGTAAAGAGGAAAATGAGGAGATACGGCGTAGAGGTAGATATAGGCTGCACAGCCGGGCTGGGAGGAGGCGTGCCCGCGAGCACGTGTGGGTGCGCGGCTTTTTAGTATACGCGAGACGAGTGAGCCCCAGGATCGATATGTAAACCCCGTCTGTTCTGTATATATATATTTATATGTACAGCTTTACACGCCGAGCCCAGAGCTCCCATGTTTGGTCGTACTGTATATCCAACCATCATCATCGGACCGGTATGGCTTTGTATTTACAACAGCGGGAGGGATTCTCCTTTTGCGATGATTTTCGTTTTTTTTCTTTTCTTATACTCGCGTACACGCGGCATCAGCTTTATTGTTGATTTTTTTTTTTTTTCTTTCATTTTGCCGATGAGCATGTGTGCGGAGCATGAAGGGGTGCGTGCAAACTGTGGATGGATACATCGCAAAAAATGACGATATAGGGGTGTGTATCGAATACTGGCGTGCTATTTTAAACGATTTTAAAAGTATACATGCATAGATTTTTTTTTTTATTTCCGGGATATCGGCCATTTGTGCCATTTTTGTAACATCAGCGATGTGCTATTTGAAATGCGAAATCCATAGTGATTGTATTGCACTCTCGAAAAAACGAGAGTTTTTCAATCATTGAAAAAAGGATTGCGACACGCGCTCGTGAGTGATAAAAACGTCACAGTTACGCACATAATAAACAATACGGACGATTTGCGCCGATACGCGCATCGATGAGATAAGTCATTTGAAAAAGTATATGACAACATACTTATATAATAATATACGTATAGTTGTATCGTAGCACTTTCGCACACCCACATTGGCACGTGACTCCCTTCTTTTATTTATTTCTCCATTCCCGAACGTAAAAGCACTTTGACGCATGTACTCTTGCATTTGTGCTGGGCGCGCGTGGATAAATTCTGCCCACCCCCATTATCGTATATAGGTATAGGTTCGCTCTAACTATATGTGTGACAATATAGGTGTACATGAGGTGGGAGGCAAAGGGGGGCTAAAAAATGCTACACGCTGCGACAACTGCCGCTGCTGCAGCAGCAGTATAACAGCCTCGGAAGCGCGATATTCCCGCAATTCTAGCAAATTTATTCGTTATGCTGTTGTTGTTGCTGCACTTTCTCTCCCTCTCTCTTCCTCTGCAGTGCTTAAAAGGTTGGGGCCGGTGAATCGACGCTGGTATATATGGCGGCGGAAATTTATTTGTCGCGCGCGCTCGCGCCCAAGGTTGTACCTTGTACGTTAAAAAGTGAGAGATTCAGAGCTCGAAAATAAAGTTGGCGCGCTCACGTGAGACCATACAAGTTTCAAAGTAGGGGTAAGTGTACCAATCTCCGTGGCACACACTGAAAATTCCAACTTAAATGCACCATAAAAAATGGTAAACCAAAATTTTTTGGAATATTTTTTTTTTAATCTTACATAATCTCTTACGGAATATTAAAAAAAATTTTATGAAGCTAAAACTGCAGTAGAATATTTTTAAAACGAATAAAAACGGTATGCTGGTATTACCGTGGTTGTGTACCTATTACCGTGCACGTATTACCGCGGATGTATAGGGTTATGTTTACGTACGCTCTCCGCGGAAATACGTACACAATCAGTTAATGAGCGCTTTGTACCAAATACCGTGGAAAATAATTATTTACTCAAAATATACACAAATATTTCTGTTTGAATTGCATCTACATTAACGTCATTTTAGATTACTAAAATTGAAAAATTATTTTATATGAAACATTTCTTATTTTGAGCAAGTAATCATCAGTTTTTCAAAATCCACGGTAATAGGGCAGAGCACGGAGATAGGTACACTTACCCCTACCAGTTATGGGACAGTTTTACATCAGATTTATTACGATAAGACTTATAGTAGGCTTTTGCTCCTACGTGTCCGAGGCTGATCGAGTATAATGTTTTCTATTCGATACACTTGGACCCCCTGATTACGATGAACAAATGAAGCTGAAACTAGCAGACAAATTCTGCCAGAGTAACCGTAAAATTAAAAATTCTACTTTGGATAACCGTAAAATAAGACCAGGTATACCCTTCTAATTTAGTAAATTAAAAGGGTACCTTGAAGCAACCATTGCGTGGTTATCATTTTTTTATGATTAAACACAAATTGTGGTTCGCGTATCGTTTACTTGTTACACAAAGTCACGAGCTCAGACAAGACAAATGAAAAAAATGTTGTTCCTCCGCTCAATGATTATGCTAATCCACATATTAAACTTCAATTACATCACTTTACAGACACGTTCCACGCTATTTGTTTCGTTTACCTTGTCACCAGGTAACATATTTATTTGCAAACCTAACATTTCCGGGTATTAACAAGTACCGAGACAGCTATGCGTATTGTAGTCGAAGTATTATATTTTTAATCTCGAGGCGTGTAGAACGCCGTGAGAAGGAAAAATCACGCGCAACGTGCCTGGCTATACGAAGCTACGAGAGGGACGGCGCTGGAAATAGCCAAGGCGAGAGAGCTCGAGAAGTCAAAACGGAAGGAAGGCAGAGCCAGAGGCAAGAGGGAGGAAATGTAGAGGAAACGAGGGAAAAAGGAAGAGAGAGGATGTACCGTACTCTGGAAAAAAAAAAAAAAAAAAATAGTGCAGGGCAGGCGACGTAATGGGGACGACGACGACGACGCCTCGGGCGTGTGTGTTTTCGATCGAAAACTGGAGCGATCGACTGTGACGTCCCTCCCTGTACCATCGAACGCGGTACTATTTTTCGTTTCCACGTGTGCTCATTTGAGGTTCAGCACATATACACACCCGAGTCGTCCTCGTCGCGAGCGCCAACTGCGGTACACACGCGTCGCTGTGCTTTTCATCGTCGCCCCTTCGCGTGCCAACACTCTTTTTTTTCCCCCTCATCCCTCCACGCGGCAGCCAACTTGCTTTTATCTTTTCATCCATTATTCTTTATGAAAAGGCTTGTGAAATATTGAACGATACGCCTGGCGTTGCCTCGAGCTGTATATGGTGTATATACACGGGTGCGCTCGTAACTACGTAGATCCCCATGGAATTGTGATGTATCACGGATTACTCTACATGGCTAGCTGTTTGCTGAATATTTGATGATTTTTTTGTTGAAAGATCAAGCCTTTCTACGCTGATCCGAGGAGATGTTCGCTCTTACGTGAGGGGTTCTAATGATTTCATGATTTTTCGATTGGCTATACCCGATGATGAAGACTCATGTCCTTTGCGCACTTTTTGATTTCATATAGATATTTGTTTTGCAATGTATCGTTTAAAATGGTGATACTATTTTATTATACAGTTTAATTTTACTTAAAATATGATTGATCCTTCGAATTACAAGCACATGGTAATTCAATGCAGTTAACAATAGCTGCCTATCCGAGTGATGTAAATTTTTTGTTTTCGCAAATCAATTTCAAAACATTTACACCCTCGTCACAACGCACTTGAATTTTAGTTGTGTAATGTTTTCATCTAGTCCCAATTGATGCGCTGTCATGGAACGATTTGAACGACTTCATTTGATTTCCAATTATTACGAAGTGAATTATTTCTACGTGTGGCGAGAAATGTTATTTTCACGGCGTCAATCATACATACGGTTCTGGTAAAAAAACACGGCCTCGACATCAGTCGACGAACACCATCAGTCACCCGTAACGAGGGAAGCAGAAAAAAAAAAAAAAAAAAAAAAAAGAAGGGCAGAGGCGACAACTGATGCGTGAAAATAACGAGTTCTTCGATCGCTCGAAAATTAATAAGCTGATTGGACGTAACGCGCAGAAATAATAAAACGACAGAGCGACGATAAACACAAAACGGGGGAAAGCCGTTAGTTGCAATTTTACGAGTCCGACCATGGGAGGAAGCGAGTGGAAGCTCCGTGTGTAAGTATTGTACGAGGGTATACGTGTATTGGACAAATGTAAGCCTCGGAGGGCTATTAATCATCGCGTGGACCGACGCTTCGTATTTATTGATTTCGCGGCCAGGGAAAATTCCTATTGTGATGTATGAGCCCTGAAAATTAGCCCCCCCCTCCCCAGTCCTCTTGCGGCTACCAATGAGCGTCGAATCGATACTGTGGTGCGTGCCTTCCGAGATTTAGCTGCTGGGCATAGGTGTGTCCGTGATACGGAGCTGGGACCATTAATATCAATAATAACGCACTTTGGCGGTTCTATAACGCCATCTATTCGTAAATTGACTCCGTGGGGACGGCCATGCATGGAGTATCGAGGGTTTATGGGAGACGGTGTATTTTACAATTACCATACGCGACGCCGCATTGGGATATGCCGAATCGTTGCGTAAATTAATTTATGCACAGGAATGTGACCATCGCTACGATTTGACAAGCGAAAAAATCATTGCCACGTCTTTAAAGTGGTCGATCGATAGGTTGCGCATCATCAAACTCATTTGGAGTAGGTCCAATCACTTGACAGTTTTTCAAAATCACGGAGAGACTCTTTTGGTCAAAAGTCGATGAAAAAACGGTCCTCAAATGACTTGGAAACAATTTAAAGTCATGCGACTACAATACATTATTTTACAGTCACGGAGTCCTTAAAAATCGTTGAAAGTCATCAGAAGTCATTCACAATATCATTTTATTGAATGTAAAACTTTTGGGCAAACGATAAAAAAATCCGGCGAAACCTCGAAGTCACTTTGGAAATTTCACGAGGACTCAAGAATCGACAGCACCTCGTGATCCATCTACTGAAACTAGCCGAAAAAGGAAGATTCGCGCGTGCGGTCAGCCGGAAAAGTCACCTTTTTCCTCCCGAGCTCCGCGATGCACTCCAAGGAAGTCGTAAAATTTCCCGCTGGGCAGCGTCGGTCCCTTTCCGGCTCGTCACGTACGCGTCACATGCAAGCCGGACGTGAAAGTACACCCACAGAGCTCCCTCCTTGCAATCCCTTAGCGTCCGACGAGGGAGAGGAGTATAGATGGACGGTTTCAGCGAAAATGTCACTGTATAAGCGCGTGTACATTAGTGGTATGGGTATACGTACCGCCCATACGTGCCTCCATGCGGGTATACGTTATCCGGCTCTCGTGAATATCGGATAGGACATATACACCGATGTACACACGTCATATACGTAATAACGTACCTATAATCAGCCGACAGTGTTTGTATACACGCACACGCGGAGCGGCTGATATCTTTGATTAGCGCGCAACGCTGTGCATATAATATTTGTATATGGGTATGTACGCGCGTGTGTGGGTTAATAATACGCGCGCCGCAAATCGCTAGGCGATCTAATTATTATGCTACGCCGAGCGCCATTGTTTCGACCTGATGATTGTTTTCGAAGCAATCGCGATTCGGTATATCGATGATGGGGAAGGAATAACGATAGTAATCGTGACTTTGTATTAGCGGAGATCGCGGTTGGTTGATTTTTTTTTTTTTCTTTTTTATTAATTAAATCACGCGGAGGAGGTACTATATTGTTATCAATGTTGATACATTTTAATTGTTTCTAGACAAATAACTTCGAGTGGTGATTTAGACGCGATTGAGTGTGCAAAGACAGAGAACAACGATGCACGAATGGTGGATACGTGCATTGTGTGTTCCCATTCGTATGATGAGGGATATGTATAAATGAAAAGAGGATGAGAAAAGAGCCGGATCACCAAGATTTTTCTGTGCGCTCTAGCTCAGGAGAGGTACTTACAGCTATTATCGATGTACTTAATACTACTTCTAAGCGATAATGTACAATACGAGTACTCGGTACAATACATACTTAGCATGGAAATGGTGTACGAGAATATTGTTACTATACATGATGTGTTGTACATCAGCGAGTATGTATACCGCGAAAAATACAATTACATCGGAATATCTGTTGTTCAATGTTCTATGAGTGTAATAACATTGTGTGAAAATTCAATTGAATTAAGTAAATGAAAGCATCTCATATTGTGGCCAAAGCGATGCATATAATAAAAAAAAATCTATATGGTTTTAGTCATAGATGGGCGTGATTGTTTTCCCAAGTACTTGTTTTATAGTTTTTCGCTAAAAATGGTTTTTTTTTTGACAAAAAAAGTGCATTATATTTTGAAGGAGAAAAAACATTCAGGTAAAAAAGTGATTTAAAAAAAAATACTTTTTAACGATTAGTGATCGAAATAATTCTTTAACAAACTTTTAAAAATTTATAAAACTAATTTTTGTTGAAAATATTTCTAAAGTGTGTGTGTTTTTTTTTTATAAATAACAACATTAACAATAATGTTTTTTTCAATTTTCCAGCAAAAATAATGCGCTATGTTTTTGGACACAAATTGTACTTCTTGGTGTTGAAAAATCTATAAAATATTCTGGTGACAACAGAGATAGTTGTCGACAAAAATGTATAGCTCGATGCTTCAGATACTTTATGTGTCCCTCGATTATATACAAACGCACAAAAACTGTAGAAAAAAGGTTTGATTTTTTTTTTTTTTTTTTTGTTACCGTAAGATTGGACAGTTTATTTATATGCGCACATGCTGACTGGCGTGGCTGTCATCGTATACAGCTTTATCTCTCAGGTTTACTCGTTATTAGGAAATGTAGAGGAAACGAGGGAAAAAGGAAGAGAGAGGATGTACCGTACTCTGGAAAAAAAAAAAAAAATAGTGCAGGGCAGGCGACGTAATGGGGACGACGACGACGACGCCTCGGGCGTGTGTGTTTTCGATCGAAAACTGGAGCGATCGACTGTGACGTCCCTCCCTGTACCATCGAACGCGGTACTATTTTTCGTTTCCACGTGTGCTCANACGTTCATCAGTACGGAAGATCAATGTGGTTAGCCCAGGGGTGGGGTATTATCTGTTCTCGTACAGTTTTTTTTTTTTTTTTTTTTTTTTTTTTTAAATACTATGAATAGTTAAATGCTGGCGAGGCGAGTACAAAAAGTAAACTCGTTTCCTGGATTGGAAATCCATTCCGTTCGCTGATTGAATATCGCATCTGTGTGGACGGAATATTAAACGGGACTGGCTCTGTATCGTGAATTAATTGATGACTTTTATTCCATCCAAACGGTCACTTTTAATTTTCTTTCGGTGGAATTGTTATTTGTTCTATGGCCCGTGAAATAAAAATATTAAATTTTTTGCTTTATAGACGCTAATGCAAATTTTTTTGATGCAATGGATTACGACGGAGTATCGGTTTTTATTGAAAATTGTCGATTATAAAATTTGGAGTAAATCGATAGGATGATTTTTACAAAAAGTCTCTTTTGTTGTACATGTCTAAAAAAAGTTAAAATAAACAAAAATAAAGTATCATTGCATCCCTTCAGAACTCATTTTGATTGGTTTCCTGCTATCAAGAGGATACATTGAATAATTGTGGTGACTATGTTGAAATTACAATGTAATAAAATTTTTGAGAAAATCGACGGTAAAGTACTACAAAAATACTCGCTTAGAAATTAATTGTGATTCAAGCGTACTATATTTTTTGACACTACGAGTACCGTGTGAAAATATTGTATACACGCAATCGATGTCGAATGAATAATCATTACTCCTGTTTATTCTTTTATTAAATGAATATACACAATATTTATTTAAAAAAGCCTTATTAAAGCATGGTACATTGCACAGTAGTATAAACAAAAGAAGATCAGTGCACAAAAATACTTTTTTTTTCTCACAGAGACATCCACACATTCATATGCACAATACACGTAACACAAACTGCGTTCGCATTGGCGTGCGAACGAGTCCCATTGACGTCCAATAGCTAATAGCTCATAATTTATAGCTCCGATAGCCTCGTCGTCGTCGCGTGAGCTTCTTCGTATTAGCGTAGAGTGCGAGTATGAAAAAAAAAAAAAGCTACCGAGAAAGTTTTCCATCTATACCTATACCAATGTACAGATTGTATACACATACAAATAGAGTCGTTGCGTTCAAGTGGTCATGTACTCGCATGTACTTATTAACGGTTCATATTATTTTTTCAAAGCTATGATATATTGTACTCACCACGTATAAAGCTTATAATAGCGTAGAGCATATACATATACGTAAGCACCTAGGTAGTAGTTGTAAAAACAATCGTCAGCTTACCTGAAACAAACAATGAGAAAGGATCGGTCAGTAATTTTGTTGCGTACAACAATGTTCATAATTATTTTGAATCTTGATTTAAGAAACGAATATAGCTTCAATTACCAACTATTATTGGTTTTACTTTTTTTCTAAAAACCAAATTTTCCAGCGGCTCGAAAGTTTAATAACTTCATTTACCAGTCAAAGAAATCAAAACTCCCTATGGCAATGGATAAACGAAGGCAACTCGGAAAAACTCACTTGTACGAGACAAAAACGCCTACTGTTATATTGTAAAATGGTATGAAGAACACTGGGTTATTGTAAGTTAAGGAACAAAATTTTTAATAAATCAATAAAGCAATGAAAAAAAAAAAGGTGTCTCAGCCGTCACTCTAAATAAATGCAAAGTTTTTTGCATGACCAAAAAATATTTAAACTATACAAAACTAGGATGCTATTACTAGTTATGCGCATGACTTTGCCAATGGGAAACAGAAACAAATTCAATCGCCAAACGCCCCTCAAGGCTATACCGCGAGGAAAAGAGAGTTTTTCAAAGAACCATCCAACAACGCACTCGGGACGCGTTGTGATAACGCGCGTCGTCGTGAATAAAGCGCGCGAGTGCAAATGCACGTAGGTGTAAAGAAGACGCCCCGATCATCCTCGCGAGATTCTCTTTTCTTGGAATGGACTGAGTACCTATACAAAGTGTACATATTGCACAGACCCAGCACCACATGTACGTACCCAGATACCGACCGTCTGACGAAAAATGGCTCAAAAAATGGCCAATTCAAGTTCATGCGATCTCTTATGACGTTACACGTGCGTGTAATGGGCGCGCTAA
The DNA here is from genome assembly GCF_000648655.2 of Copidosoma floridanum. The sequence continues at coordinate 1,062,960 of NW_019379640.1, forward strand.
ATTAAAGATAAAAATCACCAATATACATATGGACATTGTTTTTCAATACAACCTTCAACCTACGGATACAATGTGTCCCTAGAGGTGGGGTAGCAGGAGAGGAGTGTCGAGGTAGCATATACATATTATACCATGGCTCGATACATCGCAAATATACCTATTATCGTCCAAAGAGCAAGAGGCGTCGGTTTGATAAGAAAACCTCACGTTTTTTTTCCTGTGCGTAAGCGGTAGCTTTCAACGGAAGGGCATCACTGGAAGGTGTGTATTTATAAGATAATAAGTGTATCCTAGTTCCGAGTATGTGTACATCGGCGAACTGGTCGAGCAGTTAATCACTATCAGATCGCCGTTTGTCTCTCGCAAACACGCGGCTGCTCTCGTTTCATCGGTGGTAATTACTGTTTATCGGTACGATACAGGTATATTATATAGATCGATGCCTCTTTTAGGTGTACATACATCAGGGATAACGAGGGATGGGAAAAATCATTATTTTATGGATTTTCAAATGCTTGGAGAGGGCTTTCTTTCTTTTTTTTTATGATACGATACTCGATCAAAGCATTATATTTTTTGTTCAATCTGAAGTTAATTTCTCAACTTTTTTTTTCCATCATATTTCAGTGCGAAGGCAAAAATTTGTTAAAAGTTATTGTATTAAAAAAGTTTTCCAAAAAGTTTTTCAGTGCGCAAAAATAGTATTTTCAGACGAAAGTGGTAATGTCCATTTCTGATTATCACGAATGAGTTTTTTTTTTTGTTAACTTTTTGTTTTCAACATACTACCAAGAAATTGTTTTCGCCGAAGTATTTAAAGACGAGAGGAACAACAAACACTCAAACATATTTATCGCTGTTATTTTACCTTATTCGTATAAATAATTCTGGGAAAGACCATCGTTCGGTAAATTTTTTTTTCTTTTATCTACGCTGTAACGCAGTAATTAATCATATCCAGAGATGTATGTACGTACGTTTCAATATAAGTTTTTATCGTAAAAAAAGGTCGTGTTTATGTTGTAAAAGTCGAGGAATCAAATAAAAAACGATATTTCAACACATAAATGAATGTAATCAAGTGACTATTTACAAAGTATTTAAGGCACGACAGTGTTTGAGCATAAAAAAATAATCACAAGCAATTGATAAGAAACTGAAAAATGATCATTTTAACGAGATAAAAGGATTTGCAGTCGCAATGATTGAAAACTGACCGATTATTTTCTTCAATCACGTCCATACGTAGGTACGTGATCAATGGGCATTACGTAATTATTGCGAGTACATTTTCTCTGGTCTAATTGGTAAATATAGATATATAAAATGAAACATAACGACCAACGGGAACACGCGATGCAAAAAGGTGTGTATATGCAAAATGTCATTTACAGGTATGTGTAGATATTCCATTGCATTAATCTAAACATGTTATACACGCATTTATAAATTAATTCATCACAGAAGTGTAAGTGATACTTTAATAAACAATAACCAGATCAATGGATTGTCAGTTACATTTTATATACCCCTCTATCAAATAAAATTATGGTTTAAAACAGAAAAAAAAATAAGTGCGCAGGAAGCGTATGCGTAAAATATCCTGTGACAGATAAGGTGCGCTATCAACTGTGTCAAATCCACGATGGAAATGTTTTACGGTGCCATGTCCTGATTTTCTTTCAATTGTTTCGTTCGACGGGAATGCTCCAATAATTGATGAAGCAACATTTACCCAAAAAAATCTCTTTAATAATACACTGTATACAGAAATACGTAAAAAAAATATAAAAAATTGCAACTTCAACGACGCATACACGCTTCAAACGTATTTTTTAAAGCAGTAGATGCATTAAACGTAATATGTATATTAAACACAACAGCGTATAGTCTGTCGAGCCCTTATTTTTATAAATAACAGAACAAATAGACGCATCATTACCTACTCCTATGCAAAAGTAAAAACTACAAACATCGAGCAGGAAAAAAATTCTTTCTGATACGGAGTCCTTTGAACATTCCACACGTACCAGTATAAAGTGCCTATGTTGCGTGAAATATCTGCATCGCCGCTTCTCCCGCATCCGCTGCTCCAAGGCCAAGAGCATCTGAAGAACGAAGAGCTAAGAGGAGAGGGTCACTGTATAGTCAGTTCTGTATGGTCATTCATTTATCAAGCCTTGCCCTTAGAGAAAAGGCCAACACCACCTCGAGTGGCAGTGGTACAGCCGCGACACACGCGGACAGGATCCCTCTTTCGAGTTGAAGTGTGCGCTTATGTGCGTTGTGTTTGCGCTCAAAAGAGCCCTTCGTGCACCTAATACGCGCACACCCACCTTACCGTTCTGACTCTTCAGTTTATATAAATAGATAGCGAGTGTGAGTGTGGGACTCATTTGCAAGTTTCAAGATTAACTATAGTAGAGGAAATTTATTTTTCAACCAGTCGCGTATTTTGAGATAATTACTTTTGTCGACAGACAAGAGGAGATCCTTTTGACGACGATGCAAGAATGCAGGTATTTTTTTATTTTTTTTTTTTTTTTCATTTGTCGTTGGATACGGCGAACGCGGAACTTTTTTCGCGATTAGTAAGCGTGAAATTGCAACTCAGCGAATAAATAAGTACAAGGTGCAGAGTGACGATGCTATTTTTATACACGGTGGTACGGACAAAGAGAGTCGCGGGTGGTGATTGCAGCGGGAATCAAAGGCAAAAAGATAATTGAGACGAGCGTGCGACCTTGAATCGCTCCTGCGTTCGATACATTTTTTTTTTTTTTTTTTTTTTTTTTATATATATATACTTTCACTCGTATTTTACCGTTGCACGCACGATGCATCATCTCACAACTGCAAACTACGAGCAAAGTAAAATAATGACTTTATAATTGAGCACCCAAAAATATGTATGTGCATCACACACTAGCGTATTTTAATGAACACTCCTGTACACCAGCACGCGCTTGTGTGTGCACGGTGAAAAATACATTTTCATCTCGACAAACGGATAAGCAAACGCTGCCTCTCTCACGGTCAGCCTAATGAGACACTCGATTCTTGGTTAATGCGAGCAATTATCGTAATGCATTGCCTCAATTTGCATGAAATATATATGTATATATACGTGTAATCGTTTGGAGAGATAATACGCACCTCTTATACCATATGCCAATTCTACTGAAGATAACACTTATGTGATGATGGCTTACGGACATTTGTAACGATGGCATGTCGTTTGACATATTTTTATAAAAATACATGTGTCCTAATTGATTTCTCTTACTCGCGCGCGTTGTATATTCATAAACTACATGCACAAAGTAGATGCATTGGCTTCCACGTATGATGTTATTCGTACCCCCTCCCCTCTAATTTATCCATAGTGGATACCAGTATAGCGAATGGAGAAAGATGGGGTGGAGCAAGAGGCATTCATTTTCCGCCGTCCAATTTCATTGAGCGGCAGTGATGGCAGGGGCAAAACCTGCAGCAGCATCGGAAGCGTCTGGCCTAACGTAACGAAAAAATCCAATAAGGAAATGAATACAATGCGATTTCCTCGGGCGCGACTCCCTTTCGCAGCCTGCTGTACCTGTTGTATACATGTACGGGTGGAGGTGGAGGAGGAAGGAGCGAGAGAGCACAGTAGCCATCTCGGTGTAGGGGGGAGGGCCCCGGGAGCCTGAACGGAAAATCTCGTTGATTCCATCGAACGGCCGGGCCGAGAGAGAATAGCCCACGGGAGCCAGCCGTGAATGTGTGCGCATGTCGAGTCTATGTTTGCGGGGTCTCAATCGAATCAACAGCAGCGTTTCTGACTTTCGCTGTGGGATCTTGAACTAAAAGCTCAAGTTTTTTTTTTTTTTCTATAAGTAAATGCGTTAATATTGGTGACTCTTGTTGTTTATTAATTCTTTGAACATCATATATTTCATATTACATATGAAGTGCTTAATTCAAACGTTATACATCGTAGTTTCTTGTGCGCAACAGTCCTTCTTTTTCATGCGTCCACCGTTTAAAAATTTCCTTATTGAACCCTTCTTCGGTTTTTGGTGTCTTAATTCCTCTTCTAATTGCACTTTGGTTGTTGGTCAACGTTAGTTTTGGGTGTCCGATATATTCTATGAGCAACATTGGTGAACATTAACTTAATTACAAATTTTTTCAAGGAAGCACAAAATACAAATCTCTAGTATTATTACCATTTGGTCCTTCGGTTTAATGTGACTCGACGACTAACTTTTTTTTAACTTTCCTCGATAACTGATAAATCTTTGATAGATCTGACAGAGATCCTAGGGATTTTATTTTCGTCTCCAAATTCCTTGCTGTTGGTAGATATCGAAGAGTCGGTTACTTTGAAAAGTTTGCTTATTCTATTCTGGGGGCGTACTGCTTCTACTGAAAAGGGAAAAATTATTTTAGTCACGTCGAATCATCAGGTAACTAACACACAAGCTTATCAAATTTTTATCAAATTTTTATTTTGAATCGTAATAAAGATATAATGACCCGTTTATGAAGCATAAATTTAAGTACCTTTAGCACCAGGCCTTTTCCCAAGCTCTGTAGAAACTTGATATTCTGAAGTATCTAGAAAAAAGGAATGCCCTTTCATCAAGCTTTCAGACCCATTTTCATCGAAAGGTTCCGTGGGAATGGTTCTTTTCCTGTCCATTAAAGTCGATGTACTTTCATATTCCTCTCTCGAGAGTGCCCACACAGAATTCCTGCTGTTGGATCTATCCTGTGATTCATCCTTACCAAAGCCCTTGACTCTGTTCCCAAGTCGGACTTCAAATTTTCCAGAATCCTTCTCACCAACGCTCAGCTTGGATTCACCAGCTTCACTATTTGGGTACCCCGCATCCTTACGAGATGTAGGAATGATCGGCGTCATCGACACATTTGGCATCAAAATCATCCTGGACAAGGTTTCCAAGCCCATGGACGCAGAAGTAGCCTCAGAATTGACGGGCTGGGATATCATTGGTTTGCCTAGCATAACATTCATCATCATCGAGAGTGGATTGATGCTCATATTAACGCCACTCATGACTGTGGCCTCCATCTGCTTAGTTTCGTCCTCGGTGAAGCTGTCTTTGTGAGCGTTTAGCAGGTTCTGGAAGATCTCACATTTTTTTTCCCAGAGATCGATCAACTGGCGATCGATATCTTGCATCTTTCTGATAAAGTCTATGCAGGTGGAGAGGGTCGGAAGAGTCGTAGGCATGACCGGAGTCTCATGACTCTCGGGATTTTCGTGATTCTCAACACAGGCTGGCAACGGAAAAGTCTCGTCGGCACCGGCTGATAAGACGTCGTGCACGTGTGTTCCGTTAAAAGGAGCATTATTATTGGCACTTTTCATTGGACTTGGGAGTTCGTGTGAAATGGATTCTGCTGTCAATGTACACGTCATATGATCATCGACAGCTTGTTCGGCCGTTGGGGTATCGTGGATACTCGCAATCCATTCATTCACTTGTTGCTGTTGCTGCTGCAGCTTTGCTTTATGCTGCGACTCTTTGGTTTTCTCGTCACTCTGACGAACGATATCAACTCGAAGTTTTTGTTTCTTCGTACGATGCACTGGTTCCACTTGCTTAGGCTCCTCTTCACATTGATCATGGGGAAGATTTATTGATGGTTCATCCTAAAATAAATTTTTTTTTAATTCTCTTACACATGCAGAAGATTTAGGGCTTTTGAAGGTAAGCATTTCACTTTGATAAATATTTATGACCATGATTACCAAGAAAAAAAGATTTTCAAAATATTTAACAGTACAGTAATGTTTGTTTGATGATGAATATGAGAAAAACTACCTCTTCTTGTAGAATCGATGAAATTTCTTGTGCCTCCTGATTAATGTCGGCAAGCTCAATTGGCTGTGCAGCAGCATTGGATGGGTCAGGTGCAGGTATGAAGTCCAAATTCAACATTACATCATTCAACTGCTGTACGAATTCCGTGGGCAGGTCATTTATATCGAAGGTCGCACTAACATCCAACATAGCATTAACCTGTTTGATGAATTCGTCTTGGTTGTCATACTTGAGCTTTTCATCTTCACCCATACGAATTTCTTGATTGTTTGAGATTTTTTGCTCCTTAACTAGACGGTCCATGACAAAGTCGTGCTTTCTACGGCTGCTGCAGTCTATCATATTGCGTATCTCATTGGCACTCATGCTGAGAAACTTGTTTATCACTTTACTTTTCCACGTGATCTCAGTATTCTTGGGCTGATTCCTTATTTTGGCCTTGCAAGTCATCACTACAACCTCAGATTCTTCTGTGGACACCGGTATACTTGGACATGCTCCATTCAAAACAGGAATCGTAGTAGCTGCAGCAAGAGGTTTCGTTGCTGCGTCAATCAAAGGTACGTTACTTGAGCCAAATGAAGTCAGGGGTGGCAGCAGTGGAGACATCGCTGCGATATCCAGTTCCTGTGTGTCTTTTGTCAGCACTTGTGACCCCTTTAAAGTACTTACATCCGTTTTTCTGGGAATTTTCTGAGCTGCTTGACCCAGTACAGCTCCTGGTACAGTCGCAATTGGCATGTTTATCCCCGGTGTTAAGGACAACTGTGAGGTCGGAGACGAATACTGTGGTGATGAAACAAACTTGGGCACGCTGGAGAAAGGAACGGTCGTCACCAATGTAACGGACGTTACTGAAGTCTTAAATGTTTCTGAACCGTCCTCCGATACTACCAGCTGTTCAGCGAATTTCATAGCCCCCCGAAACACCTCAAAATTATCCTCGTCAAAATTGAGCGGAGCTACAAATGAAGGTGTAAAAGTCCTACTCGTGCGACCACTGTCAATTGTTAAGCCTGCAGAAGACCTTGGGGATATTACAGCTTCTGACTTTGGTGTTGAAGGCGCCATGCCAGTGGCAGCCGGGTAATTGACCAGTGGCACAATGACCGATGGTGGTAACATTGAAGGCTTTTGTGGTTCCTGCAAAGGTGGTGGCGGCATCCGGCGTCTTTTTATCTTCATTGCTTTGACTGACAATGGTTTTTTGAAGCACGAATCTGACCATGTAAAAACAAAATTTACCATTACTTGTGATATTGCGATCATAAACTGGAAACCAATTTTCATTTGATAAAAGAAAAATTTATAAGTTGTTGATTTTGAAACCAACATCTTTATTTCATTTTTAGTATACTTAATAAACAATAGATAAAAATTAATTTATCTGTTATTATAAAAGAAAGTGTTTATTACGTTTTGACAACTACTTCTATATACATAATAAAGTACTGTGACGGGTTACACGATCTTAATATTTTACTGATTTTATCACTCAAATGAATTGTTTCATAGTTTAAGGCATCAAATCTGTATAAAAAAATATTGAGAACATCTACTTATCAAAAATTCAGAAAATACTTTTATTTAGCATTTTCAAAATTCATACTCATTAATTAGACAAATTATTTTTCTTTCATTTAATGAAATCTACAAATAGTATAAAGCAAATTATCATTCATAAACTTATGATTTCATGGTACCAGAGTTTTTCTCTGCTTTGCTTAGATTTGCTGTGTAATAATTTTTACCGTTTTTTTCAGAAGCACCACTCTTAGCAAATTTTTTTGGTGTAAAGTCAAGACTTTGATTGAAGCTAGTAGAACTGGTAAGGTCAGCTTTTAGTGAAGGAGACAAGGTAGCAATCGTCTTGGTTGTAGTTTTAGTAGCTGTAGTTAACTTGGTGCCCTTTGCAGACCTGTTCGGCAAATCCAAAAATCTTGAATTTTTTTCACACATCTTATGTTTGTTACTTGCGGAAACACAATTATTCTGCTTCTCTAGGAAACAATTCTGGGGCTGTTTATTAAACACCTGCGTAACTTCCTTAAAGTTCACAGTTTCTTGATGTGGTGACACCAACTCCCGTTGCTGTTGCTTTTGATGATGTGCTATTGACTCTGTGCTTTTACAAATCTCTTTGTCATGATGAACCAAACTATACTTATTATTATAGTTACTACCTGGAAAAGTTTGTAGCTCTCTGTAATCGATTTTTGGACTACCGATTCTATCGAAAACGTCATATTTTTCCAATTGTTCCTCATTGGGAAACGAGAACTCACTGAAGTCAATCTTGCCACTAGACTCAGGTTCAACTCTATGCCTTATATTCCAAGAATCTTCCTCAGATATGTGCTTTGCCTCGGTGTTTTGCCTCACATCAGGAATACTTGAGTTTACAAGACTATCTTGGGAGGGAGCAATATCGTTAGCAATTGGATTATCTTTCAAACACTCGTCCCAAAAGTTCACTTTTTCCTCATTGGTGATATTGGACACAGTCTTTTTTAGCTTGACAGCAGTTTCGGTTATTTTTTGCCACTTGTCTTCCTCTGACCCCAATAGAGGCTTAGAAGGCTTCGTTGCAGTCACAGAAGGGTTCTTCTTGGTTGTATTTGATGTGCTACGAGAGCTAGAACGGGCTTTATAGTAGGAATTTGATTTTTCAAAGTCATGGTAACGCGTGTTGAAGCTTTTTTTCTGGTATCCATAATTCTGGTAGGGCTGTGCATTTTCTTCCCTATTTCTGTTGTTCCACTCAAACCAGTCTAAAGAGTAATCCGTCCGATCAGTGTAAGACTGGCTGCGATCCCAGTTTGTCCAAGACGACCTTTGGTAGTAAGTACTCTGGGGCTGGCCTTGCCATTGTTGATCAGACCAGTTGGTAGGGTCCGTTTCCTGGTACTGATTCCAGTTAGAAGGTATTTGACCATTTGAGTTGTAGTTCCCTCTATACCAATTGGAATTTGTGTGTTGTTCATAGCCCTGACCACGAAAACCGCCACCACCACTCATTGCTTCAGTTTACTTTTACGTGTTCGCTCTTCTACAGTTGTACCTTTAACAGATCTGGTTTCAGAACTAGTGGAATATAATAGTCTTTTCAGATTTCAGAGCAAGAGTGTGTGCATATGTATATTCAATGTCAAGATAATAAATATTCACGGAGTAACCATTTTTAATTTTAGGTATAGTATTTATTTATTTCTTCATTTCTAACAACACTTATCGTTATTTCTAGAAATAAAAAAATACAGCTAGCAAAACTTGGTGTCCTAAGTATATTTCACAGCGTTACCCATAAAAAAAACTACAATATTAAATATTAATGATATTATTGTAAAAATCCAGGGACTTATTTAAAATCAACCCTTTCTTTGTAAGATTGCTAAGATTCTTTTTTATTATTGTTATCTAGAAATAACTTATTTTCATAACATGGAACTAATATACAAGAGGAAATCTAGAAAAAATATCCCGTTTTTGTCCCTAATTTTGAAATAAAACTTTTTTGAGGCACACCATTGAAACTTGGCTTATTTAACTTGCAATATAATGTATTATGAAAGAAGAATCATGAACACGAATTTCAATATACATGACACCCTTTTATTCGTTATTTACTTGCTATTATTATATCTATACATATTATCTATATAGATATAATTTCAAAATGTAAATTACGGAAAAAGGGTGTCACCTCCACTGAACCCGTGTTTTTTATTTTTCCATCATGGTACATGACATTGCAAGCAAAATGAGCCCCATCATAAGTGTGTGCCCAAAAAGGAATTTTGTTTAAAAATCGAAGGTAAAACGGAATATTTTTTGTGATTTCACTTATATATACATGTATTGTCCACTTAAAATCGGAGGAAAAAATTTTTATTTGAAAACGCTTTTTCTTACTATTCAGTTTGAAAAGGTTCTAATTCTTGCTCGGAAATCTGAAAAAGGTTTTTGCTGATATTTTGTTGAAAAAGGCCCACTCTTGCTATATTTAATTTGAATATCCGCTATGTCCCAACCAGCGTCAGTGATGCTACGATCGGTTTAAGCTGTAACTGCATACTGAGAGAAAAAAATAATAAAAATTATAGAGAAATTCCAGCGAAATTGCCAATCTGCACAATAAATCGAATGCAAGTTGGCAAAAAAGGAAAAAATTGTTTTCAACAGTAAAGATTATTGTTTTAATAGTAAAAATTATGGTTAAAACAGTAAAAATTACGATTATAAACAAAGTGAATTGCTATACAAACAGTACGTGACGGTTCCAATTAATTAAAAAAAAAAATTTTTGTCACGGGGATATAACAGATTTTTACTACCCTAAATAATTGTGGTCAGGTAAGGTTTATCGCTCAACTTTTACAGTGACGAAAAAACGGTCCTAGTGGTGTTTGAAAAACTGATCAATGCATAATCTCTACCTTTTGTTTACACCAAATGGCATAAAATATAGGAAATTAAATTTGTTTACGCAAAAGTGTACTGAAGTTGCTCGATTGTGTCTCAAATAATGTGTCAAAGGAGATTTTTGCCTGCAAAAGTATAAACATTTAATCATAAAATGGGTAATAACCACTATTTGAATAATTATTACAGACAACAAATAAGTATCATTAAAATAAAAGTATTTAGTATATTTCTCTTTATGCAACAAAGATAGCTACTTGACATACATGCTGCATACGATTAGGATTATAATACTTAAAGGTAGTAGTTGATGAAATGAAATGAAGAGACGACGAAATTTTTCGAAAATTTAAAGTATTTTTAATCTACTGTTAGAATTTCAGAAGAATCGGCAATGCCAAAACGAAAATACACAAGACTTCAAAGTTGCATTACTTAACGTGGCGTAAAAATGCGTAAAAAACAAACATTTTATTTGATTGTACAATTAATTTTTTTTTTTTTTTTTTTTTTTTTTTTTTTTTCATTTGTCGTTGGATACGGCGAACGCGGAACTTTTTTCGCGATTAGTAAGCGTGAAATTGCAACTCAGCGAATAAATAAGTACAAGGTGCAGAGTGACGATGCTATTTTTATACACGGTGGTACGGACAAAGAGAGTCGCGGGTNAATCGGCAATGCCAAAACGAAAATACACAAGACTTCAAAGTTGCATTACTTAACGTGGCGTAAAAATGCGTAAAAAACAAACATTTTATTTGATTAGAAATTAATCATATAATAAACTTTTTTAAAAACTGATGTAATATATAGTGGCCAAAAATATAAGCTATTTTAAATTTTTCATAGCTTTATGCTATCATTGTGGTTGTATTTACAGGTAATACATTATTATGAAACACATTTTAATTAAGAATAGTTGAATTGAATCCTTGTCATTGTGAAATCAATTAATATCGGTGGGTTTTGGGTCAACGACTACTTTAATTAATGATGCATTTTATTTACATGCTGATCGATGTCATATTCTTGACTGATTATAAAGAATATTGATTAAAGAATGTATACACGAACAAGAAACTTGACAAATTATACCTGCTTAGTATTAAAATCCTTTTCTGAGAATCGGCTGTCCAACTTGTGATAAGTATCGTACCAGAGATAGTATTCATAAAATTTTCTATTAATAATCAAGGCCTGATTTTTTTTCGTCCCTGTAAAAGTTGAGCAGTAAATCGTACCTGATTACACCCACTTATAGTCCTAAAAATCTGTTGTATCTCCGTGACAAATATTTTTTCAAAAAATTAATTTGATAAGTATGTAGTGATGTACTGTTTGTACAAAAATAGAAGCGCTTTGTTTATCCCGGCCATTGCAGTTACATTTTTGGCCGATGGTAGCCGATGCTAGTCCGAAGATAGTGGATAGTGATAGTGACGTCAGTGTTAAAACTTAGAAAAGAAAGGCACGCGTAAGTAAGTACTTATAGCTTATCGTTAAAGACTTATGATGCAATCGTCAGGATGACTCACTTTTTTTGTGGCCGCTGCAAATTATCCCACAAAAAAAATGTAAGATAGGCTGAGGTACGTGAAAAATGGCTGGACCTGGCGAGTGTGTGTAGCTATTTAACGAAGCTGCTGAAACCGAGCCTGGGCATCTACTGGATACCTGTTAGTTGACAGTCAGACTGTTAGAACATGCTTAGAGAGATGGAGAAGCCTAGAGCAGAAAAACCAATTAATGCTACCCCCAACCGTAACTTCATTGTTTATTGTAGTATTCACTCACAGACAACTGGTAATTTCAAATATGTACGAACCGAGATACACATAATAATAAATGTAACCAATTTACCGCACTCTCTCCAGATTGTCTCCATGTGTTGTCTGCTTTAGCTATACATGTCAACTGTAGCGCGTGCACTGCACTGCATACGTCGACTCAACCAACTATTAAGACACAAATATTTTCTATTACTCATAAGTTTTGTTCGTCTATGCTACCCGGGGCGCTCCAGATTTTTCATAACCGAGCACGCGTACTTGCTCCGAGCTAACCCGAGCTAACCCGAGCAACTCCTATTGTGTATGGATATAAACAGTCGATACTGTAAGTATTAGAAAGTTTGTGTTCTCTATGGGTGAGTTCGTAAATAAGTAATTAGTAACACAATCTTAGTGGTAAACATAAACATTTGTAACTGATTTTCAGTAGCTATATCAACGAAATTGTTATTTATAAATATTTCTCGTGTGCTACGTGTATTGAGATTAGTTGATTTATTATTGTGTAAATAAAAACGGTAACTGAAATTGTTTTCAAAAAGTTGTTAAAATTAATCGTTTATTAAATAAGATCTAGCAAAATGAAATTGCTGACAGCTACAATGAACGAGAAAGAGAAGAAAGAGATTCGTGGTGCACATTGCCGAATCTGTCTTTGTCATTTTCGACGTCGTCATCACTGTCTTCGTCGTCAGAATCAACAGGGTGCCGTTCATTGTGTAGTTCCGATGATTCATCTGAAGAATTTTTCACTGAACTGTTTGAATCTGATGACTGTCCCATTAAATAGAAAAAGCGTGCATTAAAGCATACTGTGATGAATTTTTTTCACTGAACTGTTTGAATCTGATGACTGTCCCATTAAATAGAAAAAGCGTGCATTAAAGCATACTGTGATGAATTACACTGACAAAGAGTTTGTGAGACATTTAAGATTAGATAGATACACCGTCAATCATTGGTAAAAGAATATTCAGAATCAAACTATTACTGTACTTCGAAGCGTGATATGGAGATAATCAATAAATATCTCTTAGTTATTATTATAAGTATAGTGACATAAGTATCTGATTTTATTGTTAATTTAGATAATATATAAAGTGGCTTACTCCAGAAAACAGAATACAACAAAAGAATTTCATGAACCAAAGCACACTATATCTAATATTATTGGCAGCTTCAATGGCGCGCATTTTAAAATCTGCAGACCAGCAATAAACCAAGACAGTTATTATAATAGAAAATCTTATTTCTCACATCAAGGCTAAATTGTTTGTGATCGTAATCTAAAAATAATTGATTTTATGATTGGATATGGAGGCTCAGTGGATGATTCTCGTGCGTTTAAAAATTCTTTACTCTATGGAAAATTTTCAAGTGGTAGTCTGTGGTGAAATGAATTTTTAGTAGAAAGTATTGTAACATAATTTAGTACTAAGTATAATGATGAATTTGTATGCTTCAGACGTCTGGTGAATAGCTGATAGTAGGTGCCATATCTCTACCTCAGGAAACTAACTGTACCATACAAAAATGATGGACATTTATTATGATCCCAAAAAAAATTGTAAAGGGAACTTCCTAAGCGTTGAGTTCACGTGAAGCATATCATTGGTTTATTGAAGCGAAGGTAATGCTATTTTTCATTGTATAAAAATTTCGTGGATTTTATCAGGTATTTTTTACAGATTTCGCTTTTTTTACATGATATTCGTTGGAAACCAAGAATGAGAAGATTGCGAGTCATAAAATCCTGAATTTTTTACGTAACCCGGTACTTCAAAAAAACAAAGAATCAAATAATCACTCTGATATTGAATTTTCAATACAAAAAAATGGATTTCAAATGAGAAATAGAGAATGTAAAAGATTTTAATAATGAACTAGAAATTAACTATTATTTAAAAAATTTAATTTTATTGTCGTATGCTCACTTGCTAAACACTGCTTAAGAATGCTGTACATTTTTGGTAAGTAAAGTACCATGTTCCAATAAACATTTTACTAATTAACAATAAAACTTTTAAATACTTAAAACATTTTTTGTACTTGTTGTGTGTCCTCGCAACTTCATTACATTAGGCTTATTCATATGGAAATAAAAACGTTATATCAATAAATTGTACAGTTATATAGGACACTTAATATATCAATCAGTCTTTGATGAGATAGCACACACGTGAAATTTTAGTTAAATATTTAAAAAATTAAAATACATTATTACTTTTCTTTCGAAAATTGATACTTGCACATGTATTTCACTTTTTTCAACTTCAATTTCCCTTCTTCCAAAGCTAACGTTTTTTTTTTTCATTTCTTTCTTTTAAATTTAAATTATAGTTTTTATTTACACAACGATGAATCAACATAACCTCATTACACTTAGTACTTCACGAGAAATATTTATAAATGATAATTTCGTTGATGTAACGCTACTGAAAACCAGTTATAAATGTTTATAATTATCACTAAGATTTTACTGTAAAGTATTGATAATATCACCAATAATGAACACAAACTTTTTAGTACTCACAGTATTGGCTATATCTATTTATATATAATAGGAGTTGCCCGAGTTAGCTCGCAGTAAGAACGCGTGCTCGGTTATGAAAAAAAATCTGGAGCACTCTGAGCGCCCCGCATAAACGAACAAAACTATGTATTCCACAGTGAAGAGCAGTAAATCGTTTATAAATAACTAATTAATCATAAGGATGATTGAATGATGAAGTATTTTTTTGAATCGTGAGAACAGTTTTTATAGTAAGTATTATTAAAAAATATCGGTCATATCCAGAGATACAGATTTATAAAATGACGCATTTAACGAGACTTATTAATTTTTATTAACTAAATAAATAACAAAGAGCAATTTTTACTGTTTGGATTTTCAGAAAGAGCAGTTTTAAATACACAAGTAAGATGAGTTTGTTTAATTTTTAACTTTTTACAGGCCGAGGTCGCGTTAGTGTTATTGGGTATGTTCTTTTTTGTGTTCTTCGTCGCTCGGTCCATCATGTCGCCTCGTTCCTATACGTGTCCCAGACTCTAGATCAGTTCTGTTGCTGAACAGTACTACACAGAGAAAGATGGCTAAGAGCTCTGATAAGATTTAGAGATTCATCTATAATTGTTTATAATCGTTGATTGCGATGTATAACAATTTATATAACCTTGCTACGCCTTGCTATGTATAACTAACTTTCTTTACATGAGGAAATATAGCTTTGTTCAGACACAGAACTGCGCTTTAGAGTCTGAAATACCTAAGAGAACCGAATAGTATGATGGACCGATCGAAAGACTGACCGACCCAACACAAAAAAAACGTACCCATTGTGTCTGCTGCTGGTATATACTTTAGGGACATTTTGATGTTAATTGTTGAAACCAAGTATCAAATTAGTAGGTACGGGCTTTCACAGGGGTTGTCTTGTTGTCTACCAGACTTTATCTGAATGCACTCTAATTGGTGGGTTAGGTGGGAACGGATTGACGCTGTAGCATCCCCCCCCCAAAAAAAAAACCACAACAAAAATTCATGCTATCATTTCATCATCGATAACAGTTGACGAGATAAAAATTTATAGGGCGTGCGTTTGCTAGCCTGTGTAATGTGTAAATGATATTGCCAAATGTATATGGCACTATACATAATATATAAGCCCCATGACCCTTTTTAATTTAAGATTGATATTTCTTGTGCAATTTTTTTGTTGTTGCTCGTTGATTAGTAGCAGTAGTTATCATGTTGGATTATCAAACTAAACAGTCATTGAACTTGTGACATCGGACACGTTTTAACGGGTAAAAAAAGTGAAAATCGTTCAATTGATGATTGAAAATATCAAAAAGTTGAGTATGACAGTTGAATGGAAGTCCGAATCAAGGTATACATAAAGTCATTTTTAGATGATTGGAAACTTAAGAAGGACACGGTTGTA
The DNA here is from genome assembly GCF_000648655.2 of Copidosoma floridanum. The sequence continues at coordinate 1,078,950 of NW_019379640.1, forward strand.
GTTACCGATACCGATACATACGTGAATGTAAGAATAATTATATGTATTGTAATATTATACACGTACATATATGTATATCAACTGCACATAATACTTAAGTAATCAAATATAATTTATGCATATACTCTGGCTCATTTTTTCAACTCTAGTTGATTGTGTAGTATACACTTACGCTTGTGAAGGTAACGTTTCGAGTCGACAAAGCAAAAATCGAAAAATTTTCCCTAATCAAACACCAATATATTACGAAGCGAAGTCCCGTCAAACGAATAATCCCATTTACGTTCACCAAATACGGCACTAAACGCACAACAAAAGCAGCACGAGCCAAATTAACCGTATCACCTGCAGCGTAATCCGGTAAGCAAAAAGCGCCCATGTCCGCCTGCCTCCCGCATAATAAATACATACGCCTGCCAATATTATAGTACACGTATGCATATCATTACCCTCTCAAATTCCATGCGTACATATAATGCATATCTCTCTATATACGGCAGCACGGCGAATCCAAATAACAATAATAAGCTCGAAGGGGTAGTGGCTTGCCGAAAGCGGCTGTGGATTATAACCTGCACTTACTGCCACTCCACATCCGCTGCTCCGGAGTAAAAGTCGGTATTAAACCGCAGATTTATACATTAATATCCGCTTAACCAATATGTTTTCACTCGGCTCGAAAACAAGTCCATCCCAGGCGTGTAAGCATCGTCGGCTGGGAGCCGGTCAGTATCATGGCTGCGCAAACATTTCGGGCCGACAGAGGGACTGCTGCGCGAAAAACCGCAGACTATCTTTCCCCTCTTTCCTTATCTCTTCTGGGCTATAATATATCACCCGCCGTTGGGTGTAGCACCGTGTATCCACTACCGTACACCATTTAAATGCAAAGTATCGATTTACCGGGCCTCTCGGCTGTGTACCGCAACGTCGCGTCTTTTCGAGCTCGACTTCCGCGAAAACTGTACAATAGCCGACACGCGTCTATGAGCGATTCTACGAAAAATCATGTACAGATGGCCGTTTTTTAGGTTTTTAGGCGGTTTTTTTTTTATTGCAACGATCAAAATCTTTGAAATTCAGATATTATGTCAATAAAGTATGTCAAATTCATTTGCAGTAAAGAAGTATTACGGTTAATCACTTTATTTTCAAGATAACGAAACTGAAAACTTGCCACTTTAACACGTGGTCTCATATAAATAGTCAAAAAATTGACTTTAACTTCGGAAGTCAATTATTAACTTCAGGAATTCAAAATGATAATGGGTATGTGTTTTGTTCTTATTACTGCTTTATATACTCGAAAAAATCTATTAATTCTCACAAAATTATGATTTTTTGGCAATTTCTTAATCCTGTATGTAGTTTTTGTTATAATAAGTGTATTAAGAGCAAAAGCAAGCGTCGAAAAGCGTTTATTTCATGAGGGCTCTTGTGGCACCCTACACCTTGTGTACGATGCAAATCAGTGCAAAATAAATTTGGAACACTTGAAAAAATGCGCTTTTTTTTATTCTCACGAATTGCCCCATACCTCCGTCGTGAAAAACAAAAATCTCGCTCCTCGATCGAGATGAGTCCCAACAGTTTTTGTTTCATTTTTGCGTGGAACCGCCCGTGGGACCCTCTTCCCTCCCTACTCTCGTGACCATCCTTGCCCACGCACGCAAGCAAAACACTATGTATACACGGGAAGAGACGGAACGAAGACATTATCTAAATTTGCCATTCTTTTGCCGCTTCGAACTTTCACTTTAATAGAGTTGTCTGCTGTTGTCATCGCCACCCTCCCCCTCTTCCTCATTGTCATTGTTCTCATTGTTATTTTTATTATACTGTATCGTGTCGTGCGCAAGCGATTCGTGAATTTTTCCCCCCTCCCACCCTTTTATACGCAATATTATGAAACGGAGGCGCAGAGAAGTAACATTTTTATTTTCCCCGTGACGGAGGTTCAGGAAGTGGGGGGGGGTGGAGGATAACCGAGAGACGCGAGAAAAAGAAAAGTAAAAGAACGACGGAGCTTGCGCCCGGACGGGTACGGCAAAAAATAGAAATATTAAATGTTCCACGATGAGCATGTACATATTATATACCTATAGGCGTGGCCACGCGAAGAGGGATCTGAAAAAGAATCTGCTGCTGCTGTGCTAATGCTGCGTCTGAAGTGCTCCGAAGGGTCTCGCTTGTGTGCCTTATACACACCACGAGGAATGAGAGAAAAACTCGATATCGTTGAGTGGCGCGTTTCAGAAGTTGGACGGGAGAGTCGTATCCATTACCCATCGGAGGAGATATTATCCTGAATGCCGGCGTTTTTCAATTTCTCCGGACGACTGTGCCAGCCGGAGAGGAGGCAACGGCAAGGCTTTTCTGTCTGTTGAGCTTCCCAGAGAGAAAACGAGAGAGAGATGGAAAGAAAGGAGGTATTCTTGTACGCGAGGATGCCTTCTTTTTTCTCCTACCTCTGCTTCGAGTCCTCTTTCCAACAAAAGGGATGAAAATCAAAGGCAAGAGTATTCAAGTAACTATCGAGTGTGTACTCAAAAGTCAAACTGAGTTCTCTTATGTGTGATCGCACCTACGTATACTTTGAATCGAGCCGAATCATCTGCCTTTATCTCCGAATGCCACGTATAGTGGGTAATTGGATGAATTTTTATCGCAGCGTTTTGGTACACACACATAGAGTATCCAAAGGAGCAGCGATCCCCATAAAAAGTCAATAAGTACACTGTATACGCCAAAGATTTTCGAATCGCGTGTGGAGTTCCCATTGCGAATCGTCAAGTATCGCGAAGAGTCTAAAGCTAATCTCGTTTTATGGGTTACGGCACACCTGTGGCGCGGTCATGTGTATTTTTTTACGTACGTGAGTCGTTCAAACGAAACTTGTGCTGTTTAAGTCTAAAATGATGGTTTACTTTTCGAAAAGTTTTTCACGTTACTCGTGTTATATTATAACGGCATAATATCTCGGCCTGAAACCATCGCACGTACAGTTTTTTTGTTTATTCCTTTATCAAACGATCTAAATGACGTATTTTTTTTGTCAAGAAAAAATAATATTTTTTTATACTATCTAAAAAAGAAACGCCTTGAGACATTTTTCTCTAAAATTTACGCTATTCGAGTTAAAAATTAGTCTAATTTATTGGTAAAGTAATTGCAGATAGAGAAAAAGAGCTCGAGTCAATAGATCGTCAAATTTTTCTAACGAGAGCATTGAATACTTTGACATCCAAGCTGCTTACAAAAGCCAGGGGTTTTGAAGGTTCATACAGTTGATGGAAAAAAATCTCAAGAAATGCTATCAAAGTCGATGCGTACAAATCGTAGAACAAGTAACAAACAGCTCGTGACGAAAGAGTTTGTCAAACGCAGGTGTAAAATCCATTTAAAGTTAGTTCAACCCTCAAATGACATATGCAAATCAAAAGGTACTCTTTGCAATTTGCAAGTAAAAATTTTAAACGTCGCTTATTTCAGCGCCATGTATGGCCATCCAACAACATCTGTATCAAATCAAGTCAAGCAATCTTCTCATCTGGCGTATACTCATGTTAGTATGAATGTTAGAAGTTGAGGATGAATCATGACATGGTTGATGGCTAACGAGTGTAAGCGAGAGACGAGAAACAGAAAACATGCACCAAGGGAAGAAAGTACGACATTTTTTCTCGGGAAATTAAAATCCTGTATACTTTTCACAAGTTCACATTATACCACTTTACCAACTGATTCACACTATTGCAATTCCAACGGCGCATGTATGTATAATCGAATCAGTGAAATGTACCCATACGCTGTACTTTCAGCTAACAGGCATTTTTCAGGTATACATCAGAAAAAAAAGCAAATGAAACAAAATACGTCCTCACACAGTCATAGATCTGCTCCCCTGAGATATATATTCAGTTGAGAAATCTAGAGCAGCCACAAACAAGATCTTTTTATTCTACGGCGGCAAAGGTCCGAGAAATCGCGAACCAAGCACTTCCAACAAACAGAGCCCATGTCCCAATAATGAGATTTACATGAGAGGAAGAAGCAGAATGTAAGAGAGTAAGTACCTATGCGGGAGGGTCATTGTTTCAGTCGAGCTTCCATCGCGACGTTGACATCGAGATGGAAGAAAAAGAAAAGAACCACATCTCTGGTACCCGGAGCGCAGAGAGAGAGAGAATGCAAATATGGCCCAAGAGAGACGAGAGTGACTCTACCCAAAGAAAAGATGGAAAAGAAGGCGCCCGGTGCACGCGCGGTGCAGAGACGAAACGTAAATACAGAGGGAGAACCAGCAAGAGGAGGGTCTCGCGCACCTCCTCCGAACTAAGGGACAAGTGGAAAAATAATAAAGCGAACCTGCCTCTCCGGCGAAAGGGAGATAGGAGTTGTACAATCCCGCGACTAGCGCGTTACCGTCGCGGTGCAGACGCACAAAGAGAGATAACGCAGCGGCAACGCGAAATTTTGCGGTCCGCGAAAACCATCGCTCTCGGGGCGACCTTTATTGTCACGCTCAGGCATTCTTCATTGGTCGCATTAGAGGGCCATAATACACACGCATCTGCATTGTACATAACTACCGAGAGTAGCTTTCTTTTTAATAACGACTGGCTGGTGTAGGTGTGTATAATATAATGATAATGATGAAGCTTAATACGTGTAATAGCTGGATCCCAACGGCACTGCGGTCGAAAGCGCGCGAGTATATAGGAGCACACCGATATTTTCTCTACTCCTGTATCGCGCAAACGCGCGCGCGGAGGAAAAAAAAAATTGGGAGGTGTAGATCGAGCCCGCCGAGATTTATTACGCACGATTCCACGGCTGGAGAGAAAGAGATTGCGCCTATTCGAGGTGGGTTGGTATACGGAGGGGAAATTAAAGTCCACGGCGATAAGACGCGCGAGGAGTAGTGACGGGGGAATCGCGTATGTGCGTAACGCGAGATAAAGCATTTCGCGCGCTCGGGAGAGAAAGTGTTGGGAGATCGACAATTTTGCAGTGTACGCACGTGCACCTTCGATCGGTGTACAGTAAGGGATAACTCGCGGCGTTGAATAATGGAATAATGGCGGAGGATATAGATTTTGAAGAGAAGTTGAGTGACGCGCGCGTTTTTTTTTTTTTGGTGTACTTGGCGAGGCGCGCGGTTAATAGCCCGATGGGGGAAAATTTTCCGATAAATAACTGGCTTGTAAATTAAAACTTTCTGCGAAGCAGGAATTTATATTGGGAGTACGGGATGCGGCGAAAGGAAAGTCCTGCGGTTTGGGAAAAGTTCCGTGCGTTGCGAGCGGCGTGTAATTATTTGCACTGTGATGCACCTTATACACCTCTATGTACCCGGGACGCTGTGAAAAATTAGCAACGAATTTCTCCGGGTGAATAATTAACGAGGTATAGGCCAAAAGTCTATTCGTAAATTTTATTTTACGCTACGTATTTATATATGCATAGAAGTGCAGGAAAGGGTGATTCCAACTTAATATGTCTCTGGATAATGTATAGGTGTCGAGAGCTTCGTTCAACAACAAAATATCTTTTAGCATCGTTTCTTACTCTTTTACACTTGTATTACAGCCCGAAATTCTCAAAAAGCGAAAGTATCTCGCATCCCCTTATCGCCTCTGGACTAGAACAAATTCGAGGAACTACTATTTGTGTGAAAGTTGCCTCGTACTCTTTATTGCTTCCGCAATGACCTTTTTCTTCTTACCGTGAGAAACGAGCTGCCCACCAACACCCCGAGCTTCGGTGACCAATGAAAAATTCCAAAAGTATGACAAGTCCAAGACGAATGTTCGGTTGTTTTGGTTGAATAAAAAGTAGGAAAGCCACACACCCCTTCAACAACTCATGCCTTCCCTCCTTTACCCAGACTCGAACAAGTTAAAAATCAGGAGCTGTACCACCGCTTCATCGTCAAGACCGACATTGAAAAATGAGCCTTTTTTCTCCTTTTTTCGAAAATACATTTATTTAACCACGACACATAACTTTTAATTCGCTGAGGGTATTTTTACTCGCTACCTTCTCGTTGTGATGTCGTCTATTACACTTAACAGTAAACCAATTACTGCAATTTAATATCAATAGTACAACGGCTACTCATTGTCATTACTGCTACAACTGTTTCCTTCGTGGAATTTTCTACTACCCTTTAGTCAAAGTCCATGGGCTTGACTCACCCTTGATCAAGTCCCTCGTGCCACTGCTGGAAATTGTCAAGGTATGTATATGTATATTTAACATCGTGTATAATCAACCGCGAATATTTGCCACCTGATGATGACAGTTAGCCAATGCCCGTGCATATTTTAAAAACAAAAGTACCACTTTATAATGTATTTTATCCACTCGTCGATGAAACATCACGAAACACCTATACATGTGTGCATGCGAGTGCATGTAGTATCCTTGGACAGCTGACGAGTTCTGCAGGTGCAAAGGTATAACTCAGTAGGTACAGCTCGAGCGCGAAATGCGTCTCGCGTGCCTTTGTAAAAAAGCCACATTATACTTACCACTGCGTACACTCGATATGCGTTCTCGCTCTCTGTCTCGCTGATGCACGGATGCGAGAAATATCGAATTCTCTTCTCGAACGATACATACAAGCGAGCATACAAGCGTGGCTGGAGGGCAGCCGCGACAGCGACACCCGAGACGAGCTCGGACGCAGGGCCGCTCGCCCGTTCGTTACGCGCCCAACCGCAACAGCGGCAGTTGGCTCCAAAGAAATGCCATACAGGTTGCCCCCCCTTTTTTCACAAGGGGAGGGTTGCCCGTTCGTAAGTATAGCCCCTGTTAAAAATTCCTTTCAACAAAAATGAAAAAAAAAATTATGTTTTGCTTTACATTTTGCAGCCATTTGAGGTCCCGGGAGTGCGAGCCAAGAAGGTAAGAGCCCAGGGTCCTGAGGACTCGTGAGCACGTGTTACCAAGTCCCCCAGCCACAAGAACCGCAGCCTGAACCACCACTGGGATACTACCATGCAGTGGCCGCTATGAAGGAGATACACGGGCCTCATAATCGGGGTCATAGCGACTTTGTTGCCAATACTTTTCGCCGTCTGCTGCTCAAGCTATAACCTCGTGTATAGTGGTCCCACGCTACTGGATGGTACATTGCCTCTTCGGATGGGTTTATTCCGCCGTCGTCACTTTCTCCGAACTCAAATGGTAACAACAATTATTATCGTTGTAAAACTCGTGCTCGTCAGGGACGGCTGCATTTAAGTCCCTAGGGGGTTACAAGAGTGCGTTTAGCGCCTTGGGGAATTATCGCTCGTTCCGTATGTCTCGTCGAGCACCGCACACTGTGTGTTATTGCCCATTACGTAAGTTAATGCATTCGAGCGATGATCTTCTCCTGAACTTTGCACCAGAAAGAGTCGATGCTTATACGAGGGAAAGTTCGATGTCAATGTCAAGTGCATTTGGGTACCTACACGAAAGCATAGTTAAAAACGATATCGTCGCACAAGATCAAGTACAACATGTATTTTCTGTGGGCGTGACTGCATGTATTAAGAAACAAACTTGGGCGATTGATTTAACACAATTACAATACACCAATTGAGATGAGGCGTGTTTAAAAAAAACGAAAATCGCGTAGTTTGAATGAAGTAATTTAAATGGATTTTCGATTGTTTTATATCAAAATAAAATTAAGACGTAAGTGTCCATCGTACAATTTTTTTTTACATGAAATTGTTTTTACAACATATAAACTTTTTGCTCACTTCAACAAAATTCAGATATTCAATAATGTTCAGATGACCACGTTAAGAACAAATGAGCCGTACTTGAAATGGTAAATTAATAAAATTTTTTAGATGCAACACTAACTTTTATACAAGAATAAAAAATTATTACGTGTCATGATTAAGGCATACAATCAGCTTAATTTTTTTTCACATAGCATTTGTGATTTATATTCATGTTGGGATGCTGACTTTTCCTTTTGATCCAATTTCTTTTTTTTTTTTTTTTATCATACACCAACGTTCGTATTTGTTAATATCGCCCATACTTTGAATAATATCGTGTATTGGTTAAAAAAACGTTAATTTAGTTTCAAAAACTCAACGAGAATAAAAAAAGCACTACACCGACTTACAAGCTAGGAATCCCAAATAAAGCAAAAAATAGAATTGCCTCGTGAAATAATCAAACTTATCTATATTAAAATCTTTGCGAGCATCAAAGTCGCGAGCAAATCAAGTTTGAGAGTACCAAAAATTGATGTACCTGTGAAAATAATCTTGGTCAATTCATGCTTATCTACGTATGGAGTAAAAGCAAAAATCGCACGCTACTGTCACCATCAAACATCGGTTCATAATTATTCACGACTGCAGCGTGCTCTTATAATTACTCAGTCTCGAGAAAACCCCTTTCCCGCGTAACGCTTAACTAACATCCGAGAGGCGTGCGTACGCGAGCAGCAAAAGAAGTCCATCATCGTCAAGACAAGTTCTGGGCGTGCATACATACTATGCACCGATGGAAAAGAAAAAAAAATGGAAAAAAAGTCCTCGCATCAACGTCCTTCGTAATGTATTACGCTCGCACGCGAACACCGTATCAATCTGCTCCCCTTATTTCTCCTCCTTAGACTTCGTTAAAATTAAAAAAAAAAAAAAAATGTCCCCGTAGTGGTGACATTTATGTAAGATGAAAAAAATACAACGAAAGCATCACCAAGTTAACTCGCTACACGCATGACATATATATATATATATATATATATATATATATATATATACATATATTCATGAATTACTTCACTGTCCCCTCGGAGGGAAAAGCAAGGCTTTATTACTTACGCCTGAGAGCGATGGCGCGAAAATATGGGTTAATCGTCCTCTCTCTGCTCGATAAAAGTGCGCGCGGCGCGACAAACTCGTGGGAGGAAGAGCATCGTCTTCCTCTCCCGTAAGGAGACTTCGTGACGACAACGAGAGCCCTCTTTTACGGGACCAAGGACGGCAACGACACTCGTGTAATTGCCCGTTCGCTCGCGATGAACTTTCGCAATGACGAATTTTTCGGAATTTTTCGCGAGGTGTCTAGGTACAAACTGGGGGTCCTGATTGCAGCCTATATTTCTCTCTCCTTGCCACCGAGTGGCTGATGGACGGTGTGAGACGAGGATATCGCAAGGCGAGAATTTTCATTTGTATCCATTAGGAGCTTTTTTTTTGTGTCTAGTAGTGCGTGCAGTGCAAGGAGTAAAAATGAACGGGTGCTTGGATCATTCCAAAAATGAAGCTTAACTGGCGTATTTGCCGAGAAGTCATGGGTCGAGAGCAAAGTGGGTTTTCTGAGAAAATGTTGGTATACTCGGGTTACACGCTATAATATATCGCGAGATGCGAATTGGTTCGCCAAAGAGTACTGATTCGGTGAGGAGTACATGATGCAGCTAACTAGATGGTCCCATATTATGTACTTGTCTCCGTTGCCGAATGTGTCGATCTCTTTTTGTATAGTACAGTGTTTGTGGCAGAAAATCAAGGATCCGGAAGTTTGTTAGTGCTCTGTTTCGAGTGCGTATTCTGGAAAGCGAGAATACTCACTGGAAAGTTTAAAAAAGTAAGGGATAGGTTTTGGTGACGGCGGAAGCTGCAGCAGCTGCGCTATTAATTTGGGCTGTATACTACAACACCGAACTTCAACAACACCAACGCGCCTGTACTCGATCAACACGACCAACTGACCCCGCGCTTTCCATAAACGATGGAACGACCAAAAGAAGAATCGAGTCACCGACAGCCACCTCAAAGCAGACTGTACATATATATACAACCTCAAACTCGATCACGTACACACACGCATTCAATAACACGAAGTAATTATTTCTTCGATCGGCTTGAGGCCACGTATACCTACATACACGTTTACGAGCAGCGTTTCCATATACGTGTACAAAAAAGCCTCACAAAACGTGTATATATATATATATGTACTATGTATACCAGATCAAGTCAAGCATTCTTGAGTATCATATATGTATATGGTCCAACTGCATCACGTACTCACGTACCGCACGTAAGTAGATACAAGTGCGTGCACACTTTGTATGCATGTGGTATATATGCGCGAGAGCACGCATGTTACACATTGCGCGTGCACCAACTGCGAGCAGAGACTGCAACCGGCATTATAATTATAATTATGTAGCTCTCTGCTCCTATAATGCGGTGTGGGTGTTGGGACTTGTACTCCGGGATCCAAACTGTAGCACGGAGAGAGGAAAAGGCTCGTAGTCCCAAACTATGGGTTACGTAATACACAAAGGAGGGAAACGTTTATGACGCAGAGGGTAAACACAGTTGGCGAGTCGAGAGAGAAGAGCTGTGGAAAGTACTAGTGTGCGAGGGAGTTGTTTTATCAGCTTTCATTCGTCGTATTTGCGCTTGTTCAACATTTTTTTTGGGTTATCAACGCGGTACCCGTAACTTTATTGCTCCACAGGAGAAGAAAAAAAAAAAAAAAAAAAATGACCGTGCTACAGTGGTATCATCCCGTTGTCTAGGGACTTTTTACGTTTGGCAACCTAATTTTTACTGCGCTAGACAGGAAACTTTAACTGTACCAACAGTAACAAAATCACCGTATACTTAAAATCACTGTTTTTTTTTAACACTCGGCATTATGGTACAATAAGAAATAGTAAAAGGTCCCTATCTGACGGTCTCTACTACACGGGATCTCAATTAATTTTAATAAGCTATATATACTGCAGCATTAATTTCAGTAAGACCAAGAGGGAGGAGGGAGGAAAACAGATTCAATTTCCCTCTCGCCTCCGAAAAGGAAGTAAGAATATTACATCGGGACCAAGAGGAGGTAGGAGGGGGGAAGAAAAAGGTTTCAAAGGAAATCAATTCCAGATGGGTATGAATTACCAACTGGGAAAGTTGCGCAGTCGGACAATGTCGAGGTAGAACAGAGGTGGAGGGAAAAGAAGAGGACGACGACGATGAGGAAGAGAAGTTTCCACGTCGGCTAGGAGGAACGACAAAAAGACGGATAGGAGAATGAAGGAGAGGGGGGGGGGATTAATCAATGAAATATTCATCAGCGATTGAAATTAAAGTCCATCGATGGGCTATTGTGCGGACAGGGGGAGGACCGAGATGTGGTGGAGCAGCTAATATCGAAACGGAAGCGTTTGTACGTGGTGCTTGGTGCTCGGGAGTAAAGGAGAGTACAAAAAACGAAGGAAGAGTCAACAGAGAGAGCGAGCAATCGATTTGATTTCGCGGAGCGTAAAATAACACCGCTCCTTGTTAAAGCGTACTAATACGACGACGGGAGCTTTTTTCTTCCTTACTCTCTTGATTGAGCACGACGTCGTTCAACTTTGCCAGGTATGTAATATCTAAGTTTATGAAGTAATATACACTGTAAAATCCAAGGGTGTTAAAGTACACGTTCAAAGTTTTTTCACTCCGCAGCTATCCTATACATTGGTTTTTCCCATTCAAATGTGTCTAGCTAAGTAAAATTGGTTAACCACTTGGTGCACCATAGATTTGGTTGTCCTTAAAATTCTTATCCACGCCACCACGATGATGTGGTTTATAAAAAACAAAAATCTCATCAACTACACACTATAAACGTGTAATTTAACACACTTGGATTTACAGTGTAGTCATTAAAATTGTTTCGAGAAAAGCATCGAAAACATACACCAAAAAGTTAGTGAGTACATGGTAACATTGTAATTTATATTGTGCGGAGCAAAACGAGGAACACCGAGAGCATAGTTGCTTCGAAAGGAGTAATCCGACAAAGCTGCACGTCGCGCGGCGAAAGGCAAACAAACCCGCCGACGACTGCATCAACGAAAAACGCAACCAAATCACGTCTCCCTCTTCCCGCGCTCGACGGCAAGGAAACATAAAAGCTGGGACTGTACGAGGTGTATGACATACGGTGTAACGGTACAACTGCACCAAGGAGTGGGGGGGGGGGGAGATCGTCCATTAGAGGACAAACAAGAGTGCGCCCACCACCGGAATATGTGTGATCACGATGCCCCCCGCGCTCACGATCACTTGAGGTACCGTTCGCGAGGAAGACGCTGCGAGTTTGCTAGACCATCTTCTGTCCCGTTGCAGCATGGGGCGAATTTTCTTTTTTTTTTTACTCATGCACGTGGGGTATGATTATTTTCATCCTTGAACTGCGGCTGACTGATGCAGAGTTGGGCTCTGTGTGTCTGTGCAGAGTGAGAGAGTGTGGAAAATGTTGTTTTTTTTTTTTCGGGTCGTTATGTACGTGTGTTCGGTCGAATGGCTCCGAACGTATAATATGGACGAGCTGTCGTGTATTACCGATGTCGTGCTGGGGTTCGCTAACTGAGAGCCTCCGGCGCGATAACAGTTTTCGTGTACGTACACGTGTACACTGTTCATTTTTTTTCTTCTTCTTCTTTTAATATGCCTTCATTGAATTCTTAATTTATTTTATCGCATAATTTGTATGAAAAATGAGGGACAGTTTATTCGTAAGCGATAAGGAGAACACGCGGTGAAATGGTGCATTTAAACCGTATTGTATAATATATGCCAGTTTCGTGTTTGATGATAAATAAATTAGTTGACAGATGCATTTTTACGAGGCATGGGAAGAAATGAAGAAAAAAAATGAAAAAACACTCGTGCGAAATATAACTCAAGGACTTGTAATTAATGCAAACATTTTTTTTTTAAACGTATCAAGCGTTAACTATATTAAAATATAGAACAAGTATGTACTGGACGCTTGATTTTTAATGTGAAAAGATAAAATAAATACAAAGTAAAAAAGATAAGGTGCATTCTTGACGCGACACGAGAGAAAGTATTTTTTTTTTTCAGATCTGATTTTCTCTAAAGAACTATGGATCATTGTTCCTGCATTTCGAGACTAATAGAACGTATATTAGTCTCTTTCTTTGCGTTTTGAGGTGATGAAGTTTCATAGTTAGGTGTCTGAATGATAGGTTTTGAGTGTTGTTGTAGAAACGTAAAGTTATAAAGTTGGATGATGTTGTTAAGTTTTATAGTTGTTTTTTATTTTTGTAGTTATTAAAAAGTTCAGATACGATTGAGTACAGTGAGCTTCCATTTTATTGACACCGTAAATAAACCCCTCACTTTTCTCACGATCGTAGTACGGTATGTTAACAACAGCCGAGCAGCTAGCGGTTATTTGCTCTTTATAAAACAGCACACACATACACACACAGAGGAGGAGGAGGGGAAGCTTTTTTGTTCACGCCCCAGCAGGGCTACGTTATACAGAGAGTTCGTAGGGGTCAGATCTGTCCAGGCACCACTCACGTATGCTCGAAGCTATTGTTCTGATCTACGAGCTTGCAAACTGCGTACACTCTTTATCCTGTTGTAGTGTATGTGCCTCGGAAGCTCCATCGCGTGCGTGCACCCCGCGCGGCTCGGTAATTGCGCCGATTCCCCGTTAATTGAGCGACGTTTATAGAATTACAGGGCCCCGTCCGTGCTTCCTTGATTCCCGGCGTGCGGGCCTATGATAGCACACCCCCCCCCCCCCCCCCCCCCCCCCCCGTTCTTTTTTCCGCGTCTCCTCGTCGTCGTTCCGGGCGTTCGGAAACGCTCCCTCCCTCGAGGGCTTTGCTCTCTTTTGTCGCGTGGACGGACCGCAAGTGTCTAATACAATTGTGATCCGAGCGGCTAATGGATACTGGGCGAGCTTTTTTTGCTTGCAGCTGTGCACTGCAAGTATTGTTACGTTATTTAGGGGCACTGTTTTTTTTTTTTTTTTTTTTTTATCTTCGTTTACTCGGTTGGTTTTTTTATCGATTTGGTGAATAATGTAGTGTTTAGTTTGTTAGGGTGCAAAATTTTACAAGTAATTCATATATACAAAGTGCTTTGATGAGCGTATTACGATATTTTTTTAAACTGTACACATTGTGGTCCTGATTTTACATCGATTATGAATTAAATTTAACAATATAGTACTCGCTTCAATACCTGAAACCGCGTATCAAATGTAAAATAGGAACAAAAATTTTTTGTCATCTCTTGATGAATATTTGTGTTGGTATGGAAATAACGTATAAAGTCATTTACTTGTGACAACTATATCTTAAATTATTTGATAGATTTATTTTACGTAACTTTATTAAGCCAACAATCCCACCAAAGTGAAAGACTTTATTTAGGTATTATCTCACTTAAAGTGATTTTTGCGAAATTAAACTCAAGTGATTCATACACTGAGAGAAGGATTCGTTAAGTAATTAACTTTATATGTTAACTATTAACTTAGGTATAATATGTATCCCGAAACCATACGTATATTGTAATAGTTAAAATATCAGTATTTCATTCCAATATTTTGCCATAGTAAAAATGATACTTTAACTGATAAATTGTGAGCTTCGTTTACATTCTCATAACATAAAATAGAGGAGTTCACGTGATCTTGTTGTATTGTCATTGCATCGTATAATGTTTTAATGATATTAGAGTAGTAAAAGTATTAAATATGACGTGTTAACTATTAACGTCTGTGTCAGTTAAAATTTAAAAAGTTCTAAAGAACATGTCAACTAATTTTTGTTAACATACTTACTTGTACGTTGATAGTAAGCAAATCCTTCTCTCAGTGTACGCTCAGCTTAGTAGCCAACTCTGTTATTGACTCAACCACATAATTTTAGCACATTTAATTATTTATTGCGGGGAATAATTGATCCTTAAAATTGACGGCTCCACCTTAAATAAATAATATCAACAGAAAAATTAATTAGGACAATTAATATTATAGTGACATGCCCAAGGGGAGCTGGTAAATGGCCAAAACAAACAGATTTTATAGAAAATCTGAACATTAATTCTTACTCATGAAACTGTAACTTTTATCATTCAAATCACTATTCAACCTATTTGAGGCTTGTAAATAAGATTGAAACACACATTGACGTGGTTCCGAGTGCGCAAGAAAGAGAAAATCAGAACAATATCAAGAAGTTTTTATCTGCCAAGTACTCTTTCGCATCACGACGTGTAAAAAAAAAAAAAAAAGTGTGAATCCGACGCAGCTCGTAGTATTTCAATCAACACGCGTTGTCCGTATCACAAATCTGATGCCCAGAGCCATTATCGCGAGTTATCATCGGCAAACAGCCCGAGCGCAAACACCGATTAGCTCGAACGCTCGTAACAATCGTGTACCCACACCAGCGTACATGGCGGGAATTAAACGCCGCACAACATATCTCTCGCACTGTACAAAGAACCATCAATGAAAACGCGCTCTCGCGCACCTATTCCGTGATATCAATATGACTCACACAAGCCAACCATGAGGTGTATATACAAGCGGTAGCTCCTCGGGCACGCGCGAGATAAACATCCGAATTTCTCGTGTACGCGTCCATTGTGCGATGCGTTGTGTAACACAGCAGTGGTCGAGGGAGCTACCATTGAAGGCCACGAGTGAAAATAAACCGATAGAAGAGCCGGAAAATCACAGGTAATCTGGAATAGTTTCTTTTCTCCCGGTGTCAAAAATAACCCAAGACTTTCTATTTCTGATGGAAATGACGTTATTTACGATGGATTACTTTTGTCTCCTGCACTAATCCATATTTCTTCTTATTAAAAAGACGGGTCGGACGCTGTATAGGCCTGGGGCTCATATGGACACCAAAATTAAAATAGTATAGGTATACACACGTAAAGTGTCGACACTACGAAACATTGTGAAACACAAATCACATCCCTGGGGTATACACCTTCGCTTTCTCCCGACGCGCCTCAACGTACACATACGAAACAACTGTTCTTCCCGCGACACCTGTAATTATACAGTAATGTAATCGTCCACGGCAGTACGAGCGTATCACTTGAGAAAAAAAAGGTTTCAGTTCTTTCGTAAGAACTCGCTCGAACTCTGTTACTCGTGTGGGTATCCAAACATATAGTTTCACCGCCGAAAAAGCTTCGACTCACTATGTGGTTACCTCGCCGTATATGTACACTTTTTTACCAAGTATAGAACCCGCATGGATATATAATAAGGGAATACGAGTGTAAGTCCGCTTACGCATGAGTTGTCCGTACGTGTGTATAAATACCATACACGGTTTTTTATGGGTATATGTGCGTTTGGTCCCATGTGGCGCGCAGATACCCGGAACATCAAGATAACGAACCCCCTGACACTTTATCGCGGCGCGAATCCGCACATGCGATATCAATATCCAAGGCAAGGGGGGGGGGGGGAACTGGCAAAGGTGCCCTTCACCGTAATCGCCAACCTTTACAACCTTGGACTGAAAGGGAGAAAAAAAAATAAAAATGATGCACGCATGACTTTCCCTCGCGCGCGCGTTAATCGCGATATTGCGAATTGTCTCGTCACCAGGTGGCATTTCAAGCGCGCGGCTCCCTCCCTCTCGCACTTAATTGCAAACGGCGCACGCACACGTCTGAGTTCGTTGCTAACCGAAGACGAGGAGACCCATCGCGCACTTACTAAGCGTAGGAGTAATTAGAAAAAAAAAAAAAAGGGAAAACGCGGCACAAGAAGCAACAAAGGGGTGCCGATGTAGCTCCGGCGTCGAACGGCGCTGCATCCGTGGTATTAAAACGCGCGACAGCGTAGGGGCTAAAATTCGCGTACTGCGTATAGCAGACGACGCGGGCGTTGAGGGAAACAAGTGAAAGTTGTGAAAGCAGCGCTATAGGGACGCGATGGAGGGTGGTGTACGACTCTCTCGTCTCGATAGGGAGTAAAGAAGCTCTCGGCGAGAATGCCAAGGCGCGCGCGTGTGCTTTTCTTCTTTTTGTTTACGCATCTTGAAAAAGAAAAAAAAAGATGTGTATAGCGGGCCGTGTTTTCAAATTAAAAAAGAGGCTCTACGACTGCCTTCTATCAAGTGTAAGGTATTATATCTAAGGTGTGGGTGTGCCGGTAGCCGCGTCAAAGACAAAGGGCATATCAGCGGCTGAACGACTCGTCTGTCTCTTGTACACATCAAAGGCGCATCGGTGCCTTTCTTCTGCATTACTTGCAAAATCGCTGCAACTGTGGGTACATGTGACCATAAAATTATGCAAAGAGTTGCAATTATACATATGTATCCAGGAGCGAAGGATCGCGTCCTCCCATCCCTTTTTTTTTTTTTGTTACTTTACTTTTCAGTCTTTTTCGCGTGATATCGGTCGTGGTGTGGATTTCTTCTTTCACAAGAGACAATATAAGCTCGAGTACTTTACCAAAGACGGAGCTTTTTTGTTTTTCTCGAATATACATCGACTGGGGGAATACTTTTTAAATAAGTTTGACACTTGTGTGATTGAGAGCAGAGGGGGATGGGAATCGTAGGCGTTTTGTTACGAAAGAACTTTTTTCACCCCATTCGGACAAAAGGAGCAACTTTTTTTTTCTTTTTCTTCTTTCTTGGCCGAGAGACAGTGAAAAATCGTATAAATACCGCGGATGCAAGCTCAGAAGCTTCGAACTTTACCTGTGGCTCGGGAGACAATTTATTCATGAGATCTGAGACACTATTTATTTTCGCTCCCTTGGCGCACAATGTACTGTTTTCTCACACAAATTTAAATTAGAAAGTTTGATTAGATGTTTGTATTAAGGATCCAAAGGTCATGGGTTTAATCCTCGCAAGGGACTCTTTTTCATTACGGGATAACTTCAGAGGTAGGTCAAATTCTCTGTGTACGTACGTCTTGTTTTACCCGAGGAGAAAAAATGGTATGCCACTATGTGCAGATACGTATACATCACAAAATAGTGGGCGTGTCGATGAAACCAGGGAGAAAATTAACTATACGTTAAAAGGGCATTGTTACAACATTCATATGATATTTGGACAATCTTATTTTTAATACTTCATTTAAAAACTCACGTTCGGAAAATGATATGGTGGAGAAGTAACTCATTTTGGACACTCACCTGCAACAAGAAAAAACAAAAAAATATAATATTCTTGCAATAACAATCACTTTCATTTTGAAACATTTTTAAAAACATTAGAGATAAAATTACAATCATTGTAAAAAAATAAGAATCTTATTATCCTCAAAGATAATAAACATAACAACGCTACACCGATAGGTGCTTATAGTTTATTGAAAAAATACGTTTTCTAGGCGTACATAGCAATGTTTCAGCTGCGACAAAGGGAAATTAATCTAGTTTAGTGCAGTCGCAACTTTATTTACGGGCCTCGAAGGAGAGAAAGCAATACAAAGTGTCAGTAATAATTTTTGACACCGTACTGATGGCTTTTCGTACCGTGTATCCCTCGTTGCAACTTTATCATTGGAATTCACTTTTTTTCAAGCGCACGTTCTTGGAACAGTATGAAATATTCAAGCCAATGACTATTGAAAAAATTGTATCCACACCAAAGACAGCAGAAACATCACTACCCTATCAATCTTAGTGCTGTTCATCACCATAAGGGTTTGACGTTATCAACCCAGTATTGAAAAAAAAAAAAAAAAAAAAATCACACCATCGATGATTTTGCCTCGCTCATGAGGTACATCATGGGTATACCGATCTCTCTCTCTCTCTTCCGCTCCCGAAGAGATTACGATCGCATCAATAAATCGAGAAAGAGAGAGGGATGATCGAAATGGACTTGCGAAAATTCGCCGATAAATAAAGCCGGGAGTCTGGGACGAGGGGGGGGGGGGGAGGCGCCTCGTACACATTTATATTATTATGATTGTTGTACCCACACACGGGAGCTTTCGCCCGAAACAAAATTCCTCGAGTGCTTTTGTCCCTATGGCTCGCTTTCGATCTCCTCCTTCCCGCTCTCACGATATATATACGGTGTGTGGAGTCTCTCCCTCGCAAACGCTCGCGTAAACGTATATACACGCTAGTATCCGAACAAAGAACAATGGAGGGAGGGTGTAGCGAGGCTGTGCCCTCAAAGTACGGGTGTACACAAGGAGTCAAGCTACTCTTGCTACTGCTGCTTACTATAAGTGATCGAAGGAGGGAAAAGAGAGGACAAGCGACTAGACTCTCTCGCGTACAGCATCCGCCGTATCGGTATATATGTCACTGTGTACGGATATAATATACACGCTAATACTTCGCAAGGCTCACACGCACACACACGTACGTAGACATGTTACATCTCACGCGTAACGCGCACCAGCGTGGCGTAGGTAATTCCGCGCTCCGACCGCAGCGAAGCTAATCGTCCGTCACGCGTGGGCTTACCGATCCGGGAAAATTCGAGGGAGATGAGGCTATACGTGTACGTGTATTGTGGCGCGGTGCAGAGAGAGGCAGTTGGATATTATCGACCTAGGCGAGCTTTTTGGAGGGAAAGACGGAGGGTGAAAAAGGAGAACTCGATCAGGGACGCTGCAGACGCCGACAAAGCGGCTTGTACCGTGTCTGCTGCTGTGGTGAGTACGCGTGGCGTTGCCGACGAGCTCCGAGTTTTGTTTTATATTTAGAGGAGAGGAGGGAAACGAGCCGATGGAAAATGTGGGAGCTGTACCCCCCTACTCTTCGAACGATGTGGTTGATTGCGTCAAGACGAGAAAACATCATATATTATACTTTATTTTGGTTTTTTCGTTTTATACACAGTCATAATAAGCTTTTACAAGATGAAATTATTTAAGGGAAAATTTACAAACACCAAATTGAAATAGTTCGTGAATGTTGTTTTCTTTTACTCTCCTCGAGCCCCATTTTCAAAACTTTATAGTTTACCGTGCAATTGTTTGCCAGAGCAATTTAAAAATGTTAATTTGACTCACGAAAAGACAACGGTTGTGATTTTTTCGTAAACATTTCCATCCCCTAATTTTTCTCTTGGTTAGTGAGAAAAGAAAAAATAAACTGGACGATTAAATACTATAGCACTTTGGATATCATGTTTTTCTCGATTTTTTGGTTTGTAATGGAATTGAATTGGAGTCGCATGATTGACTATATACCTTGCAGTAATTTAATTGCAATTTTTGATAGCAATATCGTATTTCAAATTAAAGGAGGATGTTGTTTGTGTTTGTTTTTTTTAATTTCAATTTAAATATTTGAATAGCATTAAATGTCACAAATTGAGATGAAAAAGATTTCATTGTCTGTAAACAAAAAGCGACGATTTCATCGCTCTCTGCTCAATATTCCGCAGCGCGTTGGTATTGATATTTCGGAAGTGACGGTAAATCCGAGCGCATTTAATTCGCTGTTCGTCAAGTCGCGCTCAATGGCCTCGGCTTGGTGAGCGAAATTTAATCACCGTCCAAAACTCGACCCCTCGCGTTATTGTATTACGTCCACGTATTTTTACCGTGACAAGTGGACGAAAAACAGGATTAACAAATGGTATTTGGGTGGGCAATAAAATCCATCTGTGAAAATTGCGTTTAATCGGTAAGAAAAGGCACGCGCGTAGAAATGAAAGAGGGGAATTTTTGTACCTTAGGTACCAAATACGGACGAATTTCATTTCCGTAAACGCCGGTGTCATCGCAAAAAGGCCATAATTGCCAGGTTGGCCTGGAGGAGTCGGGGCGAGGAGAATATATTGCTCCGTCCTTCGTATCCGGTCGTGCGCGAAAAGAGCCAAGAAGAAAACGAGGGGCCATTAGTCGCTCGAGCAATTATCGGGCTGGACAGTCGTCGTATCTTACAGGAGGGGGTGGGGAGGAGGGAGCCAACAACTAATCAACTAACAAACAAACACACGTCGATTACTTGCGCAACGACGCGACGAAAAGTATACGGTTGGCCGCTGCTACGGCCTCTTTTTGCACGACAACTTTAATTATTTACGAGTCCTTATCTCTCTCGATCTCAATGAGTAAAAATTTCATGAAGTTTGTTTTTAAACGCATTTTTTACTTCGAAACCAGTCAAATATTCACGAATATTCCGGTTCACGTTAATTCACGCGGACAACGAAACTTGACTTGCGACGACTCCATGAAAACAGAGGCTGTTAAATAATCATTCGTGACATCATTTGCACTTATTGATTAAATTAATATTCTTTTCGAAATACCGGTTTTTAGTTGAAATAATCAGTTCAACCAGACGTTGTGAGCGAAATACAATATAAAAAAAAAAAATAAAAAAAATAAAAAGTAACAATAACAATAACAATAATAATAATGAATATTTAGGCACTTGATGCATAAACGTGAGAATGAATATAATGAATTATTAAAAGAGCAGCACTTCCTGATCTTTTTTTCCTGTTAATAAAATATCATACTCACATCATGGAACTATGAAAAAAACAACAGAAATTTCATCTTTGTCACCCTTACCTTCGATCTAAGAAATGTTGCAACATTTTCCTCCGTTTGCAAATAAAATTTTTTTTACTACAATAATGTTTATCAAATAACACTAACAAAACGTCAAACTTTTTTTTATTTCTAGGACACATTTTGTGTTGAAGCTACTGGGTCGTTTACCTCGTTCTCCAAAATACAGCAAGCGAGACACGGAAATAATAAGCAGAAAGAGATGTTGTAAAAAAAAAGAGAATCTGCGAGCAGCAGTAGACGCGTTGGAGACGACTACGACGACGACGGGCGAGCTTGTCGAGAGGAAATTCCTCAACACGTAGGTATATTCGGATGGATGCCAGCATGAATGCATTATACATTTTAGTAGGTACATATATAGAGAGGACGTCGCGTGTGTTTAAAGATCGTCGGAGTGAAGGAGAGAAGAGCAGGGACGAGCAGGGATGTACGCATGCGACGGACGTCGGGAGATATAGCAGAGAAGAAGAGGGAGTGTACTTGCGCGTACGTATATAAATAAGAGGAGAAAAAGAAAAAAAGGAGCAAAAACCTAAACGATTTCCGGGATATGAGCGCTGGTTGAGAGACGGGAGGGGGAAGGTCGAAAAGGCCCGGTGTGCAAGAGACGATGCTCCGGTGGTTAGCTGCAGGCTGTGGCGCTCTTTCGAGGCTGCAAGGGCCACGTGTCTAACCACTAAAATGATATTTCATGTCCCTCTCTTTTCTCGACCCTCTCTCTCTCTCTCTCTTTTTTTTTATTTGGGTATGCCTACTTGTGTTTCTCTCTTTTTTCAGACAGATGCAAGCCATATTAAGAATACCTATTCAAGAACGATATATATATAATATAAGAATGTAAAAGAGGACGCAGAGGCATGTGGGTTGATGTTATAGTGTGCGCGTGTTACGTGTGCTGTCGTTGCAATAGGGTATTTTCGTGGACCATGTGTGTTTAACAAGTTTCAGGAGCTAGGCGTGAATTAGTAATTAATAGAAGGGGAGAATAGTCACGTGCCGGATATTTATACAGGGGATGAAATTCGTGATTTTTTTTAGGGATTGATACAGTTGTGAGACCAGATTTGGCAACTGTGGAACAGTTTTAATTAAAAATAGATAAGAAATTCAAAGAAAAAACTATCTACTAGTTGTACCCCCCACATGATGGAATTGAACGTTTTAGATACGTTTTAAAGATAAAGATTTTTCATCTGTCAAGCTTACACATCTAGTGTTTGTAGTGTGTTTATTTATCATTTGAAGCCTAAAGACTGTTATGTGTGTAGACGTGTGCGCTTTGAATCAACAGGAAAATGGAAGACACAATATATTTTGTTTGATCGCTCAAATGGGCTAAATTTTAGTGTAGTAGTGCTAGAATAATCTGAACAAAGTATATAATTGGTAGCAAATTTGTAATGTATTAGCTGACAGATTCACAAGGATTATAAAATTGCGAGCTTACAAGATAAAAATTTGCAAATTTTTAATCAAACAACTATGGGGTTGAAGGACGAATTGATAATGTTATTTCTCTCTTGGAAGATTCACTAAAAAAAAAGTATCGTATAGCATTTTTCAAAACTTTTAAAACGGAAATTTCATCCATTCCATTGTATTTTTAACAGAATACCCGTAACAAAAATACTTCGATTCCACGATTGTCAATCAAAGAGCAAGCGAGACACTAAAAATTCAAAGGGTGAAACAACAACCCAATTCAATCAAAGGACGAAATTCTTCACTCATCGAAAAATTCTCATTACATCAAAGAGCGACACAAACAGAGAGCGAAACAAAGCCTTCACCACCCTTTCAATCAAAAAATTCCCTTCCCTTAATCCATACAAAAGAGTAACGTTCACTACCCTTTCCCTCGAAACGTATACCTACACTGCATATTCTAGGCTGCACTCGCCGCCACCTCGTGTCCTATGTCACCAGGCGCGTCTATTGCCGTCTATAGTCGAATTGGTCGCGAGAGCCACTCGACGCGTGAGACACAACGCCATTGCAGCAATACAACAGCCCAGACAGACAAACAGAGCCCAGCCTCCCTGCAACGACGAGACAAAGGAAGCCAAGGTAGGCGGCAAAAGGTATAACAAAAATCAGACGACACGACAAAATGTACCTCACATACAGAGTACCTACGCGGACGATTGGCCTATGCAAAAAGAGAGCGAAACCTTCTTTCTCTTTCCCACTGTTTTCATAGTGTACAAGGTACGTACAGCAAAAACGTGAGTACGGGTCCCTTCCATACGAAGGATAGATGAACAAAAATCGTCTCGCTTATTCGGCCTCTCTCGCTCTTTCCATACGTGTGTTTGTGTACACCTACATAATATACGTACCCCAGCAATTGCATCATTTTGGGTTGGCGGTGTCGCAAGGCTTGGGTTACCACTGCCAACCGGCCAGCTCGTCACTTATAGTACACACATAGACGTCCACCTGGCAAGACCAAAAGAAGGGTAGCAGTAGCAACAAAGAGGGTTAAAAGGAAAAAGTTCAGCAACGTTAATTAAGGACTTCATCGCTTTCTCGTTTATTTTGCACTCGTCAAGGTGCACATTCAACGGTGGTCAGCCGGGCATATGTTATAGCAGCACTGCTGTTTTCATTAAGATTTATACATTTGGTAAGCCATCTTAACTCAAGTACTCAAGTAATACACGTATGCGTGCGTGTGAATACTTCCTGGAAGTGATGCTTAATGTTGCCACAACGTATTTTTTGTTTGTTTTTATTTCTTCCAGTAGATTTTTTAAATACACACGAAGCGATCAATGTTTTTAGAGGATGATGTACAAGGAGATAAAATTGTGAACCAAGTCCATACAGGGTAATAATTCATATTTTAAGTGTATACCATACGTTTTTGTATTTTGAAAAAGACAGTAGCAAAGACTACATTGCTGTAGTACTCTTTTTCTACCAAAGTTATTTTGCTCCATTCACTAGTACAGAAATATGAGAAAAGAAAAAAAAATTATTTACTTTTTTTTCTTACAATAAATAAGTGCTGAATTTTCTCTACTCATGAAAAAAGATATAGTATTTTTTTAAAGATTATGAAAAAACTTCTTTAAAGTTGCAATAATTATTTCTTACAATAATTACTAATAGAAATAATTAAATTTAATCTTACAAGTAACTCACTTAAGATTCTACAAAATCACAGATCAATAATCCAATAAAACGGTTTAGAGGATCCAATTATTGTTTTATTTATTTTTATAATCAATTGTTATAATCTAGGAGGAATGAAATTTCACTAGATGAAATGATTATACTGATGTCTAAATACTTTCTTAATGATATGACTCGGTTGACGTATACCATCTTATTCCAGAAAAAAATTAATTCAGCATCGATAAATTTCTTCAGTAAAAAATTATTCTCGCAAAACGTAGCTATTTTTCACAGACAACAACATTTTTACAAAAGATTGCTACAACCGTTCCAAGTTGTCCTCACCCCCTTTTTCAAGATGACCAAGCTCGTAAACATAGTTACAAGACATGCCTACAATTTTACCGAAGCCAAAAACATTAACCTGGTATCAGTAACATATATTACACGATTAAAGCTAGGGCTATAAAATCGCAAGCTATAAGAGTGTATTTATGTATATATACACAGAGAAAGCAGAGAGATTTGATTTTTCTATTTGAAACAGTTTATTATACCAAGGACATAATGTCCGAATAGCTAAAAATGTACAAAATAACAATACATTTTCCATATTTTAAAGGTGAAATAAAACTTTTACAACCAATATAGTACATTTATGTATGTGCATTGCTCGCATTGCAACCAAATAAAAGAGATGGAGGGAGAGAGAGAGAGAGAGAGAGAGAGCTAGTAGTGAAACAATCACCCACAAATGTAGAAAAATAAAAAGTCTAAAGGCCCACTCATATAATATAAAGATCGTTAAATATTGCATAACGCCTCAATGAGGGTGAACTTACGCTCTGGCATGTATGTATGCTTGGTCCTTATCTGCGCGGGTATATGAAACCGACGCACCTTCAAGGTCGCTTGTGCTGTACACTTGTACATTCAACATATACGTGCACGTTATACTGTGTATACCTACATACATACTCAACGTGACACGCCTTGGACTCTTTTATGTACAAGTAAGTACGTATGACGTGAGCTACGTATAATAATCTTTCTTTCTCTCTCTCTCCTTCCTGCGAAAATAATGAGGGTGCAATTTTAAAATGCAGTGGCGTCTGACGAGCCAGTTTGAGCGTTGGAGCTCAAGAAAGAGAGAGAGAGAAATGGATCTTGAAGATTTATTTTGCGGAAATCACGCATTACATCAAGCGTCCGGTTTTTATTATCCCTCTTTTTCTTCTGCTCTCTGCTTCTTCGTATGTATACGTGCCACGATTTTTGCTCGATATCTTCCTTCGCCGACTCATACATCCCGAATATTCCTCTTTTACAACACGTTTAATCTCTGGATGTTGATAGCATATTGATAGTACATGTCTAGAGATCATTTTACCAGGACGAATTCATTGTTCACACAAAAGCTGAAGAAACTTAAAACAAAACAAATTATAAGAATGAAAATGGAATAATTCGTTTGTCTCCACTATTCACAGTGGTAGAAAAAATCACTAGTAGTTAATGAGTGATTATTGATTATAGCGTAAGGCTTTGGATTTATGTGAAATGAATATTTGTGTACAGTTAAGACGCTGTCAGTTATAATTAATAAACACGCATTTAATGTAATACCCAATTTTTTTTGTAACCTTCAACACTAACTGTCAAATACTTGATTCACTCATTGCTAACGGTCGATTTCTTATGTTTTAATCCACATTCATTAGCAGTCAACGAATGTGACTTAAATACAAGTATTACAAGTACTTTCTATCAGTATACTTTGTGCTTCCAGTGCTTGTACCGCAACCGTGTACCAGCTGTGCATATACGAGCATGCATCATCTTCTTTTCTCGCTCTCATAGATTATTATGTAAAGCTGACTTTTTTTAACTCTCAATCAGTCTATCTTATTTTAATGTTTGATCTTTATATATTATTCATTTTTAAAATTTAGTTCACTCAATAAATTTCTTACTTAAATACGCAAACCACGTTGATTTTTCTTATTGTTTTTGGTTTTGTAGAAAATAATGCCCTACGTTATACGTATGATTTTTCCCTTGCGCACATGTGAAATTAATGTAGGTACGCAGTCACCACCACTCGGCACAACGACGATAATTTTCACAGCCTAAACCGCAACCAACAGTAAGGTTTAACCCTTTCGCTAAACTCGCGCGCGCGCGCGCGCGCGTGTGTGTGAGCAAGTGCGAGTCAATACTTTTCTACGGTACCTATACGCTCCCTATTCGTCGTTTCCACCTCCCGTCGGTAGCTTCAGTATGTACAACCCTCTGCATCCTATGGGATACACATGTGTCGACTCTCTATGCGAATCAGCACATAGAAATTTGGAGTACACTGCCAACGAACGTATAACATACATAGGTATACGTGCGTACTTGTACACCTAGGAGGGGCCCATCTGTCATCTTTTCTCTTTAGTTGCGAATAAAAAGTGCAGCAACCCACCTTCTCCTCTCTCCCTACACACTACAGCAGCAGTAGCAAACTGTTCCATTGGTTCCGCTGCAAATGTACTCTACAATAAAGAGCCAATAGTTAAACTTTGCACAACAAGCATATATATACACACCTAAGTATATTGTGTACTCTGCCAATCGAAAGAGCAGTAACTTGATAATGTATTATTTATTACATGTATATGGGCTGTACTCACATTTGAAGATTGCTCGTCAATTCTCGCAAAAGTACCCCCTTATTCGCACTCTTCTTTCATTTTCTACGAATATACTGTGTGTATATCCGATGCTACGCAAATAAGTAATATTCCGTATTGAGTATATACTGTGAGTACATGAATATAGTGCATAATTGTACATAGGTAGGTATACACACGGGGTGAGCGCACACAAAGAAAGGGGGAGTCTCTGCAAAAGCTTATTGGGCTTGCGAGAGCATGAACGACCGATCGAACACGAAAACTTCCTAGCCAAACTCTGATACATATACATATACCTATATAATACATATACCAATCATGAATAACCATAAAGGCCACATGATGGCTGTCAGTAGCGTGGCTGCTTACAGACCTTGATGGCCGGGATTCAAATCTCACTCTGGACAATAATTTTTATTAATTAATGCGATTTTTTCTGGATGAGATTTAAGCTTAAACAAACCTACCGTTTTACCTACTATTAATTAAGCAACGTACGACTAAATACACTATATAGTGTCAAAAAATAGCTATGCTTGAGCCCGGAGCGATGATGAATTTAAAAAACTCTATAACCATGGCTGTCTGCATGCTTTTGGACTAATTTAAAACTACATTTCCTATATCTAAAATCACAATGTTTTTAAATTTTTCCACTTGTATATTAAAGATTAACAATAAATTATACATCACTTTTTAGATCTAGCTTTTGACTTGCATCCTCTCCTTGTCTTTTTTTTTTTTGGCTCTCTTCTCTCGTTCAACTTCCTTTCTCCATTACCTTTTCACTCACTATTTGGTGATGACTAAAGTATTCCACGCATATTTCTTCTTGCTTAACCTTTAGGCTTTTTATGCACTTTTACAATTCTTCAATTCTGCTCCCCATTTTTTCTTTATCATCCTTGTTTATCTTCTATTCTCTTGCCTCTGCACCAGGTCTTCCCCACTATCCCTCTGACAGCTATTCGATTGTTTCCTCTCTGCTTCCGTCCCTTACCTTCAATTTCTCGATGCACTTTGGCATGCTCTCAATTTTCTTCTCTCTTACATTGCACGTAATGAGTACTTTGCCATCTGTCCCTTAGACTTTGACTCTCTATAAGTTT
Organism: Copidosoma floridanum; assembly: GCF_000648655.2. Next base: position 1,107,198 of record NW_019379640.1, read on the forward strand.
CTTCTCTTTTTTACCTCGTCTGTTCACCTTTGTTCTGATCTGTTCTGTCCATCGTCTCTCGTTTGTTTCGCTATTTGTTAAGTACCATGTTGCACTCTAATACGTGCGGTATAATATATGCTTCTGTTGGTATCTTACTATGTATATCACGATAAAGCGCATACCTTCTTCGTCATCTATACATTCTAACGTTGATCACGTAAAGAACAATTGCTCGTTTAATTTGTATTAGGTGCACATATTTATAAATTTACAAGGATACCTGTGATTTGGAGCTTTCTCGTCTCTTTATACGTTATTTTACAAGCTGTCTCATTTTAAGGGCTTCGCTGCTGCTGCGGCTAATATTGTTGTAGGTAGCAGACGTCTGTACTTTATGGTCAACGGCTTTTTCGTTCGATATTATTAACAGAACACGACGTGTACACGAAAAACTATTTTTTGTTGGTAGTAGTAGAGGTGCTGGTTAACGAATTATAGTATTTAAAACTATTTTGACCCAGAAAAATGTTGGATATTTTTTACTTTTATTAATTAATTTTGGCTCAAGTTTTGCGATCTTAATTTTGCACATTATGATTTAAGTTTTAAGGTATAAATTACATAATTAATGTTAGTATTTAATTGAATAAGTTGCTCAGTCAGTTCAACAGTAAACGCAGGTTTGAAATGTGATTTGATTAATGTAGAACATCTTGAAAGTGCATCCGAAATCGTTTAAGCTTAACGTACGAATAATTCTTTAATATTCTTTCGTTACATTTTCGTCTAAATCTTTTTGTCACCGTTTGAATTTGATCTCGAAACGGACGTGCAAACTTTACGAACAAACTTGAGCGAGAACAACCTGTAAAGACACGATCAGATGGCCTGGGCTACTTGAACTCTTCATCCTTGTTTAATAGCACGAAATCATCGGTTAATGACTCGTCCACGAAGGCGCAAAAGTAGGGAATGCGCAGAATCGCATTAAAATTTTACAGTTAGCCGTACACTCGTACACATAGTTAACTCTGAAAAAAAAAAAAAAAACAGCTGCACGTAAAACTTTAGTAGATTTCCGAGAGTTTTTCCCGCAATCGAGCCCAACAGAACCAATTCGCACGCAGTTTTCCTTTCCCACTTTCCTCCAACAACAACAAAAACGCCAGCTTTATACCATCCAATAAAATCGTACACGTACGCACAATCCTCTTTCCCGCGTCGAGACAGATACGCGTAAGAATTCAACACATCGGATCGGATTTGGAAATCGGCTTCGAGTTCGAGAAAAACAGAGAAGAAAACAAAATCCGGCGCAAAACTATCAAACTCGCGTACATGGCGGCCCGTTATTCTAAAACGCTGATCCGCCACCCTGTACGTGTAGTCACACATACGTTCTACAAGCACTGAAGCTGAGAATGCAAGTATGTGTGTGTATTTACGTATACACGCAAAAGTAAGTGCGCATAAAACAAGCCAGAAGTATGTTTATGTATAGAATGTGTGTACCCTACTTATTACCACCACGACCATCAGCTCGTTATTCCGAAAAGTATATTCCGTTAGATTTCCTTCTACGTATGGGTACACTGCATTGCCTATAGCCGATGTACCGGGAAGCGCATGGGACACTGAAATAAGTGTAGCAGCACCCACTCGAGCAGAGTATTATATCGGAATTTTGCGTCCTATATTATGTATACGCGAGTCCTGCGACACAGTATAAGCTATAGAACAGCGACAACAATGGTTCACTCGAAAGGATCGCAAGCAGTATGCGAAAAGTACCATATGCCTGTACGTACCATGCACTCATCAGAGTAGCCCGCATATAGCGCGTGAGTGTGAGTTTGTGCAATCGCACACGAGAGAGATGCTCCGGGTGTGTTCCGAGAGGAGCAATCCTGATCAGCTGTCAGTCCAGCGCTTTCCTTTTCCCGTTCTCTCCATGCCCACCTCGGAGCTCAGCTTTCCTTTGTCACTCAGCGCGCGGTATAGCTTCCACGTTTTTCCAGCCTTCGCTTTCGACGTATTAGCGATGGAAATATGGGTGTCGTCCGTCAGCTGAGGAAAAATGGGCTGGAGCGTCTCGTTGACAAAAAAATTCGATGACGATGATCGATTTCCGGCCCCAACCGAAGGGATGCGGGCTGTCTTCTCGGTCGTTGTTCTCTGATGGAGGATCCCTGATCAAAAACGACGCAGAACTGCCTTTTTTTTTTTTTTCCTTTTCTTTTCAACCCAAAGGAAGCTGCCGTCGATATGTGGATTATTTTTTAGTTTCCCAAAGCTTGGAGTTTTATTGGGCAACTTAACTGAGTTTGCATCAAGCACCGCAGAATTTCGTCCGAATCATGTGTGAATTTTTTCACTCTTTTCTGACTTCGGGATGCAGTGTGCAGTTTTTTTATCACCCGCGACGGCACCACTATTAAATTTTCTCTCTCTTTTTTTGGTTTTCGGTCTCTTGGAGACTCTTTAGAATTTTGTGCTGTCCCCGAAACTTCGTTGTTACTGTTGTTCTTCAACAGCGAAGCAAAAAAGTGTTCGCCATCGTCCTCCTTTGTGTTCTTCTTGCAGAACTGTGACGGACTTTTTATCAAATTTAGATATTTGTCTCACTGATGTGGTTTACGAAAAGATCCACATAATATTTAAACTTGATCTGTCGTGTAGAATAACAAGTCGCAATAAACATGGTTGAACGAACTCAGTTTTATAATAATTGCATACAAAAAAGGTACACTTGAGACCTTGTCCAAAAGTAATTGTTGAAAAGACCAATATATTGAGGGCATTTGTATATGTACTAAAACTTTGGTTGTTCATATTGCTCATTGGTTGTTGTGTTAAAATACAAGGTGATAAAAGACAAGATCGAAAAAATACAAGTATACTCTGTATTACTGAATCATCGTCATAAGACATGAGTCAAACTATGGAGTCAAGATAAGGAAAAAAATAAAATAAAAAAATAACACAAGTAAGAAATACGTTAATAGAAAGACCTCGCGGTGACGCACACAGTCGGAGGAGGAAAAAAAATTATATTTACGCGTGACGCTTTTCTCTTTCGATCGACAAAGACGGCAAAAGCTGCGGAAACGATCCATACAGAAGCATAATACATACAAAACACACAGCGGCACTCGCGAGTCAGCACAGTATATAATATATGTAGTAGGTATACCATCAGCAGCGCATAAAAGCCGTAAAGCATCTATACACACGGTACGACTGTACTTACTGTGCTGTTCAGCCTCGGAGCTGCTGTACGCCTAATGCTCGAGATCGAAGATTTTCCCTCCCTTCATCTCCACACAGTGGCGCGCATACGTAAACGCGAGCCTGATGCATATACGTGCCTCTTCCTTCGGCTCGTGCACGGCTCTCGGCCTCCTTTTGCACGTATACACTCGTGCGCGACGCATCATCCCAGCATCCACGTGGTGGATACACACGTACGGAATATGTATGTCTCTCGTGATCGCTACGAGGGGCATACGGCAAGAGGGGGCAGCCTCAGAGAGAATTTCTATTTTCCTAATAAGCTTTCTCGCGAGAGAGGCTGAGCGCGAGCTGGGACTCTGGGTCATGCACGTGTGTGTGTGTATAATGTACTCTCTCTCTCTCTCTCTCTCGGATTCCGTACACAGTGGGTATATGTCGTATCGCCACTATCGCCTCCTTCGCGGCCACACGACATGCAGCAAGCCACGTACCACGCAGAGACAGACCCACTGTTTGTGGGATTGTGTGTACACAATGTCCAAGGGTCGACGCTGCTGATGGAGCCGGAAAAAGGAGAAGAAGAGACTCACCCAGCGCGCCTGCTTTTAACGCGGGGGAGATCCAAGATTATACGAGCCGGGGAAACATCGAGACGGAAGTCGAGTGTCGTGGTCTGTTTTATATATATAAAAGTATGCGTTATATACAGCGTCACAATTAATAAAGTCAGGGTCAGACGTATGGATAAAAGTTTTACAATGAGGCAAACAGGCGAATAACATGTATATGTAACATATTTAAAAATAGAACAGTACACCACAGCTTTACAGACCACACTACACCGCACTAAATATTACAGTATCAAAGCACAGTTCCTTCAGGTCAACACAGCAATTAATCCNTATACATGATGCTCCGTACTGCCTTGTGTTTGCAGGGTGGACGTAAGCCTGGAATTTACGGCTCTAAGACTCCGTAAGCTTCTAGGAGAGTCGCGAGGGATGGCGCACGAACTTCTTCTCACAGAGTTGCGTGCGAACGCGTCCTGGTGTGTATGACGGGGGGGGGGGGGGGGGAAATCATCGACCGGATTTTCGGTGCACTGTGTTTCACGAGTAGGTAGTCATGTGCAAAGAAACAACGCGACGGATCGTTACAATTAGCTCGACTTCCGAGCTATGGATTTTTTTTATTCATGACTTTTGGGAAGCGAGCAGGCTATTTTCCTCCCCAATTGCTCCAGGAAAATTCGCTCTCCTCGCATTTTCCTACTTGGATGCACGCGTGTGAGTATATTGTACAGACGTGGCTGGCAATGCTCAAGTTTATCGAGATGACTTCATCAATGAAAAACCAGATGCTGCTGTGCATGCACTTATAATATTGAGTTTCACGAGCGAGCGTTACGGAGATTCCAGCGGTGCTGTAAGTATAATATATACTGTTGACGCTGATTCAGCTTCGATACGGGAGAGCTTCTCCCTTGGTAACTCGAAATGACGTGATTTTTTTTATCGAGCTGCTTTCCGAGAATGAAAACGCCACTCTGTCTCGTAAATCTTGCAGGGTAATTCAAAACGCCAAAACGTCATAATCGTTTCCGCTGCAGTTACGAAATCAAAGGTTTTGCGAAGCTGAAACTCGACAAAAATAAAATTTAGTTAAATAACACCTTGATAACGATTTCTGTTAAGTGGAGAAAACACTTCCACCAAACTTGAAAGTAGGCTGACATCATTTTCTTGTATAAAAAAACATATTAGTTAGTCTTACTTTTACTGAAAGTTTAAGGTTAAAAAGAATCCTTATCCCCATCAGGAGGGTTTATTGATGAAATTTAACTCCTACGTAAATAAAAACGTTATTTCAAGCGCTTAGTTTATTTTCAGAAAAGACCATGGGCGTAGGTGAAGAACATTAACAGAAAATACCATTTAATTGTCGTTTTAGATTCATATTCCAAGCATTCAAACATGTATACGACACGAAGGTCTCATACATAAACTTTATGAATCTCAAATTCTCCAGCTTTCTGACAGTCTCAACAATTAAGTACCGTGACGATGACCGAATCGTAACAATGTAGGATTCTACTGATTTTGTTGTAATACTACGCGGCACCAAACATATTAGCATATAAATACGCACTAACTTGCTTTACCAGAAAACAATTGCACAAATGGATATTGGTTCTGCAAATTTTTTATGAACAAATCCAAGCTCGTTCTGGTCCTCTTTTTCGAAAATAGGCCCCACTTTACCCATTCATAACTCAAGAAAATCTCCCAGATCTTTTCATTTCTTTAATTGGGAAAAATGCTCGAGTCATTCCAGGTACTTGTTATGCAAGAAGTCCACTGATTTGTGAGAAAAAAGCCTAAAATTTCAACGTTTTCCTGTTAAGGTCAGTAACCCTCTAAGTAATTCTGGTTCAACATTATCAGGTGAAATAGTCATAACCACCATATAGTTAAACGTTAAAAGCGTGAATAATTAAACGAGATGCCCAGTCCATTAATCAGATACTGTATTAAGGCTCTTTTGAGTAAAGGAGCACAGCGCGCGTACAGTATACACATTGCACGCTCGGTCGATCATTTTACATTGCTTACGTAACAAATTCGACTCTCAATATGATCACACGAAGGAGGGGCATTACCGATATTTATATTACGCGTGTAGCTCGGCGTGTAGGCTTAATGGCACCAAAAAGGCCAAAGCACTTTTACCCGCGAAGCAGCACCAATTAATCATCCCCCGCTATTTCTAAGATTATCTCCGATTGGAAGTCTCGTCGTACTTTCCAATGCTCCCCCATTCGTACACATAAATTGCATAACCAATCGACCGACCGGCCCAACAACACTTGGACACTCTGCGGTAAAGCAACGCGAGAGCGCGTGGATTTACAGAAGTTCAAACCTCGCGAGCGAGAACTTTCCCAAAAGAACGTGCACACGAAAATCGCAAGTGTATGTGGCAAAGTTGCGAAGCACGGAGGGAAAAGGAGGACAAGTGCCAGCAGTCGAAAGAAAATCGTCCAACAGCAACAAAGTTCGCAAAATCTCCCGTGCTCCGCTTGGCTCGCACATCGATCGAGCTGATGGCCTGGCGCGTAAAATTCTCGGAGCTGCAGCTGTACTCCGGGCAGGGTGCATCGACTCGGTGCTGGAGCTCGAATGCTCATCTAGTACCTCGTCGACCCCGCCGGGCGCGAGTCCAAAAAATTCCTCCTCGACACGTACTCGCGTAAGAAACACCGACGCCGGAGAGAGGGAGAACCGATTGTTCCGAGATGCATACACGTACACACACACACACACGTGGGACTGTAACAATGCTAGCTCGGCGAAATAATCCGCGACAAGCAACAACGACAACGGCGAAGAAACGCGAAGCAAAGCAGAGGAAGAGAAAAAGCATGGGAGAAGGAGAGAGAAGAGATACGCGGGGGTCAATGGACCCGCTGCACGTAAACGTGCACCTCTCCTCTGCTTGCCCTCTCTCTCTCTCTCTCTTCGGAGCGAGCAGAAGCCAAAGTTCTCTCTCTTCGATCTACAGATTTTTTCTCTCTCTCTCTCGTCGTTTTTTCAGTCACGGCCATGAAGAGGAGGGCGCCGTTCCGCGATCGAGGGGTACAGATGGGGGTATTTATAAAAAAAGAAACGGCGTCCACTAGAGACACACGAGCTCGTTGTTTGACATCGTTTACGATACTCTCTTTCCATCCACCCCTTTGTATCTCACGCGAGATGTCTGCTGAAGCTCGGCGCCCTTTGCCCGAACTTTTCCCATGTCCACGTCCGACCCTTGCGCTCTCTGTGCTACGCGAGTTTGGAAAAAGGGTCACGAATCATTTTTTTTTCTACTCTCATGCTTTCATCTCACGGTATCTTTGCTCCACGAGGACATACGTAAGCGCAAAAAAAAAAATACACCACGAAGATGATGGAATCCAGGGGGTCACGAAAACATCTCCAGCGATTTGCTCCGTAGTATCGAAGCGCGATGTTTTCGTGGAATGAACTGGGAACCGCGTGCAGCAGCGGAGAAGTTGCAAAACGTGAATTATGACCGCTCGCCCTATATCGCGCGCGGGCTGGTGAATAATGGCCGGCCTTTGCGATTAATGCCGAACAAGCCGAATGTTTGGAAATCTCACTCGGTCCGCGTTATTTTTACCACCGAGGAAGTTGAAAAATTACCGAGAAAGTTTGGAAACACCTTTTTTTCTGATCGCTACACTGCTGCCGCGGGACATGTGAATCGATGTGAATTACTTTTCGCTTTTGCCAATGTGATACGTGAATTTCGATCCTTTTTAAAGTTTCTAGTACTCGCTCACGAGAAATGTGTGATATTATGTGATCAAAATGTGTTTCTCACCGTTCGCGATAAATTTCGAGATTACTCTCTCAGATTGTGCTTGTAATAACACGGAGTGATTGATTTACATTTAGGTGGATATTGGTAAATGCTGTGATTAGCTTTATTTTTAGACAAACTTTTTCACATTAGTTTTTTACATGGGTTACATATCTTATTGGTATATTCGGGGTATGTTGTACGCCACAAGATGACGTACAGTAAAAAATTTTCTTGACAATACTGGACGTTGAAAAAAATCCGACATCCCGATGTACGTAGATATACGAACTAATGCTAAATGTCGGATTTTTTTCAACGTTGGTAGTAAATTAACGAATCATTTTTTACTGCTGTATACATATCCACATATACCTCAATCTGCACGCTCGATCACAAGCACATACCGATCGGTGGAGCGAGGTTGCCCGAAAACCAAGACTACAATGTTTTGTAACATTAATTACATTAACAAACGTGGTACGTCATCATTTTTAGACGATTTTATATGTTGTTTTTGTACATAAATCTATTCGCTGTGAGCGCAATTCCGAAATCGCGCCCCCCACTGGGCACTTTGAGAACGATTGGTCGTGATTAGAAAAGGACAGTACTATGAATTGATTTCCATATGCTTGTAGAGAAGCGATATTTAAGGGTTGGCCACCTGGTGAATGAAGCCGGAAGCTCGATTTCATAATAATTACCTTTTCTAATGACGACCAATCGTTCTCAAAGTCTCTAGTGGGGGGGCGATTTTGGAATTGCGCTCAAAGCAAATAGGTATTATTGATAATCAAACTAATCATAACTATGTGCTTCATTCAAATACCATAAAAAGCCAGATAAGAAGAGTCATTATGACTAAGAATAGGTATTTTTGTAATTTTTATTTTATAATTTGAAAAAACACAGTAAGTGGGATAACGTATAGGCTCTACATAACCTACTTGAAAATCTCTAAATTGAATGTCCGATACTACCAAAGCTCGAGCCAAAGCTAATGCTTCCTAACCTTATTAATAATAATAACTGTACGCGGCCGCACAAATGACGTAAAAGTAAGCAAGTTAGTCCGCTCCACTCATATAGTGTTACTTTCATCCGAAAGCGGCTTATGTTATTATTGAAAATGCCACTTAGCACGTTATCGAGAGTGTGAAAATTGCCTGCAAGTTAATCACAGCGTTTGTATATACAGCTTACAAATACTCACATGCAAAATAACGAGAAACTTTTTTTTTTTCATCGGCAAAAATAATTTACACGGCTATCGATCGTCTCAAGCCCTGAGCACTTGACAATTTATCTTAATACTTTTTAGCAACACCATCTCTCAGCTTTACAAACAAGAGTACATCGTCGAGAGACAAGAATAAATAATTTTTTTTTCTCTTTGAAATCCACACAGCCAACAGCTCAATTACCTCGTCAATTACATTCTTCTGAAGATATGGCGTATTTTTTAATATTTGGAGGTTATGTGCACGCATGACAATAAATAGCATAGTTTTTATTGTATACAAAACGTCTACTCATAATTTGAAATTGGCTTATCGAAGAAGACATTTGTATCATTTGGCCACTTAATTAATTGTATAGTTACTTTTACCTATCTAACCAGATGACAAAAATGTCTTCTTCGACAAGCTGTTCGGAGAAGACATTTTCAGCATTTTGTTACATAGTGAAAAGCGAGGTGAAAAGTATATTATCATGCTATATATTCATTGAACAACTGAGGGCTCAAGCAGAAATTACGGAGGACGAGGTGAAGCACTTGGTAGAGGAGATATTATACCTGCATGCTTCTGATTTCTGATGCCAACAACAAATTTATACCACGAGGGCTGCAAAAAAGTGATCTTGGATGTTTTATTGTTATCTTACAGATTTTACACTTTCCCGAGATTGCGAAAACAAAAGGTCCAAAAAAGGATAATTGCTGGTCCAGGGCAATGGCTCGCATCTTAAATCCTCCCCTGAGGCGATTCTCAAGCCGTCGACTCCTTAAATCTCTGTACCTCTCTCTTTGCGACTCGAAGTGGAGGTGGGAAATGGAGGCGCCAACACCTGAGCGTGTACGTATCATGCACACAATCATACCTGCAAGTACATCGGTCGAAGAAGATCAATCGATATGACCGAGCGGAAAAAAAATCGGAGATTCTACGCTGGTAACGGATGGAAAGATAAAGCCTGGGGGATAAGGGTGCCGGCCGGCAAATTTGCTGCTTGGTTGAAAAACGTTTCCGAGCTGCATTGGATTGCTTCATTCGGCACCGTCAGTTTTTGCACATAAAACGATGTCACGAGGCAATAAACTCGAGCGATTCGACGTTGGATATAACGAGCAATGCTGCACAGCGCAGTGGAATGGTCCCACACAAATAAAAAAAAACTTTGAGCGGACAAATGAGTTATACATTACTCATATAGAGTGTCGGTGATGGTGGTTTATGCACAGAGCGATCTCTTTGTGCCAAAATATCCCAAAATGGAGAGATCGAGAGGGCACCTCTAAAGTTTGGCGATGAGTCTGCTGGCGCCGTCGTCGTGCAGCTATATCTCGAATTTCTCGGGCCTGACATCGAACGGTCTTCGATCGGCGTCCCCCCACGTCCTCTTCGTCTGCGGGCCACTCCTCTTAAAACGTAACCAACGCTGTTTCTGCCGAGCAGCACTTTCTTGCTTGTGCTGCAACGGTGGATTATGTTTTACCACGAGAAATTGCTGCTGCCACTGTTGAGAAGAAGGAGGAAGGGTATTGGTGAGTGGGAGGTAAGGGTGGATGTGCGTGAGCGTTGAGGTAATTTAGACGCTGCACAGAGAAGATGAGAAGAAGTGCGACGGAAGAAGGAGCATAGGAGATGATGAATATCCAAGGTATTGGAGAGGGCGCAGGGAAGAGTTTACCGAGAGCTGCGGGTGTGTATGAGCACCTTTTGCACCGCACGCAGAGAAAAAGAAGACGAAGATTACCCTCAGTTAATAGCATTTAAATTTTTATTAATTTTCCTTAAAATAAACATTACTTAGTTTAAATCTCTTAAATGAAGATATAGCCACTTTCGTGCTCGGACGGATAATGGTTTTTGCGCAAATTTCTCGTAATACGTGTTTATTTAATCATACGTATGAAAAATAATACTGAACATTTAGTCAGCATTCTGGGATTCAAATGTGTATACATAAACGTGTGTTTTCTTTTCCTACATCATTTTTTACGATGCATATTACGCCAATTTAGTGTGTACACGACGTATGTTCAGTTAAATATATACAAGGATTTCGAAATATATATGAGTCGTTTTTGTTACATATTTTAGAATTACCTCATTAAAAGTTAACTGGCCAGAAATAATATCATTATTGTTCCGATCAAGATGTCACTGCAATAATCAATCGAAAGTTGCAAAACTTACATGATCAAAACGAATTGAAACAAGTAACACCAGATACGTCTAATTACAAAATATTAAATCCAATTACACAGCACGAAAACAACCTCACGGCTAAATCAATCCTCCAAAGATGTTTATCTCACTTACACACAAGGGAGCCATATGAAACTCTCAGGCGACGTAATATACTCGTACACCTCGTTGCGCAACTCGAAAATCGAAAAAACGAGCAAAACACGCGCTCAATACGGCACACGTGTCTTATACTTCTGGCAGAGCACACGCTTTGCATACAATAGCTCTGACTACGACGAAAAATCTCTCTCCCTCCCCCTCGAAAAAAAAAAAAAAAAAAAAAAAGAAGCTCTCGGGAAGCAAAGACCGTACGCGACGTGTAACGATTTCATCTCCGATTGCGCACGCACGCGCGCTACTACTTCCGCAATATTTTACATCCTTCCTCCGTCTCCTTCGTCTGCATCAGCTCATCCTTTATTTTTTTTTTTTTATCATTATTTTCCATCGCAAGAGCTCGTAGGTCTTCGAAAGGGCTAACAAGAAGAAGACGCATAGCCATCGATCGATTCGCCCTTCTACTTCCTCTTCCCCCTTTGCGCAATAATATACGTCTTCTCGCGCAAAAGCAGCCGAGGGAAGTAAAATAGAATCCGATTATACACTTCTGCCCATAAATACAGGCCCACCCCCGCGCATCAGCTTTAATTCCTCGGGGCCGAACGTCCATACAACGCGGCAGTCCGATTTTCTCTCCCTCCGCTTGCGTATACTAGTCCGAGCTCTCGATCCTCCTATTTTTCAAGCCAACTTCTTTCCCAGAGCACGGAGAGGTCGTACCAAGCTCGTCGCGCGAGTTTCCCCTTTAGGGTGCCAGGGAAGAAGATGAAAGAAAAAAAATCTCTAGCAAAACATCTAAGCGGATGTGCAGGCAAGTATCCGCCGATCTCCACTCGCTCTCGCGTTCTTCGTGTCGTTCCTGGTACAGCCCACGTACAAGCTGCCGTTGACTGACCGATCGGACTACGATAGGTGTATATGAGTACCACGGCTGGGAAGGGCTCTTTTCTTTTTTTTCTAGAGTCACCTTTGGCTTGGTATTCGATGTGTATCGAGCGAGTAGCAGCATCGCATTCCCGGGACAGAAGTTGAAGCTTTTATTGGCCATAGAGAGAGAGAGAGGCATATGCTGCACTACCGCTGTTACTAAGAAGCAGCTCCTTTTTGCAATCAGCGAATAGCTGGAAAAGCTAGCCCCGGTACATTACACTCTCGTACCAATGTCGTCGTTGTCATTACCATCTGGGGTCCGAAGGATGAAGAAGCTGCCGAACGAGCGATCGGATGCTCGTTTGCAAATGTACGGCACGTCGTCGTCGGCTTTTTTCTCGTCACCCTCATCCCTCCTTTTTTTTACGAGCGAGTGATTTTAATTGATTTAATAGCTTAAGCGATTTCAAATTGTGATTTAATACTACGGTGTCTTCCCTGACCCTCTCTCTTTCTCCTCCAATGCCCGGGCATCGGCTGATCTGGTGAATCTTACGCACAAAAATTAATAAGCCACATTAACGGATCGGCTGTGAAAATGTTAAAATCGATGATAATTACCGTAAAACTTATATCCTATCCAATGTGTTTCAAACTTCATTAACGTTATTTACGTATTGTTTATCTTTAAACTCTCGTACATAAATTACATCGTACTGACCAGACCGTGCGCTGCCTCGATAGATAATAATAAATCAACATCTGTCCTTTTTTCTCTTTCACTTAGTTTTTTTTTTTTTTTTGTCTTTTTCTATCCCTTTATTGTACTTAACGAGTGATCAAACGAGATATCTTGTGTGGCGATTTGTTGGTAGATAAACGAAAAAAAAAAAAAAAAAAAAAAAAAAAACGTGATCCAAGTAGTTTTTATCAAAAAGGGGGGGTGGGAACGAGGGTAGATGGAAATTCTTTAGATTTTCCGATTCAGTTGCATTATAGCTTTCTGCACGGGTACGCGGGAGTTCCTTTGTCTTATTGCTAAAAGGCATTCTAATAAGACAAGAGGATGTATACGTGTGACAGTTCGTTGCCCACAAGCACGTGTACAAGCGAGCGGGAAGGGAGAAAGATAATATATACGCGCGTCTGACGTGGACACTGCTCGGTTTTACCAAAGGACGTGTACGTGTGTGTATTCACTGTACCCACACACATACATGGCAATGGCCGTGGTCTGAGGAGAGTTTGAATTAGAAAGTGCACGTCACCCCTAATACGGGGCCAGCACGCTGCAGCTGATCGCGAAAATTGTAAACATGTCATTTTCTTAATGGCTATATCTATAGCCACCGAGACTGCGGAGCTGCTCATTGGTTATTTTTGAAATTATACGCTCTCTTCCTTCCTTGCTATAATGTCATTATACCGTACTTGAAGTGTATAACATGCGAGAGTTTATTTTGTGCTTTTGCTTTTTGTTATTAACAAAGTTTACGATGTAGCATTAGCCTGAAAACAGAATCAGTAGCTCAGTAGGTACGTTGCAAGTGTCGCAGCTCAACGCAATTTGGTTCAAGACTTGAGTAACTGTGTACGGGAGCGGCAACGATCGTTTGATCATTAATAAAAAAAAAAAAAAAAACCTGATCATTCGTGTTGCCGCTTTTCGAGGTAATTTTTAGTTTAAGTATTTACTCGTGATGTAAAATATCATTTCATTCGTTCTCTTTACCAGAATCCGTAGCTCAGTGTTAATGGAAAAAAGTGACTTATCGAAGACTAGCTCGTTTCAGGTTATTCAGTATTACTTAGTTCATAATAGTGCCAGTCCTTGTAAATGTTGGTACGGGGTACGATTGTTATAATCATTTTGTTGTACGGTTGCTCGTTCGCTTCGTGCATCAATTTAAAACAACGGGACCTGCAGGAAAAAATATCGATACTCATTAACAAGAATACACAGCCCCTTGTGGACAATAATCTTTTACAAGTGTTTATTGCAACAATAATAAATATTTAACAACTAAAGTAAGTTCTTTCGGTTCCAAGTGTAGCGTAGTAATATCAAAAAAGCTTTATTTACTATTGCATTTAGAAAAATTAGCTTCTCGTTTGGAATGGATGTAATTGTATGGATGAGCATGATAAATATTACTTTCGAATGTGCTGACTAAAAAGTATTCCACGAAATAAATTGATACTTGAGGAAAACTGCAATACTCACTAACGAAATACAAGTATGTGAGGAGAAAACACATTTTTTTATCAATGCACTGTTAAATAGATATTTTCCTGCTCGGAAGTATACGTAATACTTTAAAACAATTACTCAAGTTGTGTAAGATACATTATTGTTGAAATAAACGCTTGTAACAGATCATTGTCCATAAGGGGCTACGTATTCTTGTTAGTGAGTATCGACGACATATTTTTCCCTGAAGGTGGCGCTCTTTTAAATTGCTGCACGAAGCGAATAGCATTGAAATAGCGTTGGTATTATTGTATTAAATCACGTACCTGTTAATGCCACTACGAAGAGCATGTCGCTGTTATTTTCAAACCATTAAACACAGAGTTTGTTTTGAATTATTTTAGATATAATTTTTACACCACAGCTAAAGTTATAGTTGTCAAGATGAGAAAAATACCATTTGAGGTACATCGGGCTTGTACCATTCTTCACATTATAAAATGACAACCTGAAAAGCACTGTCAAATAAGTAAGACGCTGCAAGTTGAGTTTGATTTCCTGTTTAGCTGAGAGAAAAGAGATAAATCCGGTGTTTTTATTTATTCTCTAGTGGGAACACGAGGCACTTCATTGAACGATTGCACCCGAAAAAAACGTGATCTCAGTGACTCTGTACGACTCAATCGAAAGCTCCAAAACCTCCCTCTGAATACGTAAACAAAAAAAAAAATTATACCACCTCTTCTGCTTAATCCCAAAAAATCCAGCTCGTCAAATTAAAAGCTAAACAAAGATCCTTCTTCGAGGTGCTAGCTGTACACGGCAATGGCAATAATTACCCTCTTTCAGCTGAACAATCTGAGGAAAAAAAAAAAGGTGGCTTACTTTACGTCCGGAGCACTTGAAAACGGACACTCGACGCGCGCGTGGGCGAGGTGATTCTTTTACTACCTGTATATATAGGTATAGACGCACGAGAGCCCGAAATCCGAGCTAGCAAAATAAAAAGAAGAAGAGTATAGGTACGGGTGGGCACGCAAAGAGTAAAAAAAGAATACTGCAAACTGCAATGGTAAAAGCAGTAGCGGAGTAAAAGACGAGGAAGGAAAAAAGGAGAGTGTACATGTGCTTGGTAGCCATGGAGAGCGAAAAGGAGAGCTGATCTCCTAAGCGCCGTGCATAGCCTTGAAAATATACGTTCCCAACGGGCGCACAGGGGACGCGTTCGGAGCCATACCTGTATATATTCTTGCGTGGTTATACAGCTTCGTTTCTTTTGTAGGTGTGCGCGTAGCTCTCCTCTCTCACGAGTCACGAGAGTGCATCGGAGCAGTGGCTACCTATAGGTTCCAGTATAATAGGCAAAGAGAAAAAAAGGAAAGAGAGAAAAGACCTGGTGGACGTGGACGTGGATGTATAGCTGAAAAGGCCGTGCAAGGCATTGGGAGAGTATAGGT
Organism: Copidosoma floridanum; assembly: GCF_000648655.2. The sequence goes on from NW_019379640.1 coordinate 1,122,836, forward strand.
ATAGTTGAAGGGGGAGGGGCCTCTTTCGTACCGAGCCGAGAATCATAGGTATACATATAGAGCCAAAAGGGAACACTCGAGCCTACCTATACAGCAAATGTATACCTATACTAATATCTTTCTTTCTGTTCTCTCTTGGGGTCGTTCGCTATATACATCGGCCGAGGCCTTGCGTAAAAGTGTAAAGGACGCTCCGCACACGTTATACATAAACACGCATTTACAAGTTATCAGATGGCGTTTTTATTTCTTCTTCTGCTACTTATTACTATTCTTCTAGCTTCCTGTTTGGTATGTATCTAGTATCTACGCCTGTGCGTTCACGTACCAGTACTTTTTATCCATACCAAAATTTATAACTGCGCATCAGTAATAACTGCATAGGTATAGATGAAGATTTGATACGGTACATTTTTGCTTATGTCTACAGGAATTGCTGAAAGGTACAAAAAATGTGTAGTACCAAGGAGTTGCAAGGATTATTAGAGAGAGGGGATATTTCATCCGTGGCTATGTCGTTGGACGCGTACGGAAAGGAAGTTAATGTCCTTTCCAAAAGAAACACGGACTGATGGACAACATCAGGAGCAGCTGAAATTTTCGGAGGGACGGCGGTGGCAGCTGCGCTATACGGTCGGCTATACGCTTGCCTCGGTGCAGGTTGCTGCTCACCATGCGCCAACTCCTCCCTCCATTTTTTCGGTGCTCCGAGGGCGAGGGTTAGTTTGGTGCTTAGCGAACGTGTGCGGTGTGTATGGCAATCGTTTTTTTTTTTTTTTTTTTATTTTTAACTATGCGTCTCTCTGTCCGGGAGAGCGATAAAATCATTTAATGTAAAATGAGAGGTTTATCTTTTTGTTTTGGCAATCATCTCATCTTTTGGAAATCGTAGAATGATACCTTGCGTAAATGAGCGTAAGATGAAAAAATCGAAAATTACAAAACAACTCTCGGGTTTCATCCACATTTTCTCTCAATGTGGTAAGGTTTCTGGTCAATATATACGTATGTTATTAAGAGTATATATAGCTTTCATGGATTTGTTTTCGCTGCCTCAACGAGAGGGAAGAAGCAAATTACTACCTGCTGTTTAGCAATTTTAATGAATATAATTATCTCGATAAGCTGTATAACGATGAATGTATGGGGAAATTGTTTTTGAAAAGCCTTGGAGGGGGAAAAAAGTATTCATGATCAACCGAATCTGAAGAACCCACTGCTGTTGCTGAAAGTGAAGGAACGCATCGTCCCCGGTGTATGTATGTACATATGCGTTTGGACGTAACGAGAACTACCGTTATAGATCGCGATACGCACGCAAGTCGGATTTCAATTTTCCCCTTATTTAGATGGCGATATCGAAAAATTTGCGGGCAGTTTATTCGATAGCAATTATGACTATTGGTACTCGAACGCTTTTAACAATTAAAATCGAGTCTGCATCAAACGCTGAGGTCTTTGCGCTATTGTGAAATTTCATCAACCCACACTCAGCTTATCACTACTCCAAAAAGATGAGCCTCGAGTAGGGCGAAATTCAGGATGAATTTCTACAGCTGATGGCTAACTGTACAACTAAAGATTTCACGATAATACGCAGTTGTTAAAACCATATATTTTTCAACACAAATTCATAGAAACGTAGTTTTCAATAATAATGCGTTAAAAACCAAGGAGTAATTAGCAAAAAGTTGCTGCGAAATGGCAAGAAAACTTATCTCCTTCAAAGGCCGAGAGGGGAAAGACAATGCACGGATGAAAGGGAGAAACAAAAAGTTTCTCGTTCGAGGAAAATTTCGCGATCAAGCAGCGCGGGTTTCTTTTGCGACCATCCGTGTACAGCCGAAAAGGAAACGCGAGCGCTAATGAGTCAGAGAGCTGTGTCTACATAAAAGAGAGTCTTTCAGGAGTCTTAGAATTACACTGGTGTGCTGACGCGGCCCTGCCCGCTTCTTTGGCTTCTCGTCGAGTTGTAACGCTGCGTGTGTTAATCTTCGACAAATGTATTTTTCTGCTATTACTCCAACGTAGAAAGCATCGACATCAATTAAAAAGATTAAAGCAAGATCAACGCGTTGCGTAATCAAAAAAATCGAGGTGTTTCACTTGAACTTGAGACTGAGTTTTTTTTTTTTCTTCCCTCGAATTTCACTCCGCGAAGTCAAGCGAAGCACGTCATTTCGCGTTTATTACGAATTAAGATAAAAGGGGAAAAGATCCGTTTCAATGAAGCGAGCCCTTTCATCGTCGTCCGGACATAGAGAGCGAGAGAGAAATATCAATTGCGGGAAAAGGGCCGAAAAAAGCTAAACGAGGGAAAAGAGGGGGAGGGTCAGAAAGCTCGCCAAGCCGGCCGGCGTAATCGACATCGCCGATCTCATCTGTAACGTATCTCTCTCTCCCTGCACTCCTGCTTTTCTCCCCTTATCGATTTTCCCCGCTAAACCAAATCTCACGTGCCTACCCAAGTACACACTACCATAGAGATGAACAAAAAAAAAAAGAGCAAAGTAGATACACGTATGGGACAGAAAGAAAAAAGAAAACAATAACGGTGTGCATCTTACCACTTATCCGTCTCATGTCTTCGATTCCTCTCCGTCGTCGCGGACAATCGGCCAAGAAGAAGATGATTGAGAAAAGCTGAGAAGCCTCTTGGTATTACTACAAACACTTTTAGACTGCCCGCAGTATGATACTTGGCGTATTAAACACAAACAAAATGAAACGCACACTCAGCGCTGCACTGAACAACAACATTCGATCATCTGCAATTAAGTACGGTAACTATATGTATATTTGAACAGAGCAAAAAAAAAAAAAAAAAAAAAAAACCACTTTTTTTTTTGTATACGGCCACGCAACAACACACCGTCAGAAAGAAAATAAAACACCAAACACCATTATATTCCTATAAGCACTGTATTCAAAAAATATTTTATTCGTTTTTCCTCCTTGCACGTCCTTTTACTACCTGCCGCTGCTGGCCACTATCACTGCAGGCGTATCATCGAAGGTGGAATTGTCGTGGAGTTCAGCCGGAGACAAGCCCACGACGTACTACTGCTCAGATACATCCTCCTCCACGCATCCGAGAGCTCAGACGGCAGCTGCAGAAGCACAACCGGAGAAGATAGTGGCACTGGCCCCGCAAACGGTGCGGACGATAGCAGCCATGGCTCTTGTTGCTCAATAAGGCCTCGATAAAACTCGAGCTCGTGTGGGTATACATTCAACCTTCTGCTACTATTGTTGTTATTGTTGTCACGATGGCCTTTTTTTAATAGTTACTGGTACGGCCTTCGTGACCTTTGCTCTTGATGGGGGCGTACAAAAAACAATCGGTACACTCCAACAGCGGACCACATTAGAGCCCACGACGACACTGACCAATGAAGGCGCTCGCGGTGATTCGTAAAACGTAGCCCTGTTTTTCGTCCAGAAACCCTGATCGCTTTGTATTATAACAAGGCAATGCACGGCGTTGCTGCCCCGAGTATCAGTCGACGATGCAGCGGCAACGGTGCCGAGAACTTGTGGCACAGCAGATCCTTATCCCGCAGCATCTCGTGCCAGCCAAGCGGCAGTGAGAATCTTTCCTGTATACCTGTACAGGTAAGTACTTACTATTGACGTATAGTTGTGTTAAAGTTGAAAACGGCTCACTTGTTAAGTATCGCGAACCCTATGTAACAACAGTCACTGCACTGCACTGGCTAACAAAAACAAACGCCCACGCACGCAGCGGACGTAGTACTACGCGCGCGTATTGTAACACCGCCACTCTAGTGTACCCGCACTACCCACTAAACAATGGAACCGAGAAACGTATATTTATATAGTAGGCAATGAAGTATTATAACTGTATGCCACTCGTACGGAGAGGAGATATTTTATGCCCGTGCGGGGGCGACAACACGACAAAATCCTGCGCCCTGTGGGCTCTATACGTATACTTGTAACGACGGCTATACGTACTTGTGTACGGCTTTAGCTGGCTGCCAACCCGACCCCGACGCAGACGCCGAGCGCGATCTCTCTGCACTGTGTGTGCTGGCGCGGCTCGGCGCTTGGGCAACGCCAGCAGCCGAACCGACCGGTCCCTTCCCTCCCCCTCCCCTCGTCCCCTTTGTAAATGCTGCCAACCTCCAGGCCGTTGCTCCAATGCTCCGTTTGCCCGCGTCGCAGTGCCATTCTACAATCGCGAGCTCTCGCTCCTCTGCGTCTCTCCAGCTCTTCTTCTTCTTCTTTTTCTTCCTTTCTGGCTCCAGCGAGTCTGCGCAGTTTCGCTTATTGGCTGCCGACTGTCGAGCGGGAAATTATGAGGCTGCGTGCTCGATTGTTTTTTTTTCATTTTTTTTTTTTTTTTTTTTTTTTTTTTTTTTTTTTTTTTTTTTTTTTTTTTT
>NW_019379640.1:1127249-1181323 GCF_000648655.2 Copidosoma floridanum
TTTTTTAATTCTTTTGCAAGGGGAAGCTTAACACTCGGTGTTTTGGTAATTTGTGCGTGATTCCCAGGAATTTATTGCAATCGCATTTTTCTCGATGCAAACAATCACTTTCCCGAAAAAGTGCAGTTTGCTGCAGATAAATGAAATGTTGCCCAACTAATGTGGGTATTAGGGCTCGTTGCACAAGTAATATTGAAAGCTCAAGTGGAGGAAATATATGTTGCATCACGTATATAACGTACGAAACATCGTATCCTGATGCGTATCACGCCATTGGACAAGCAATTGGCTGGATATCGTGACGGACCGGCAGTATCAAAAAAGTCAAACAGCTGGACCAAATTATCGGTCGTAAGAAGGTCGAGTACTTATATTTCTAGAATTTTAACCGGTAGAGGAGAAGGGCGCGAGCATCTCATGATTTTTCCATTCGCAAGTCCAGCTGCAAAGGGTCGCGCGGAGAAAAGGGAGAGAGAGCCAAAGCGCACAAAAGTCCTTTGCAGCGGGCCTTGGAGTTTAATTCCAGTTCGCCATTTCTTTGTGAAATGTAATACGGGAAGTCAATTGCAGGCGAGCCAGCAAGTATAGGTACATGGCGGGGGACAAAGAATAGAAAACGAGAGCTGCGCACGAAGAAAAAAAGAAAAAAAACAAAAACAAAAAAAAAAAGTTTTTTTACGAGGGGAGAGAGTTGTCGATGAAGGATAAAGAGCCCCTTGTTCGGGGCCCCGTAATATATAGAAAATACGCCCTTCTGCCCTTTCTTCGTTGTTTCTTCTACTTTTATTTCCGAAACTCCTTCTTTTCTCCCACTCCGTTGTTCTACGCACCCGCAATTTCTTTGTTGTGCGACACTCGAAATCTTAGCTTTGGAATTTCTTTCTTTCCCCCCCCCCCCCTCATCGAGAGTGAGTATCGGGATTAGAAAGTGCACGCCGGCACATTAGGGCACAACGAAGATTGTTCCATTTTTGAAAATCGTTACTGTGCCACACTAATTTACTACAAGGAGAGTCGCGACGATTACGAGATCGTTTCGAAATGAGACTCCCGATGTATAATTATACGTACGCGAGAGAAAAATGATGGAGCGCGTGTGCACGAGCGAGTCATCCTCGTTGTTTGCGAGAAGCACGCGTTCCCGGTGCTGTACTTACTCCTGCGCGTAATCACACGTATTTGCAAAAACATCCGTCTCTCGCCGTATGTTTGTTCTACGTGCGATTGCAAGAGCTTCTTTTTTTCTTTCGTTCCGAGCGTAAAACGTATAAAAAAAAAAAAAAACACGGCGTATCTATCAATTTTTACTTAAACGCAAAACACTTTTTTCCCCTCCAACCTGAATGCATTACATTCGCGCAATTTCGAATGTTAATTAGTTTGCTGTGTAAATATACGTTCATTTTAATATGAAGGGTGAGTATAGCAGAAGCAATTTTGACTCGGAGTTTTTTCCTTCCACAGGTTGCAGAGCAATTTGTGTCAAAAGTAACGTTCACCACTGAGGTCTGAATCAAATATTGTTGAGGAAACAATTTTTTTTTTTTTCTTATGTACTTGTATGCTCTCGAGCTCAAGAGGCTTTTTTGAAGTGGCGTTCGGAGGTATATGCAAACCGAAAAATCAACAGACCCGAGCATACAAGCACGTCACTCTTATATGTATCCGCACGCGTGTCCAATCAACTCCGTCGCTGATGACAAAATTAATATGGAACGTCCTGAGCAGAAATACCAAGTGACATTGGGACTTGCTTCGCCCACAGCAGCAGGACTTAATTAGGACCCCGTCGTTGTCATACCCTCGAGAGAGAGAGAGAGAGAGAGAGGGTCCGCGTGCGAGTGATGAGTCGAAAGCTGCTATGGAATTAAAAGGCATGCGGAGATCCATTCGGGCACGGCACATCCCATTACATATTTATCGTTCGCTCCGCAGGCGACTATACCTAGGTACAGCTTGTACTTCATTGTTGCGGACCCTCGTTCTCTGTCAGCTCGAATTTCATTTCCCTGCATTTACTTACGTCGTAATTTACAATATACTTGCAGGTGAGGTAAAGTTACTGCCTGTTGTGATGGCACGATTTCGGGCAAAAAAACTGCCCAATCTTTCCCAATAATACTATAGTTTTTGAATGTAATTTTAATGGTGGATAATTGTTTTATAAGCAAATATATTACACGGGCGACAACACGACAAAATCCTGCGCCCTGTGGGCTCTATACGTATGCTCCGAGGGCGAGGGTTAGTTTGGTGCTTAGCGAACGTGTGCGGTGTGTATGGCAATCGTTTTTTTTTTTTTTTTTTTTTATTTTTAACTATGCGTCTCTCTGTCCGGGAGAGCGATAAAATCATTTAATGTAAAATGAGAGGTTTATCTTTTTGTTTTGGCAATCATCTCATCTTTTGGAAATCGTAGAATGATACCTTGCGTAAATGAGCGTAAGATGAAAAAATCGAAAATTACAAAACAACTCTCGGGTTTCATCCACATTTTCTCTCAATGTGGTAAGGTTTCTGGTCAATATATACGTATGTTATTAAGAGTATATATAGCTTTCATGGATTTGTTTTCGCTGCCTCAACGAGAGGGAAGAAGCAAATTACTACCTGCTGTTTAGCAATTTTAATGAATATAATTATCTCGATAAGCTGTATAACGATGAATGTATGGGGAAATTGTTTTTGAAAAGCCTTGGAGGGGGAAAAAAGTATTCATGATCAACCGAATCTGAAGAACCCACTGCTGTTGCTGAAAGTGAAGGAACGCATCGTCCCCGGTGTATGTATGTACATATGCGTTTGGACGTAACGAGAACTACCGTTATAGATCGCGATACGCACGCAAGTCGGATTTCAATTTTCCCCTTATTTAGATGGCGATATCGAAAAATTTGCGGGCAGTTTATTCGATAGCAATTATGACTATTGGTACTCGAACGCTTTTNTATAAATGAAGAATAAATATAATCTAATAAAATTATAATGAACAAAAACTCGTAAGGTTATTACATAAGTATATAAAGATATCTTACAAACGAGGCAGTAAACCAGACTCGATATACCACTCGCTCTTTTCCAAATTCAAAAGAAAAACAAACAGAAAAGCTTTAAAGTTGTTTAGATTAGAAAGATCGAACGTAGATTGACCAAGGTCATTCAGAAGAAGCGATGCTTGCACTATGAATGAGCGTATCATTGTCTCAGTCCTAAAAAATGATCCGATAGTACATAACGATAAATATCGTACTTGCACATGACATTATAGGAACTCTTATTTTATCAATTAATATGGGAACCAAATTTATTAATCTGTTTTGATCAAGCAGTGGGGAAACATTTTACTTTTGCGCTTATAAGTTCAAACAATCTAAAATAATGATGCTGTAGTTGTCCGTTTCAGAAACCGATGGTGTATTTTGTAACTGCAACAATATCTGATGTATATTTTTTGTACGGATTGTAATAAGAAATACATGCATGTAATATATTCTATTTTGGTCTAACTTTAACGAAAAAAAAAAAAAAAAAATGAAATTTGGAACCGGAAGATTAATCATCGTCACAGTTTTTGTTGGTACTGTGGGGGTAAAAATAGAGAAGCGAATCATATAGGTACAAGAGCCATGAGAACATTTTTCTGAATCCTGTGACCGGAAATGTGAACGTACGTGACACTTTTCGTGATACAAGCTGTGCACACCAGACCTTAACTTTGACATTGGGCTCGGAATCATGACGAGAATCGACTACATTGTTCGAATGGTGCAGTAGCTCGAACAAGTTGATTCGAGAGGGCAATGTGTGTTCCTACTGTTTACAGAAGCCTCGTATTGTTACACACTCACACGACTTGAAAATTCGGACTTGTGTGAATCGCGTATCAGTTCAACCAAGCTTGATTTCTTTTGTTGTGTATGAGGCAAAGGTTAAAAAAATGTTTCAACCAACGCTACACGTTATATGTACAAGTAATTCAGTAGAACTACCTGGTGACATGAACTTTGGAAAATGTTTTCTTATGTCTAAAAATAAAAGAAGCAACGGTATAAGACTCCAATGCGCTGTTGTTCGTGAATAATAGCAAATAATTGAAATACGTCTAATTAAATAAATAAGCAATTCTACAATGCTTGTATAAAAACATAAATACAGATACATCGTCACCTCATGTAGGTAGTATCGGTGTACTGTAGCAAAAAATAAATTTAAATCCTAAGGGCCTAGGTATATAGTATATATAATAATTGTACACTCGGAGCAGAATTTTTTCAGATCTACCGCATAGAAATTGTATCCCAGACCAATAGCAAGAGTGTCCAGCACGTTCTGCTTGAGTACCACCTCCCCCACATTTCCAATGGAATAATTTTTGTTATTATTTGTAATAATCAATAAAATAGGTTTTTATTATTACATAACAAAGAATTTCTTCCTCACGAAGAAGGGGTATTTAATTAGTTAAATGTTAATTGTCAAAACAATTTTTTGCTCCATATAGTATATGTTATAGATATATGTGTAATTAACTGATAAATTGACTGAAGAAATATCTAATTAAAAAATGATTTTACACAGAGTTGATATTGAAATATTAAACATGTAAAATTTACGTTTTTCTGTAATTAATGGTATGATAATTTTTAAGCTATGAGTTGTTTAAGAAAATACGTTATTAATTCTATGTAAAGAATTGTAACAAGTGTGGGGGGTCGTTTGAAATTAAGAATATTTTTTATTGGTATAGTATAGAAGGATATATAAAAGTATCCAAGCTGTGCCTTTTCTGCCAAACATTTTTAGTAATGATTAAGCACTTATTCTTTAAAGATTTTGCTTGTGTTTTTGCTTTGGATTTTCATAAAGAGTGAACTAATTATTAGCTGTTTGTGTTCGTTGTGATGATATATTGATACATGTTTATTTAGGGAATTTTCGCAAAATATCACACAAGTGTCCCATATTGATCTTAATACTATTTAAAACGCAATGCATACGTTTTTGAATTATTGTTTGATTTTTATAGCTTCTTGCGTAATCGTAGTTTGTCAAAGTGCAGTCTCGGATGAAATTAAAAATCAAAAAAACGCATTCACTTTGACTTGTTGTACACGTATGTTTTTTCTTACTCGCTGTATCTTGTTTTCATATTTCCTTTTTCTGTGTCCGTATACTTTTATCTCTGTCTCTATAGCTCACCCTTTTTTTTCTATAAATTTTTTTCCATGATCGTTTTTGTAAGTCTGTTTTTACAATTGATATTTCATGATTTAAGTCTTCCTCTTGTTATTACTGTTTAATTAACATACTTATTTTCAATTTTCTATTTCAGATCCATCCCAGTCTTTCTAAATGCTTGCGTCACCATATAGGTTCGCTCACAGCCACTTAGTCTCTACACGTACGCCCTTTAACTTCAAAATACTTTTTTTCATAGTATCAACTTGGACTTTCACCTGTACATTTTAATATTAAGTTGAAGTTAGTAATATCAGTACTTTTATATCCGTGTGTATCCTGTCACTATTTTAAAGTTGTTTTCTTACCTGTATGGTTCTCTGGTATAGCTCACACCAGTGCGTCTATGCCTATATTCTCATCCTAGTCAGCCAGTTTCTAATTCCAAGTTTTTATATTTTCTGATTCTCTGACTGTGTTAAAAATAAAAGGAACAGTAGGGCTTGGTCTCTCGGGCAATCAAAGGAAAAAATAACCACAACATACAATTTATTCAACATACGTTGTTTGAGTTGAATAAATTAACAAAGTAAAAAAATTGCAATCCCTCGCTATTAAAACGGGAAATTCTCTCGGGTCCGGTGGTACGTGTTAACTCTGAAATTTTAAAAATTTTAAGATACAACGAAGAGATTTCAAAGGGTACTTGATTGAAAAATAGAAATTGGAAAATAACGGAAACCCTATAATAAATGCAGGACTTGCGTAACGCCATTAGCGAAGCCTAAGTGGTCCATATATGTGTATCAGCGTGAACCCATAAAATTTTTGTACTTTTAGGTATAGTCTTCTGTAATATTTACGACGCATATTTTTAGCATTAAAATGCGCGAGTGCTAGAATTACCCGCATTTACGTACCAGCTCGTGGCCGGAACCAAACCAGTCAAGTTCACCATTACAATGGTGCGCCCAGGTGTCCGAGACCTGTGGTGTCTACGTGACTGCGTGTTCGAGTGTGTTTTCTGCTCCGCTATGTAACTCAGTCACGAGTAGCGAGTAACAAAGTCACGAGGAAAATACAAACTTGGTGCTTTGGTATTCGCGTGGGAGTTAAGGCGGGCTTTCCCCTGGTTTTTTTTCTTTCTTTCTTTCATTTGGCAGCGTGAAAAATTGGACGGTGAGCGATGGAAGGTGTGTCTCAACTTCGAGATTGATTCGTTCCCTTTGAACTACACAACATAAGAGGCTGTTCGGTACTTTTATTTCTGCCGCAACGAGCTTTTGGCGTTACATTTGATAAAACTGCGCACAAATGTACCATATGAATGGTTTGCAATCCTCGCAAGGAAGTTAGAACCAGCGATTGGACTAGTTCACTATTATAATTCATAAATTATATTTCGACTGTTAATATAATGTGATCGTAATAGTTTTTTTGATAATCATGCCATTTTTGACGATAAAAAACGATTTGAATGACCACTGTGTAAATGAAAGATATATATACTTCCCAGACCTTCGAGTTACGGGATATGCAACGCTCATCTAGAACGCACGAGTGCTCGGAAAGGCGAAAAGATGTTTATTTACTTTGTCAAATAACAGAAAAGTTACATTTGTAATAGTTAATATTTTACAAAACACGTTAGATACACGTGACGTTATAAAATGTATCATTACAACGCTCTGAAACTGTTTAGGAGTTCAGATTTGCAACGTTTTAATCAGTATGTTTTTATAGAAATGTATGTATACACTCAATAGTCATTAAAACAAACGAAACATCAATCGGGTAATGATGAAATGCTTAAAACCGTAAAACAGCATTGTTTTATCTTTTTCGATTAAATAGCAAGATTTTAAGTTGAATAACCGCAAGAATATTACACCCCCACTACGAAAACAAAAAAGGGACACGAGTATACTTTGTCCCAAGTATTGCTATCGGGTAGGTGTACGGTAAAAGCTTGGAGCTGATTGCGGAAAGGGGAAAAAAATCCAACCGATGGTCTGAGTACTTCTGGAGAAATGAAAGAGAGAAAAGGGCCCCAGACGGAAGAGAGAAAAAGAAAAAAAAAAAATAGGTCACCCGGCTCTTTTCCCCAGTACAATGAGCGTGTCCCAAGTTTATCCCTCTCTTCAAAGGCAGGAACTCTTATCAGCTAGCTATTCTTTTTTTATTTTTATTTTTGCTTCGTTGCTGCCTTTTTCATATCACCGCCACCATGTATGTACAGTATCACAGGTGTTATCAAACTCATTGTCATCGTGTCCATATAAACTTTGAACAGTATTTTTGTGCAACCGCTCGTGTGCTTTTCTCGTTTTTTTTCTCGTACGTATCCTTCTTTTTTGTCTTTCACATCCTTTGCTCATCACCCGTGGTTCATCCCTTTGATATTTCGTGGTGATTTTTATCATACCTCGTGAATTATCTTCAGGAAACAACCATTGAACATTTTTATCAATCATAAATTCACTCTTTCAACATAAACCGTGTAAAAGCAATTTGAATACGGTGTCCCTAAAAGGCCCGGATGACTCAAAGCTGGGTATGACAAGTGATGCGTACTATGGACATAAGTTACACGAGATGCGTTCGTTCGGTCGAACGCTGGAGCAAGACTGTCCGGAGTACTCTAGGGGTGTGGCTTACCAGACAGTTTTATTTGAAGAGCGACTATTTTCCACAGAGGGACGTATTGTCGACTTTTTGGGTGGTTCCGCAAAGATATTATTAAAAACTTAGATTTGAAGCTGAGGTGGCGCAGTAGATTTTAAGCTGCGGTTCTCGTAGCGCGGAGGCTTGGTAGTGCACGTGCTCATGATTTCGAAATCCTCTGGGAAATCAATTTCTAATGTGCGTACCAGCTTTTAACTATAAATAAGATGACCCCATTGCTGCGTAAGCGATTGCTTAGCAATAAATATGAGGTGGTTTTTCAATTTGCCAATGAAGATTGTACGTATTTGCAAAGTAACACAACAATGCGGGACATTTACTTGCACAATTTATCGAAATGGCCGTGTTAAATGAAAAATAAAAAAAATAATAAATAATAATGATGAGAAAAAAGACTTTTGAATCTTCAACTCGTTATAATAATGCAAGTGATGAGAAAAAAGGATGAGTGAGTTACGAGATCGGAAAATCTCTTGCGTACGGGTCTTGAAATTACATAAAAACTCACTATGCTGCGTGATGTGCGTGACAAGAAACAAAATATTACACATGTGTATGACACTGTTTACAGATGAAAACTGCGTCTTGACAACTCCTATGGCTCGTTCACGTAAGCACACGTCGTCGCTCACACCCTCCACCTCGTGCATTTTCCCATAAGGAGGCCCTAATTTGAATCCTGCCTCGGATGAATCTCCCTTTGCGTGGGCAGTGCATACAAAAATACGGATGACTTCCACTCTGGGGCGCGTAATGACGCTCCGCCTCAAAGCGGGGACAAAGCGAGAGACAGCGGAAAAGCCGTTTCGAGTCGTGAAAATTGACTTGTTGAATGCAGAGAGAAAGGGAGGGAGGGAGGGGGCGGAAGTGCAGCGGCGGAGGAAATGAGATGCGAGCGCCCGAGGAATGACAATCCCTCTCTCTCGGAGTGGCCCCTCCGAGTGGAGTTTTTGGCCAACAAATTCCTTCGCAAGTGGGAACGGAGTCGTTTGCAGAAGAGGAAAAGTATATAAGGTGAGTAAATGCGAGTGTGTTGAGACGAGGACTTGGACAATATGTATGTGTGTCAGGGCACTCGAAAAGTCCTGCTGAGCTATACATGCCTGTGTATACGTGTACGCATGGGTAAGTAGGGAGGGAGAGCTCGAGGTATGGAAAAACAAAGTGAAACTGATTTACGGAGGAAAAGCGTCGGCGGCGAGGAAGAGCTGTTTTATTGCGGGAGGCTGTCCGAGCGGGCTTTGCGATTTATTGTTTCGTTTGGTCCTGTGCTGCTCGCGATCCTCGCCACTGGCTTGTTTTCGTCCCTTCTGCATCTTTGGTACGGGACGTACTTTGTTTTTTGTTTTTGTTTTTTTTTTTTTTTTTTTTGTTGCAAAAGTAGAGGACGAGCAGGTAAGTACGTCTTGCATTTGAGAAAATATCTTTACGTAACCAACGTAAGTATACCTTGAAAATTACGTAGTTATTTTTTCTTCATCTCGGTTCGGCCGATTGTGACACGATCGGGTGGCTTTCCGAGTCGTGGGAGTGAAAAATATTATCCGCATTGAGAAACAGTACGGTATAGGTTTTAACATAATATTCATGTGGAAAAAAAAAACTCGCTCCGCCCGTGACAACCTTGGCTGTCCGGGGTAAGGATCAAAATTTAAGCCATCGAAGATTGAAATTCCATCCGGTTCTTCGGGAAAAAAAAAACCGATCCGCCTCCGTACATTTGGATCAACTCATGGCTCGGCGCAGCAAACGAGTAAAGAGCAAACGAGGAATCCCATTTTTATCGGCGAGTGGCGTTGATCGAAGTAAAAATGCCTCCCATTTGTTAAACGATTAACCAGCATTACGGGCGTAAATAAGTCGCGGACGAGGCGATAATCGCGAGGGGGAGATAGGGATCCCTCCCATTTTTTATCACTTACTTAGCCGCTCGCACGTTTTCGGAATGAAAGAGACGGGGAAAAAAAAAAAAAAAAAAAATGACTACAGAGGAAAGAAAACAAGAAAAACACGCACACGTGTCTCGGGAAAAAAAAAAAAAAAAAAAATGACTACAGAGGAAAGAAAACAAGAAAAACACGCACACGTGTCTCGGGGCAGTCAAACACGCACAGCTCTCTGAGGAGTAAAAGTTCGAGATGTACACACATAACGATTGAAAAATAGAAATTGGAAAATAACGGAAACCCTATCCAATAATACTATAGTTTTTGAATGTAATTTTAATGGTGGATAATTGTTTTATAAGCAAATATATTACACGATTTTTCATAACATAAATCATTAAATTTGCTTGGAATTTTTTTTTTTTTTTTTATTAATTTCATAAGACAATTTTGCAAATACATGAGCACAACCAATTATTTGTTTCTACTTTTTTAAAACTTTCATAATGAAGTGTTTATTACTGGAGTTTACTAATGGAATTCCTTATTTTTATCGTGTCTACTTTACCTTATTGATCACGGGCTGCATGGCTTTATATTTTCGGTTAAGTACGTCAGAAAACGTTTTAAAACAGTACTCTCTAAATTAACAGTAATAAAAAAAATAATGTAAAATATTATTATGATATACTNCAGAGGAAAGAAAACAAGAAAAACACGCACACGTGTCTCGGGGCAGTCAAACACGCACAGCTCTCTGAGGAGTAAAAGTTCGAGATGTACACACATAACAATATAACACAGGTATAATATATATATTGTGCGCCAACGTGTTCGCTCCTGAAAATTTTTACTGCCCACTGTGCGGGTAGAAGCGCCTTCGGGGAAGCAGGACGAGAGGGTAAAAGTCGGGTCCTTCCGAGAGGAGAGATTCTTTATTTATTTATTTATTTATTTATTTATTTCAAAAATCGGTCGTCGCATCGAGGCTCGTCCCCTGGAGGGAAATTTATTTATCGAGCTTTGGATGGCCACGCGCGAGAGGGAAGTACTTATTTTTTCTCGTTACCGTGTCGCGTCGAGATAAGCCGAGGTATATAAATAAGGGGAAAAGATTAGATATAAAAGTCGTACGTGGGATGATGTACGGACGCGCTTTCCCTGAGGTGTGTGTGCAGGGCTCGCACTTGGGCACGGAATTTTCGCCCCGGAGCTGTTCGACAACCTGTATATAGATATAGGTATAGGGTACGTCTTTTTTTCACAGAGACCATGTTCAAAGCTGTAGTTGGAAAATTATCGGTACTGCGTCTGGATTCGTGTGCTTGGGACCTTCGTTGAAATCGAAACTTTTTTTTTTACATCTTTGTACAAAATGATGTGTACATCCAAAATCCCTCAACTAATGCAATCTTATCGATTGATGTCGGAACAGATTTATTTATTACTTTTATCGGAGTAAACATACGTTGTTCGAATCAAATAATTCGCGAGTGATTATATGTATACGATGATGAATTTACTGGGAAAAAAGATATCCTTCGGGATATGGATAGTATAAGTGTACTCGATAAATAAAATTTTTGGTAAAACAAGAAAGAAAAAATAGGGTTTCGTTTGATTCGTTCCTCTTCTGTGCATCGTATGAAAAATCGTAACTTCTTCGAATAATGAAACGTTCTAGTTTCACAACACTTGGAAGTATACCTGTCTTTAAAAACCATACGGTCGAGTTACTTATCTCTTTACAAAGTAAACTTTGCCTATCTCTATTGATTTCAGCTCATGAAAGTTGTCTTTTATACCAATACGCGTGGACTAACTATTTCTCATGGTTTTTAATTTCAGGGAAGCAAATGAATTCCATTCTCTAAACTTTACAACTAAGAAAATTACTTTTGAACAAATTTAAAATTTCTCTTTATCCGTTCAGTATGAAAATGTAATGTGGCTGCAAAAATAATATAACGTAGTTTTATAAAGATAATCCATATATTTTATGTTTTTATAACACTTTTGTAATTCGCAAGTAAAATTGTTGGTAGATATAGTTCATCCATTTTTTGGAACATAATTTTCTGCTAAAAATTGAATATATTATTGACTTGGGCTAAGAAAAACTTTTTTAATCATCGTTCATGACAACAGTATTGATTAACAATATTTCTAAATTCTTAAAAAAAAAGTAAATTATAATTATAAAGAAAAAAAAATCAGCAGTAAAAAACGGTCAAAGTATTAAANCCGCGTTTGTAGATATCCAATACTACATAATAAGCTTTAATATATTAATTATACATCTTAAATCTTCTAAGAAAATTTTTTTCTTGGGAGTGTATAAGATGAATAAAAAATATTTTCAACTCGAATATGCACTTTGTTCGAGAAAAAAATTTTTTTAAATGTACTTAAAAATCCATCGAGTAATGGTGCTTAAACCTGTGTGTTACACACTAACAAAGCACACCATATTTTAATAGATCGAAAATAGTGCTTCTTTGTTATTCTGAATACTTTTGTTGTATCAGGAATTTTTGAATCATTAGCTTGTACAATTACATAAAATTACATGAGGTATAACCAACTGATTAGACGGTACAAAGTAATAGTTTCCGTATCGGATAAGTGCCATCGTCTCCGGGGCTATTTTGTGGACGTGAGGTATAACGATGGTGCTTATGTAGCAAATTCTGTTTTTCCTACCAAGGCTGGAAATATTTTTTTTTCTACCTTTGGCGTTTTTGAGAGGCTGGTGCGCTCTCGATAGGAAAAATGGCATGTGCCATCTTACGTCCCTCAGGCTCTGCTTTGTCCTCGGGCAGCAAAATAGCCCCGGAGACGATGGCACCTATTCAACGAAAACTACCATTTTTATTGCTATTTTCGTTTACAAAAATTTCGCTACTTTAAATAGTAAAATAACATCACTACTACCTACAATTCAAAACTTAAAATTTGAAATCCAAAAAGGACTAATCCTACGTTTAAGGTAACTTGGAAAAATAATTGACCAGAAAAAAAAGCATTCCCACTCCAGTTTTCTAATCAATTATCACATCGACGGTCGAATAATTCGTAACTAGATTCAAGCTGACAGATAAACCTTATTTAGCACTGGAATCATCAAATTTCTCTGCACCAAACAGTAGGCGCAGGTGAATTCCTACGAAACAGCCGACCAGACGTTAAGTGTTCCAATGAAACGTCGATTGCAGGTACAGAGATTAATTCGAAAGGAAATTTATAGGGACGTCGATAAAACATTCCACGCCAGGTTTTATCGCTACTACAAATAATAAGTAACGGTAAATAGCAATAATAACAACGATGAAAATTATCTTTGAAAATAAAAGATTCGATTGGTTATCGCTGTGTTGTACAGCGGTTACCGAGGGGGTCCACCGATAAGATAAAGCAACACTAATGATCTATCGCACAAATGGATGTCACACATTTTCTGGCCTCTTGGTGGTAGCATCTCGAAATAATCGACTGAAATTAGTAAAAACGTCGACCTTTTATCTCACTTGGCTTGGATTCCAATATGGCTGCTTTTTTCAGAGTCACAATAACAGAAATGGAGTGATGGAAAAAAAAACGAGATTCAGAAACGGCAGTGTTGTACACACCGAAAATAATCGAAATCGACCCTATCTCAGCTTGATGTATTGCTCTTGCGAACGATTTACCCGGTCCTTCGGAGAACCCGAGCTTATCACTGCGGCGTATGAACAAAAAAAAAAAAAATAAATAATCATCATCACTTATACGTTCACACAAATTGATATTGTAGCCATTTTTTTTAATCCCCACACAGACACGCATCGAAGCAAATCAGCGCGAAAATCACAGACGGTCGCGTGCGATTTGTTCACATGCGATAACAACAAAAATAATAACAAGTATATAGACACCAGCGTGAGTCGCACCACGCAGTGCCCAATCGAAGGATCAATGAATAATAAATCTCTCCTATTCCAATGACACGTCGAACAACCGGCGGTGTGTACGCGAACACGTACATAAGTACCATTTTCACGCTGTGGCCGCTCTCCCTCTTCCGCGGCCCGCGCGACAAATTTTATAAAACACATTACGGCTGACACGCGCGCGATCCGATTCAACTCCGAGATACAACGTTGCGCTGTACCTCTATGTGCACTTCGATGCCAACCGGCTGTACATTGTTCCGATACTGTAAATTTGACGGAGTGAGAAATCATAATTGATTTACGACGTCTACCAGGAAATGTCTGGTAAAGCGCGTGATTTTTTTTATTTTCCGTCTTGCATGCATATACGTCGTTTCGCACAACATTGTCGTACTTAATCTGCGCGTTTGAATGATTAGCATTAAAGTAATATACGTCTGTTTCGGTACACACGCGATCAAGATAAATCAGTGGTTGAATGTAAAAAATGGGCTGAATATCGATGGTTGCGTTTGCGCTATAAAATGTATATGGAAACTCATGTAATTGTGTACATTTTGATCTTTATCGGTCCTTTGTAAAACGCTGCCTTAGGAGTAAAAATAATTTGAATGTATTTCATGACACATGTAGGCGAATCATTTTACAAGATGTTGCTCAATGCTCTCAAACACGTGAGCCACTTTGGAAATGGCAAAAAATGGCACACATCTATCGTGCCTTACACCGAAGACCGTGTAGATTTTCAAGAGTAAAGAAACAAATACCGGAGTACATCTTTTTTTTTAATGAAAGTTCTATTTATCGCCTCGTTCAATAAAAATCCGAAATGACACCTTTTCGCGTGCAACCATACAATGCACACAAAAAACCCAATGTACCATTCAATCGATCGTATATATTTAGACACAAGGCATGTACGAATAATCCCTAATCATCACCAACAAATTAAGCTCCCCCAGAATTCCCGTTCGAAACAGAAGCGCGCTCGATATACACACGACAAAGACTAGACTTCCTTGGCGAATGCAGACACACACTATACGTATCAATCAACGCAAGGCCTTTGTTTGCCTGCGCACCAATGCCAGTCTCGTGACTTCAGCAGCTGCTGCCAATTATACGCCAAAGTCATACCTCCGGTGCCGTCCGAGTGTTTCAACACACACACACACACACACACACACACACACACACTGACTTGTACACACAACATGGACATCGAGCGATACGCGCTGTGTAAATGATGCATTTGAAAAAGAGAAACGGATGTGTGTGTGGCGAGGAAACTCGATCGGACGCCTCTATAATAGTCCGTATAATCCGCGTTTGTATATGTAGATACAAACGGTGTGCTGGTGGTGTCTACAAGAACGGCACAGCGCATTAATACGGCAAGCAAGCGATGCACGCGCGTAGTGGCCTCATCCACGCCAACACCAGGAAGGGGGTGATGAACAATCGGTGGGTATACCTGAATAGGCGTCGAAAACCTTATCTCGCATTGCTCCAAATACATATACGTAGGAGGCCAAGGGGATCTCGGCAACGCGCTTCCGTAGACACCTACCCATTTGCATTCCAAAGGATGATGGCCAATGACATCCGTACACGTGCGCGACTCCCGGCAGACGAGGACCGAGGAATTTCGAATTGGACCGAGCACATGCAGGATGACGGAGGACGGGAGATCGGGTTCTCCTTGTGTGCGTTGCAGCTACAGCTGGACCACATAATGTAATATACCTATACGTGTGTCACAACGCGCGAGCTGCACCCGTGCGGCCGATTGCGGCAATCGTGGGAGCGACCGGCTTTCGACTCGTTTTTGTACTCAACGTTTCAAGTAGACGTGTTGTATTTACCAAAGGCGTGCGCGTTGCCGGGCTCCCTAAAACCCTTCATCTCTGGTTAGAAGACTGCGAGCAAGAGCTTTCATTTTATGGCTCGTTCATTGAGGCCTCGTTATGTGTTGGAAACAAATGCATCGTATATAATCGACGTACTTTCTTCCACTTGATTAACCGTTACCGTTAGCTCTTATTCATTTGTATGGTCAAAACAGTGTCCCAAAAGGCATTTCGTACATAATATACACGGGGGTGTTGAGACCAACAACCATTTCAGCATCACTCCCGCAGGACACTCGTATAGATTTTACGGGTCTGAGTAATACGCGAGTCATAAAGTTGTATAGTTTTTCAGTGTTTTGGTTCCCCTCGATGTGCATATAATATATGTTTTTCAACGATTTCGACGTCTACGTGTGTGTTATACCTACCTGCGGCCATATACATGTATAATATATCGTGTCACTTGCGGCCCTTCTCTCTTCTGATCTCGTTTTGTTGCCGTTGCGGTGGATCGTATGACAAGAAAGAGCGAGAAGGGGACCGCGGACGAGGGAGGGAGAAATACCTCGTGCAAGACGTAAGTGCACGTTTGCCTATATACAGCATCCACGTAAAGAGTATAATATAAAGAAAGAGAGGCTGTGAGAACGCGGCAACATATATATATATATATATATATGTCAGCCCGCTAAGGGCATCGGCAGGGCTACATTACGCGCTCGCTTGCAGTGTGCCCATACATACGTATACATATATATGTGTGGGTACGTGGTTTTTTTTAGTACATATTCGTACCTACACAAGTACGAAAGTCGTATACATATAGGTGCGGGGCTCCTTTGGTGGGATTTCGTTGGTACGGCCGTTCTCCTCCTCCTCCGCGTCATTTTTTATGATGCGCGCGTTACATATTTGCAGCGGCCGTCCTGTTTTGGACCTCCGAGCTTCGGAC
Source organism: Copidosoma floridanum (assembly GCF_000648655.2). The sequence continues at coordinate 1,143,736 of NW_019379640.1, forward strand.
AAATTGGACCGATGATTAAGTGATTTCGGGCTCTGATGCAATAAGCGCGAACTCTCGATATGTACTACGAGGGAAGAGATGGACATCGTTTCGGGGAAACTCGTGAGCTTTTGATCCTCTTGCACATGTTACGTACACATTGAGATGCGAGACGTGCATGCAAATTATACGGAAGAGGAGTTCGATGTTTCGACGATGGTTGCGGAATTGAATTATCAGTGTCTTGTGTATGTGTTCGTAACTGTACTACAACTGCATGATCATTATTTTTTGCAAGTGAGCGGTTATGGGTGATGCGATGGATTGGAGGTAAATGAATGCTCAGTGTAGTTTTTTTTTTTTTTTTTGAGTTGTCTTGCGAGCTGTCGTGTTTGATTTTCATCACGTGAGATGATAGTATTAAATTTNGATTTCAGAAGACTCCAAAAGATTGCACCCTTTTTACCGGGACTTCAAGAGTGCATATAGCTTAAACTCATTAAAAAAGACTTCATAAATAATTCTTAGTCTTTCAAAGATTTCAGAAGACTCCAAAAGATTGCACCCTTTTTACCGGGACTTCAAGAGTGCATATAGCTTAAACTCATTAAAAAAGACTTCATAAATAATTCTTAGTCTTTCAAAGATTTCAGAAGACTCCAAAAGATTGCACCCTTTTTACCGGGACTTCAAGAGTGCATATAGCTTAAACTCATTAAAAAAGACTTCATAAATAATTCTTAGTCTTTCAAAGATTTCAGAAGACTCCAAAAGATTGCACCCTTTTTACCGGGACTTCAAGAGTGCATATAGCTTAAAGTCATTAAAAAAAAGACTTCATGAGTCATTCCAAGTCTTTCAAAGACTTCACAAGTCTCCAAAAAACTTCAGACTTTTTACCGGGACTTCAAGAGTGCATATAGCTTAAAGTCATTAAAAAAGAGACTTCATGAGTCATTCCAAGTCTTTCAAAGACTTCACAAGTCTCCAAAAAACTTCAGACTTTTTAACGGGACTTCAACAGTTTATGTAGCTTAAAGTCATTAAAAAAGAGACTTCATGAGTCATTCCAAGTCTTTCAAAGACTTCACAAGTCTCAAAAAAACTTCAGACTTTTTAACGGGACTTCAACAGTTTATGTAGCCTAAAGTCATTAAAAAAGGCAGAAGTCTTCAAATCGATCTTCATCAACCTTTAAAAAAGATTCTTTGATCTTGATCAACCTTTAAAAAAGATTCTGGCACGAAGATACGTTAAACGCAAATTGTAACAAGCTACTGTGGCGTAAAATAATCAGGTACTCGTGAAACACCGTTCGTGGTCACTTGTCAACCTTCTCACGTACTTTTTTCCTCCTCTTCGATATCGTTGACGAGCAAAATAAAAAGCGCGCGTACGTACAAATTAGCAATTGTAATTTTTAATCAACTAACGAAGTGACTTACTCTTCTCGATACGCAAACTATAATGTCGCGTGCAGACGGGCAAAAAATTGTTACGCTCGGCGAACCAAGTAAATCTAAGTATAGTCACTTCCTCCCGCACTCCTATCGATGAATAATCGATGAAAACACATGTTTTACACAGCTATTTGTGTGCGATCTGTCGTAAGCCACTGCTGAGCATAAACGTGTGACATATATGTATACACCTACCGATGACAAGAGAGTTCAGGTCTAGGGTGCTATTATTACAGCACGAAATTTGCATGCATACGTAATGTGAAACAAAAAAAAAAAAAAAAAAAAAAAGGTGTTTTCGTACATGAGCATGACTATGCGGAAGATGGGAGAAAATGAAGAGGACGCGGAGATGCGAAGCGACCAGTATGTTGATATTACAGAAGAAGCGAGAGATAGAGAGTACATAGTGTGGTAGCCGTCAGCGGATACATGCGAGGTTTACACGCGTGTAACACATAGGACCAGGTCGAGAGAGAGAGAGAGAGAGAAAAAAAAAAGAGAGAGCCTCCGCTTCCCGGGTATAATGTACCTGCGAGAAAAGAGCATCCACGTGTGTAGACCCTTTCGACGAACGGGAGGAATAATTTACGGGCGAGCCGGCCCTCTCTTTTTTTCTCGGCCTTTGTGTTTTTTCTTTTACCCTTCCTTTCGAGAATGCGTATATTCTCCGATTCTCTTTTTTTACCGGGACTACTCTTATGGGCCTTTTTTTCGGCTGTTTTGAGTAAGTATGCTCCTCCTGTGTTATTTATTCAAGTGCTAGCAAGGACCACTGAAGTATATAGGTAATGCAGCGATACTAAGCGGCGACAATGCGGTGTTGGTTTTTACGTGCGTCTGTTGATTTTCAACGTACGATTTGTACAATAAATTTGAGTGGCAAAGCTGGTTTCTATTTTTTAATTGGTTATCAGTTGTTTGGGATTTTCGATGCACTGCGTGTAAATTAATAAAACGATCAGTCATTTGCGTGTTGAGGTATTTTCGAAGATGAGACGCGTGGGTGTTTTTTTTTTTTTGGATCCCAAAACTCGTGCACTCGACCTTTACAGTGTCAATATTTGACCAAGTATGTCGACGAGCTACGGCTGCAGTCGTTATTCCTTTTTAATGAACGGACGCGGGCAGAATGATCGCTGACATCTTTTTTTTATGATTCAAAGTCGTGTAACAAGAACAATTTTGTCTTAGTCACGTTGTTTGAAAAACTTTGTTAAAATTTCAAGAGCGTTGCGTCTGAAATTACAATAATGCATAAGACTTGAAAATACACTTGAAGTTTTGATTTGCGCAAGGCCACGGGATTAAAAATGCAGTACGTAAGAAAGCGATGGGTGTAGAATTTCCATGTATTTTGTGGTAAGGAGTTGCTTGATTGCTCTGTCATTTCAAGATATTTCTTGGCCTCGCTCAACGTGGACCAAAATGCAGTCTCGAACAAAGGATTGGAAAAACCCTAAAGTAAAAGCAAAGCCCTGCAACATTGGCCTTAAATATTTCGTAACTCCGAAGTATGAGTTATTGAATTTTGGATGCGCTTGACAAGAATTTATCACCCCACAGCCATCTCTACCTGAACTTCGAAACCTGGTAGTCTCAACTAAGCAAGCCTTGACAGATTTACACAATCGTTTTATACCCCTTAGCTGCTAATCTGTGCTTTTCACTATCCAAACTTGTGGAAATAATAAGCTCCACAGCCATCGTAATATAAGGTTCCAACTTCTCTGGTTCAAAAAAATAAGCTCTAACTGGGGGGTATGAGTTACGAAAATCAAGATTTTTGAGTCTGGTTCGACGCAAAAGTTGGACTTGCACTTAACAAGATAAACAAAACCATAATTCTAACCTACTGGTAGTAAATCCTAGTGACAACTAGCCAATGTTGAAATAAGACACATTTCTCGTATCGTGCTCGTGTAAGTTAGATACAGATGTATTGAGTGCAACAAGTACAAAACATACGAACTTAAGTGTGTGTGATGGAAATTCGGGGGCGTTGAAGCTTGTATTGCCAACAGAATGGATTAAATAGTTAATTTCTGACAGCAATGAAATTCAAAAAGATGTGTAACAGTTGTGTTTATTTCAAACTTTAGATCATCACCAGCATTTACGTTGTAAAAAATGGATACCTTTAAAAATACTAGAAAAGCCAAAAAAGTGTTAGTAGAGGGTATCGTGGCTGCTCGTTTTTGTCTTGTCTTAGGATAGCTCTGCTTCATTTTCTCTGCTCTCTCAATCAACAAAACATGGGTTATAATTGTTGGTAGATTTTTAAAATGAACGGTATAGAGTGACGTCAAATTTTCTTGAACTTCGAAAAATTTTGAAAATCGCGTTCAAAATGGATTAAATTTTTTATAAAAAGTTGAATGTGTAAATAAATAGGGACATTCCCAATTGAAAGTGTCCAATAAACACTGATGAAAAATATTTTTGTCGGTTTCTAGTCGGTTTTTGCACTTAGAAACCCACATAAAACACAATAATACTGCACAAGATTAAGCATAAGTAAATATGCAATTGTATGAAAATATGTCAAATAGTTGAACCCTACCGTTTTAGTATTGCCATCCGGATAGTGGGACCAAACGTTACACTTTAACTTATATTTAATCTTATGCTGTCAAAAAAATAGATATAAAAAAAAGCAACTTTTGAACGTTAATTATTCCAAACCCAATGTGACCACTGAATTTAACTACATTAACGTGTACGCCGATATAATTTTTGACCAGGTAGACGCACGTAGAATTACAGCTGAAATTTTCAGCTGTTTTTTTTGGCTAAATTTTTAACCGAGAGGTTATGACACAGCAAAGTTTTTTTTTTTTTTTTTAAGTTTGGAGGTGAAATAGTTGTTTTGTGAAATCGGGGAAACTAGTATTTCAGTTTAGTCCAGTTGAAAACTTCAGATTGTGGGTGTAGTTAAACAAATAAAACAATCCAAAAAAATTTATACGAACAAGTTTGTGATCAACATTCCTCCACACAAATATGTAAAAACCACTCAATTCGTGTATGATTAATAAGTATCACACAACATTTGGTGCTCGTCTGATGTTCAATCCTCATAACAACATAATTCTTTCGAAGCTGTGAATCTTTGTGAATATATCTAAAAAAAAAAACTATATCCCCTCCTCTGCCTTCATTTACCAATCTACATTTCCTCACAATGGAAGAACACCAAGGGTATATCCACCAAGGGTACGATTATTCCGAATCTTTCATTCATTTTTTCTACTTCTGGCCTTTTTTTCTACTTTTGGATGTTTGCTGCGCCTTTTGTGGGAAAAATCAGGATTTTACATGTAAACGTCACCTAATTGGGGCCTTCCAACAGTCCCTCGCGCTTCTGGAAAGGGTGTCCTAGATGACAATGGCATTAGTACGACAAAAACTACTCTATTAAGCGTTCTACCTCCGATATTTTTTGTTTACGTGAAAAAAGGGAAAAATAGGTATCCAACATTTTTTAATAAGCTAATCGACTGACAAAATAAATTTTTTCATGAAAAATCCTAACTTACTTTGCTTTACATCAGTGAAAGAGTAGTCGATGATTAACCGAAGTGTCCATTAGCTTGATTGGACGATAAAATCGTCCCTCGACCGCAACCCGCCATGAAAGAGTCTCGCGATCCGACCCACCGCGTTTACAAAATAAGTATCAATCGCGGCCTCGGAAAAACCTCTGCACCGGGTCCACCAATCCAACAGCCGCATTGTAAACGAACAAACCAGAGTAGCACTCCTTTTAATTGCCAATCTGCAGGCACGAATCGAAATTAACTCAGCGTGTTTTGCGTGCAACGCATGAATACGCGAGAAAAATCCAGCGTAGCTGTCCGAGCTCTATGGCTTACGTGAACGCGAAAAAAAAAAAAGGGATACGATAAGCTTCTTTTGTATAGCTAGCTGTACAGTATACGTATACAATGCACGGGTGGAAGGATAAAAATTAAATTTAATCAAGTTGAAGATGTTTATTTGTTCTCTTGGGAGGGAAGAGGGAGTTGGGCGGTAATTAAAAGATATTTAGCTGGACAGGCGAGAAGTGCGTGGGTTTCGAGTCCGAACAAATAAGTGTCGCGTGATGGTGAGGGGCGGGCTGAGGAGGGCTCTCGTGGGGCGCTGTTGCGGTGTGTTTGTTTTTAATTAGAGTAGCGTCGACATTTTGGTTCTTTGTTCCCTGTGTGGGTATGTGTTGCGCTCTTTTTTCGACTGTGCTTCTCGAGAAGACTTTAGGTGTACGTTTTTTCATACATCTGTCGATGAAAGCACCCAAAAAGCACGAGCTCAATAAAAATGTACAACATAAATGGAAATGTGAACAGTAGATGAAACGCAAAAGTGGTATCAGCGGTACAATTTTTATCTTTGATACAGAGACCATCACTCCACTCTTGGATATTACAAGATGTTATCGTCGTCTATGTGTGTGAAGGCACGCCATCGTGCTACATTTGTGTTTTTGTATTAGTTACAGTTGACGAATCGAATAGATATTGCTTTTTTACACGTATTCTTTAGTAAACGCGTACGACTCTATCAGAACTCAAATAAAAGCATAAAAGCTCGCTTTGAAAGCTTTTCACAATCACAGTTGCAAGAATGTACAAAAAACTTTATTTTACTGTTTTCCAGAAAACATATTACGAATGGCTCATGGTGGAATTACTTGCGTAAAAATTAGGTATAACCAACTTTTTGTGACAATATCAACTGACTGCAAAGTTGGCAGTGGGAACGCATAATAAATACAAAAAAAACTGTACGTGCCGCTAATAATGTAATAATTTTATGCTCATTGGCTCATTGATAAAGGACTTATCTGTGAAAACAAATGAGTATAAAATTAGTGTGTTTCCAACGAATAATCATCTCTGACAAATAAATAATACTTTTAAAAGAGAAAAAATTCGAAAATTTCTCAAACATCTAGAAATTGTGTTTTCCGCCTTAGTGGGCAGTACGCATGGACAAAGAAAGTATGACAACAGAAAGCTGGAAAATCTCTGGATCGTAATGCATACACGGACGACGACGGCGTGAAAATCCCAAGAGTGCATGTGCACTCGATCATCGCCCAACACGAGCCAATTCACTTGCACAAAGGCTTTTTATGGTATTTACTTTCACACGTGCCGAGATAAAGGAATACGATATAATAACAGCACTGGACAAGCCTTTGACGCTGTGCACTGTGTGCGTCTGCAACATATTATGGCAGCGCGTGCCACCTGAATTGGAAGAAGAACTCAACAGGCGCGTGGAGGATAAAAGGAAAATAAAAAAATGTGTTGCATAAATAGTACAAAATGAGATACAATGATTTTCTTTGTTATTGTCATCCGCGTCGGTAGTTTCTCCTTTTTGGAACAATACAAATAAATGCAGCCAACTCTACCTTCGGTCTGATTGGGTTAAAATTGTTTTCTATTTTTAAACGTAACCATTTTATTAGCAATTATTATTATTGTCAAGTGTCACATGTGTCTTATGACTTGAATATAAATGTCTGTTGGAAAGTACAAGGGTTAAATCCATGAAATTTTTTTAATACTCTAACTGGAGATATAAAAAAAGTGTTAATTCGTTACTTTATAATCAAACATAACTTAAATAAACAAATCTGTGGCTTCCCAGACAAACCGATTAACTCCATTTTTGTGATTTTCGAGAAAAACGGCTTTCAAGATTTAAAAGCTACTTTTTGGCAGTGCAGAAACTGTGTGTTTCTTGCTGTGCCTAACGTTAGATACTAAGACAAGACTTTAATATTTTACGTGGGTAATCAAAAAATGCAATAAACTTCCTTGCTACGAGTCGCTTTAGAAGTTATTCGGTTAGGACGGGAACATTGAACTAATTCCATAATTCAAATTTGTGAATATTCAACAAAAAACGCATTTAACCACCAGGATATATGCCATGCCTGCTTGCTAATTAATTGTCATCGAGTAGTACATTTTTATTACTTAAACAGAGCATTGTAGTATTTCTTATACAATTCTAGCGACGAAACAATGATCCCGAAGAAAAGTAACACAATTCGTTTTTCCCCGTTTGAAATGACATTGAAAATTTTGAATTGTGTTACTTCAAACTTGCAGTCTTGGGTTGCAGTTGCATGGATTTTAACTAATTTTGAGCCACAATTGGCGCCAATCGCCACAGTAAATTCACGTTAGCTGATGAATTTCGGCATCTGCGAGAGGAGTAACAGCCCAAGTGACGCGAGTTGCATATACCGTACATATGGGTGGTTCTACTGTAACTTGCTTAGATCGTGTCCGGTACTCATACTCACGTGCCGTAATGAAATCCAAAACTTTAAAAACGTTAAATTGTGTTCAATGTTGTCAACTTTACTTGACATTTTGTCTAATACCGATACATTAATTTCTTCATTGAGATAATCGATCATTAAGAGTCGAATTTTACATTCCAACCCATGTCCACAACTCAATTTCACTCATAAAAACTTTCACCGGTAAAAAATAAGGCTTATATGCCACTTGGACGTGTATAAGCATTATATACTCTAGCTATTGGTGATTAGTACCTTAGTCTTACCGAAAATCGATTAAAACGAGTGAGTTTTCACTGCACACATTTTGTCCGCATATTTGCCCCATAATCGTGGTTTTAACAAAAATCAGTTCAAACTAGTAACTTTTTGGATCGGAAATGCAAACCAATGGTCACTTTTTAAAGTATAGGACTAAAATGAACAAATCCTTACGATAGTAGCGCCAGAAGTATTTATCTCTCGAATAGCCAATCTCTTCTTTTTGCGTATTTCGCGCGTACAAACATTTCATTCCATTCTGACCCCTCATGGAACAACCACTCGGTGTACGTGTGCAGGTACGTAAACTACAGTTTCTTATTGCATTTGAGGCTAGTAAATAAAGTATGGGTGGACAAATCATTGCAATACGTCTATAAGTCGTACAAGCACTACAAACATTGAAAATTCCGTTCCGACCCTACCTCACCTCAAAGTGCCGTTTTTTTTCGTTTTAGAGCAATCAATCCCAGCCAAACTTTTTTTTTCATCACTTTTGGGCTAAAAGACAATACATATGTCTCGGGGTTTCGATCAATTGGCCCTTTTTCGCTACGTAAATGCAAAAACGGTGGTGCTACTTCCAACGTTGGTAGCCAAGTGGTGCACTCCATTAGGTGGCTTTATCTGGGCTTAAATGAAAGCAAAAACATAGTCCTAAAGATTAAAATAAAAATCTTTGAATTTTTTGTCCCGAATGAAAAATTGTAATGATTTTATGAAAAATACTGAATTTCAGCCAAAATCACATTATTAGCGATATTTACGCTCTAATTGAAACAGCTGTAACTTTTGAATCGAGGCACAAAATTGAACAAAATTTTTTTTTAATCGATAGGTCTTGATCCCAGCTTCTATTACACCTATACAACAGGACCCTTCTACGCTCGTAGGCTTTTTGGAACACTATCAGTGTTTTTACTTATCTCCCAAGGTACGTCAATTCAATTTTTTCTCTATTACATCAACATTTTTAGCGCACATGCTGTAATCTTGTTTCTCCTTGTGCGCGATACTTTTGACTGCTGGATGTGCTGTAGGTAATATTGGGGACTAACATGCGCACTTTTTTTGACTTGGTTTCAGGTATAGTCTTTGACATGCATTGCCAGCGATCTGGACCCGTCTGGGAAAGGAAAGTGTCGGCGATACAAGCAAAAGTCGTTTGCGAAAACGATCCCAGCAACGTCTGCGAGGAGATGGATCGGTTGTTCGCCTACTACTGGGACGAGCAGGCCAAGGTGAGGGTGCGTCTCTCTCGCAACGAGGACCGAGCAAAAACGGGCACGGTCGCGGCCACGGAAAGCCCTATGTGTGCCCACTCCAGCTGAAGTCGGTGGTACCACGCTTGGACCAAATACGCGGTCCATCCGTACGAGCACCTACAACGTTAGGTCCACCCGTTCTACGAGCGGATCTATGATAGTTACTACTCAGATATCAAGAGAGCCATCACGAGGTTCCGGTGCACCTGCATGGGCCAGGGGGTCTCCCTTTGAACTGTGCTTTTGCATGAATGGCGACCGACTAGTGAATCGTCGGCGAGGAGTTGCTCGCGAGCTGTCTTACGAAGATTGCGATGATATTTAAGGTGTTGTGTACGGAAGCTCCTATCCGCCATCTATAGGCAATCTGCTTGCTTTCCTCAAAATAGGCAATGCAACTAGTTGCGTTGCCCAAAAAGCATAATCAAAATAAAGCGTCATAACCTGTTTTCGGATCTTTCAGCAAATATTTTTACAGTATTTATTAATTTTGAGAGTATATACATAAATTTTAGTAAACGGGTAACTATTATGATCATCCATTTATCATTAAAAAGTAAACTGTGGTTCTAATTACGTAGTTGAATAAATTTACAGTGTTTGATGGAGAAAGCCAGCGAAGACAAAACAGAAATTGTTTACAAAACTGAAAAAAAATTTTTAAGGTACGTTCCAGACAGACGTAGGGAAAAAAGTATTGTAAAACATTTAGATGTCAGAATTATATCTATACATATCATATCTATATACTACGTAATTAGAATCACGGTTATTTTTTTAATGATAAATAGACGATTGTAATAGTTACCTGTTTTCTAAAATTAATGTATATACACTCAAAATTAAAAAATTTTGTAAAAATATTTGCAGCTTCTATTCGCCATCTATAGGTAAGTTACTTGCTTTCCTCAAAATAGGCAATGCAACTACTTGCGTAGTAAGAACCACAGTTTATTTTTTCAATGATAAATGGACGATCATAATAGTTACCTATTTACTAAAATTTATGTATATACTCTCAAAATTAAAAAATATTGTAAAAATATTTGCTGAAAGATCCGAAAACAGGTTATGACGCATTGTTTTCATTTTGCTTTTTGGGCAACGCAAGTGTTTGCATTGCCTATTTTAAGGAAAGCAAGCAGCTTGCCTGTAGATGGCGGATAGGANGATCCGAAAACAGGTTATGACGCATTGTTTTCATTTTGCTTTTTGGGCAACGCAAGTGTTTGCATTGCCTATTTTAAGGAAAGCAAGCAGCTTGCCTGTAGATGGCGGATAGGAGCTTCCGTAGTTGTGGGCTCAAAGGCATACAATATTTATGGCATTTTCCGCGCCGAGTGTCAGTGATTTTATGTGTTTAAGTCAGTGAAATTTTTCATGTGTGCGTGTCTGTCGGAAAAAAGGATAATTCATGTTACGAAAATTCAGGCAAATTAAATTTATTACTTCGTACAGTAAAGATCAAATCATCCAAGTTTTCAGCATTGAAATAAGGCTTAAGAAATTCTGTAATTGCTGGTATTGTTACAAATAAAGGTTTTATAGTCAGTAAACACAAAAAAATTTTGTAGAATTATTCGAAGAACTCGAATATGTAACGTTGCTCAAGGTAGTTGATGTATTCGCTCCGAGCCGATGCAGAGGTTGCGCCCCCTCTAGCCAAAATCAGGCAACATTTCTATACTGCACAAGATTATTTTTCCGCCTTACTGCACCGAAAGAAGGATAGGTGAAAAATCGTATACAATCCACGGGATGAAACAGAGAATGTGAGTGATACACTAATTTTTTTACAACAAGAGCGGGCTACATGCTATTTACAGTTGTGTACAACATTATATACCTGCTTGATTGAAAATTTTTTTTAAGTTGGAAAGAACAAGAACATGCCAAGGAGCTACGTACTCTTGAAGTCATTAAAAAAGACTTCATGAGTCATTCCAAGTCTTTCAAAGACTTCACAAGTCTCCAAAAAACTTCAGACTTTTTACCGGGACTTCAAGAGTGCATATAGCTTAAAGTCATTAAAAAAGAGACTTCATGAGTCATTCCAAGTCTTTCAAAGACTTCACAAGTCTCAANTCAGCCAATCACAAGCAGCTATACGCATGTATATATGTTCTAAGCCGTTTGTTTACATGCAAGAAATGTTGCCTGATTTTGGCTAGAGGGGGCGCAACCTCTGTATCGGCTCGGAGCGAATACCAACTGCAAAAGTCAAAAGATGGTTTTGTAAAGAAATCATACCAATTCATATTTCATACCAAAACTCAAACTAATCATATCAACTATCATTTATAAGACATTCTGTATTCAATAAACACCAGAATCGTATTTTATCGAAGTTTCCCGGTAAGGCTAATGTTTTGAAAAATTATATCTTGGATTGAAAATATCTTAAAAACTAAATGGCAAGTCCCATCCAAAATTTTCATGAGTGTTTGTGTATATAAAAAGAAGTTGTTTTTAGAAAATTTCAGGCCATTGTAGTATACAAGTACTTTTAATTTAAGGCACGAAAATCCTTTCAAGTCAGTCCTTCGTTGTCGTGATTTAAATACTTTTTACTGAAATTTACGTTTAGAGATGCAGGAATTTTTTGAGGCACACACTTGAACCAATTTGTTTCTTATTTTATATACCCTCAGAAATGAGGAAAAAATTGTGTGCAAGCATTTTAGGGCTTGTGACATTGTTTTTTGTCTTATTGAAGATTTTTAATATTGATTTCCTAAAGTGAAAAAGCCGGAATAAACTGTAAAATGCCGGAAGCTGGTTGAATCGCACCGGGATAACAAAATCTTATATATCTCGCATTCTCTAGACGTTTGGAAACATTAATCACCCCTTACCTTTGCATTACCATGAAATATGAATAATTTACGGTGAATTTACTCTTTTAAAGCATCCCCATGAAGTGCAATACCAAAAATTGGTGCAAAAATGTGTTATTTTCAGCTCATCCACATGGACATATGTTTTAGGTTGTTGATTATTAAGTGTAATTACTTTTCAATGGTGCGTAACATCATCTATCCATTACAAGTGATCATATTACTCAATCATTGCTTATACTGTAAAACAAACTGTAATGGATACAAAAACCGATAGGTCAATTTATTTATTGAACGGGTGTATTCAACATCGAACCTGACTTTCGCCGCGGTCAGCAGCATCTTCATCTACGCCTTCGTCAAGGACTGCCTCGACCTACGCTTCAACCCCGGGACCACCTCATACTATACTAGAACTTTAAATCATTATTTCTAAGTGCCTCATACAATGCTTTCCTATAATTTATGCACCTTAAATGAACAATTTGTTCTGCAGCAACAATTTTCGGTTGGGCCAGGTCAAGAGTCGCTTAATAGATTGAGCCAGGAAAATGGTGTTTAATCGCTTAGGTATTGTACTAAATACGGGAAATCGGTCCCTCGAATCATTTTTCAAAAGGTTGTTTGGGTGAAATTACACTAAAAAAGGATATGCTCTCCGGTCCTAACTCAATTTTGAAAAAATGGAGTTAATCGATTTGTCCGGGAAGCCACAGAAATATATTGTAGTTATCTGTGTTTTTTTCCGTTTTCACAGTTTTTACATTTATTTACAGCTTTTTACAAATAATTACAGTTACTCGATGTTTTTTATGTCTTCCAAATCGTATGTATTCTTAAATATTATTTTTATTTACTATTAAGAATATTTCAACCAATACTTTCATTAAATTTTTTATTTTCCTACTTTTACACTTTTCCATTAGAAAAGGTAAGTACCAGAGTTTTAACTTACAATGCATTACAATAAACCAACAATTGCGATTTATTTAGGTAACTACTTGCAAGTTACTCTCCAAATATTGTGATGTAAAAACGCGATTAAGGGGAATCAGTAATTGAAGGATTTTAATCAAAATAAAAGGGAAGTTATCCTACAATACGCAAAAAAAGGGGATGTATCCCATACAAGGGTATATACAGTGATAAATCAAAGGCAGCTTTTAAGAATAAAGCACAGGCAAACGCAACGCACGGAAGAATATGTAACAACTCCCTAGCACTCGCTTCTGACCTGCGAAACTCGAAGCTCATCTCCAGTCAAACGGAAACACGCGCTTTGAGAACTTTACGTATATACATCCCCGCGAATACGCACCACAGAGCAGGAGTAATAAGGGATGATCTAGTTAGGTCGTAGCTATCCCTCAGCTTCAAATCGAATTTCGACCTCGACAATCAAACAGGAAACGTATGATTGTACACGTATACAGTATGTATGAAACTGCTTTGGAGGGTGATTTCAGCAGATCGGTGAGTAAGGGTATTTCGCTCGTGTGGAGCCCAAAAGAGAGTCATGTAATATCGTAACGAAGGGTATGGACAGGGAATTTTCAAAGGGACCTTTAAACGCTTCGATTGCTTATCCGTGATTGGTGGAAATTTTGTAAATGCGAATCTATTTTCGCGAATCCTTATTCATAACAAAGTTTTTTCGACTCTCCCGTAGGGAGTGATACTATACAGGACAAGTTTAATTTTATACATATCACATGGCAGGGAACGTTTCCGTCGCGACAACAAGCGTTAGTAGTTGGCTCGTGCAATATTTTGCAAATTACGTACGAATACGTTCAAAAAATGCATAATTTGGGGGTCTTATCCCAAGTATACCTATACCTACATCATAGATACGTTTGAATCGTAGCCTCGGTCATATATGTCGAGCTAATTGCTTTCTCGTATGTAAAAACGGCAATTAACATGGCGTGAAATTAAAATACCAAGCTATTTTATAATCTAACTACCCCAATAACCTTGTAATTCAAGGGCCCTAAACTGTAAAACCTTTAGGACACAGTTAGTTTAAAATGATTTGTATATATTGATGTAATATTTTTTATTCGTATAGTGTTACGGGGTTATGAGGTCAAAGGCTCTAGGGTTACAGGGTTATGGTATTAAAGAGCTTGGTTAATTGGGTCTATCTTTTCTAGAATGTGATTGATTATGGGCAAAAGGAGAATCTGTCATAGACAGGTAACCGGTTGAAGGTAATATTTGGTCATTTTTACCAACCACAATGTACTAATTGATACATATGTAAAAGCATTGTATATTTGCTGTAATTGTTGCATGAAACGCCTGTGATGTTTCAAATGGAAAGTCATTACAGAAGCTCATCTGCAAAACGAGAGTTCAACAGCCCTTTGATAACAATCCTCGAGGTACAGTATTAAACTAATCGTTAAAAATCGGTACGAAACACAAAAGAACTTAATGGCCATTATAACTATATGTACTAGAGGAGGGGAAAATGACGTCCAGAACTATTAGCTTCGCTCACATGACGGGGAAGAGGAAGGGTCGCAGGCGCATGTCACTCGCAATTCCACGCCAAAGTCACTCCCTTGCTTTATCTCGCGAACACACGCACACTCATATGCATATCATCCACACGTATAAGACGTATATATAGGTGTAGTTAAGCGTCATTGCCCCTTACGGGAGCCCTCTACGTGTGTACTTATATATCTTTTGTGCGCGATCGCTGCAAGTTGCACGAGTAGGTAATATATTGTAGTTGGCGCGCGCGTGCAGGTGAATCCATGACAATAATAAAATATATAATTGATGCAAAAAAAAAGGTGGATTAGTGTAGCAAAGACATAGCTCGGAGAGAAAACGAGGGCCATGGTACAAATATTAGTTATATTTTTAATAAATTGCAATCTGGAGTCAAGGTGTACGTATAATATACAAAGGGAGATGAAGCATTGGAGGCATGGGTAGCGATCGGGGGAGAGCAAACGTAGTGTAGAGAGAGAGAGAGAGAACAGAGGAACACGGGAAAAGGACCCGGAGCCAAAGGGGGGATGTATATCAGAGCGGCATCGTCTCCATGGCAACAGACCGAGCCGCAATTCTCTCTCCATATCCACTCTCGATTCCATGGTGTATTTCCCACGTAGGTATATCTGCACATGTACTACACGCACCTCGATCTCGCGTGGGCATGGTGTGTTTTAGGTGCGGGACACCTCGGGGTGGGATTGCGTACGTGGAGTGTACCTATACATAGGTAGATGTCCTTTTCCAAGAGGAGGGAGAGAGAGAGAGACTCACCGGAGGCTATTGCCGCTCAGCAGATGCTCACTGCCGCCGAAGCCGCTGTCGAGGCTGGACGACGCAGCAGCTACTCCTACTGCTCGAGTCAGTAGTAAGTCCTCCCGTCACGTCCGACGCTACCGGCATCCAACCTCGTCCCGCAAAGGCTCGTCCGCCGTCATAATCACACACACTTACAAAAAAAAATGTTGTTTACCAACTCGGCCACTCTTGGCTAACAGAGTGCATAATATAGCCGTGGGGTGTGCACTCGCGCAAGTCACTCTTCTGCCATTGACAATTCGGATGGGCGCACAATAACACAGAAGCCCCGCGACCATTCGTCATCTAGGCACATTTGTCCGTCCATGCGCCTTTTTAACGGACTCCCTGGTAATGTATAAATAACACAATGCAAACGAGTTGGAACAAGTGCTGGGTGGTGTCCACTTGTGCGAGTATACGATACCTACCTATATGCTCGTTGCGTATACGCCGTGTAAATATCGAGTTCGCGCGCGCACCAGATTTATGTTAATTCGAGTAGCGGGAGGAGGGTCGGAGCAGCACGGTGGCCGTGGTATAATGGGGTACGGGGTGGGAGTCAGCAAAGGATGAGGAGGATCGAGGTCCTCCCGCGCTTCTGTGTGTTTGTGTGGGTGTCGAGATAAAAAAGCGTAAGGAGAAAGAGGTTGGTAAGTATGTAGGAGGCCGTCGATGATGACGGTAACGACGAGAACGCAGGCGGTGACGACGACGACGACGACAACGGGGAGCTTATGGGGGTCGCGCGCGCAGCTGCTTTGCTCTCTCTCTCTCTCTTTCTCTTTCCGCGCACCACCTTCGCGAGCACGTATAGTGTTTGTATATACGTATACGTAGGAGAGAGCACGACTACCCCCCAGTATCTCCCTCGCGATTGCGACCCCTTACACCCTTCTCTCGCTCGACACTGCACCCCTCGCAGGGAGACAACTGTAGGCCGTGCTGCCGCGTAACGACGTGCATTGCAGTTTTTCCTCCAACTCCAACACCCCCCCTACCCTCCTCTGTTTTCCATACGTATAGGTATAGCGTGTGAATGCAAGAGCGTTCGGGGAAACGGCCCTCGATACTCTGTGACCCGCGTCACAGGCTATGTTGTATTTATAGCGTCGTGTGTATGTCCCCCGTAAGTGGCTCTATATCTCAGCTCTGATGGTTATACTGCGTAAGTGGAACTGACTTGGTCTCGTGTAAAATCTTCTTTTTTTGTACGTGTGGCTTATTGGTTTCAAATTCCTGTTATATTTAACTAAAGTAGTGCACGTCGTGCTGAAGGAAGACGGATCGAATTTCAAAATCGGTTCAAAAGTAGTCGATTTCAGTCGTTTTTTTTTTTGGTACGTGACGCGAAAATTTACTTTAAATTTGTGGTTGTAAAAAAGTTTTTGTATCCATGTGGTTGAAATTGTTATCAAAGATTTTTGGCTGAGAACAAACGGAAGGTCGCGCGCTTTTATCAAACGGAAAAATAATTACTTCCACTTGCGATACGTACTTAAATATTTCATTTCCGATCATCCTGCAAAATAATGTACTCAGAATTCGAAAATTCCAAGTATTAGTTGTAGCGAACCAAACAACAGGTGATATGGTACATAACTATTTTTATTGTTCAAGAGACGATGACCTTTTGGCTATCCTGTACAAAACAAAATAAACACCCGCACACCTGATTTTTTTTTCTCAACAAAATATGTTTACCCATAATAAGTTTTTTATTTGAGATCTTTGAGATTTACGAAAATTTTTTTTAACGATTGGTTCGCAATGAATTACGCAAAAGATTGAAATTACGCATCGGTCGACTACGCGTACACATAAGAGCAAAACCATACGATGGATCGCCAAGCTCGAAGTAGGACGTAAGTATAAAACTCGCTGGTCCTCGGGACCGATCGATCTCATCGTGACGGTGAAGACCGCCAGCTTTCGAATTGGCGATTTTTTGCCAGGCCAGCTGGACAGTAGACAAAATTATTTTTATGTACCACCGAGATTCGTACGTAGCCTCACGATATTTTATGGCCTTTAATCAATTAACGCATCAGTTACTGCTTGTATGGTTACTTTTCTCTCTATTCTGTTGTACAATTGTAACCATATGGATGTCCGTAAGTACTCGCGTAACGGATTACTTGCATAACGATTCTCGTACTGCTGGCCAAATCTTTTTTCCTACGAAACGAGGGATTCCTTTAGAATTAATTTTTTAGCTCTCTGATCTTCATCAGGTATAAGGAAATACGCAAAGCAAGAACTTCATTGTGAAACACGCTGGGTGCGAATGGATTTATAAACTACAGAGTTGTGTTGTATTTACAGTAGACCGTTTCGACTGTATCAGTAGTTGTACGATCGGTTCATCGGTTTGGAGGACTGAATCACTGCAGGCTATTGACTCATTATATAATCCTAGACAACAATGTCGAATCAGTGTACTTTCAACATGATTGTTTAGAGAGTACTCGTATAAACATGTTAGAAGTATGAAATTGTATAGATGATGCATTAAATGTGAACAAAAAAAGGGCGTTTGAAAAAATAACTTTCCAAGGGACGTTTTTCGGAAGGATCTTTTTTTAATTTTTGTTTTCAGCGTGTCGTGAAAAGTTTACGCAAAATCTTACTGAAATTCGGTGTGAATATTAAAAGGGGTTATCCTTACGTTGTATCGAAATTTTAGTTTGTAATATTTTTTAGAAAAAATGATCACGGTTTTGTGCCATTTACCAAAAAAAAACAGCTGTCCCAATTGTTCACCAGTTATTTTTTTCGTGCGGTTAACCGTTTTTCGCCCAAACGCAAAAAAAACTGGTTTTGGCTATTTTACCATTTTTTTGAGGATCATATAACCTAACATTTGTACTATCCAGTGCAAGTTAACTTCAATCGGATGGAAAATGGATTTACGGATTTCTTACACATTAGTTTTGTACACAGATTGCAAAAATATCTTCTGATAACTTGCAGTTGACAGTTTGTCAATTGGCGGTCAATGCTCTGGCGAATTGAGACTTTTTTACTTGGCCTAGGGTCATCATGTACACTGTATCTGTTTGACTTCACTCATTTAAAATTTTTTTTTGAGAAAGTGCGTTACCCGTCTTAAATCTGTCATCATTTTTAGTGCAAGGGACATAAAAACGGAGGAAAATTTATTTACTACAAGAAGACAAGCAGATTTTAGAAAAGAGGAGTTCATGGCGAATAATGTTCGGTACGTTGCAAGAAGCAAGTAGGTGATCACAAAGGTAAACTTAGCTTTCGTTGACTTTGAAGCGCAGTCTTCGATGCAGTAACCAAGTAAATAATGTAAGATGTGGTGTAACATATGGAAGTCAATAAATTAGCACTTGATAGAAAAATCATAAGGTGTTCACAAGGAAACGAATTCTCATCAATATTTGGAAATGTTTATCACAGCATGTGAGAGTAAACGGTGTTTAGTTCCAAGGTATACGATGCATGATTACTGTGCCGTTATTGCAATGGTGCCTCAAAATTTTCTCTCAGGTATATAGATTCAATATAGCATACCGAGCCATAATCACAAGTAACCTGAGGTGAATAAAAATAACCAAAAAATAAGTTTTAACAACTTTACTGGCAACGTACTTTAACTGTGGGGATTTAAATAAGATCAAACGCAATTAATTATGGCAATATGGCATAAGAACGATGTAGAGCGATCATATTTGTGTTGTTTATCTTTTTACGAAAAACATATTCACTCAATAATCTGTAATTAATTTTAGTTCTTAATTAATTTTAGGTCTTTATCTAAATATTTTTATATTAATCCAAAGAGAAAGTAAATAAGGTGGAAGAGGTGTCGCATCATCACATCGATAAGTAATTATATCATATCCATAGCAGAAAGACTAACTCCTATTTTTTTATTATTATTATTATTATTATTATTGTTTTTTTTTCAATATCAAACACTTGCAGTTCAAATTCTATTCATTGAAGTTTCCATTTTGTTTGATGAGTCAGTGTACAAGAGCATGTAGCACGTTCTTACAATAGATAGCAATATGAATAAATGTTTACTTTACTTCAGACTTCGGAGATTGGGAAGTCTTTTTTACTAACCGAGTTCTATGCCTGATAATAAATAGTTTTTTAAATGACACTTTTGCGTCAGTAGGGCTTTATAAATATGTTTGTACACACTATCGAAATGACCTTTCAGAAGTACACATATACGAGCTTCCAATCAATACCATCGATGAGTGAAGGTATACACATACACATGAGTTATTTGTCATTGGTGTGTACAGTTTGTTTATACAAAAAGTCAATACCGATAGTTCGATGATGAAGAACTTCTATAGAAGATAAAAAATTAATTTTTATCAACATTCCGATCTCAAATAACAAAGTATACAGTCGTTTGCTCGTTGACAACAAAGGATAAACAAAATACACTGCTCTACGCATGTGTACAGTTCACAGCAACATTTGCACATCGATGAAGTGTCAGGAAATATCGAATGATGATATCGTTTTGAAAATACTCGGGTGATTCATCCTCTGTCTCTTCGTTGCGATCAAGTAATGGTGTGTGTTTGGCTGAGAAAAATTTTATCCCAATGTACAAAGAAAGTTGTAAATCTTGCGCTCATCCAAGGATGTAAGCCTCTGTCCTGCTTGTTTCGTCTGTATATAGGTATATGTACGGTACGATGACAAGAGTTGGTGTACTTATTTTAGTAGGGGTCGAGCTTTCGTGCGGTACACGCACCGATCTGTGTACGCGATACTCCCTCGAGGCACATAAAGATCAACAATCGATGTGAACGTGATGTTTATTATTTTATGTACGATTGTACGAACATCCTCATGTTCCACTGTCATCCGAGGAAAATCAGTTCATACCATATTCGTCATTTTAATAACAGTGAGTCTGGCACGTAGGTAAATATATTTCGCCAAAATGTGGGATCAAGTAACTTTGACATAACAGCCCTATACACGGCACCATAAAAATCAAGTATGAGAATGATGTCTTATGAATTAGAATTTCTGGAATAACATCCAAATGAACATTTTTTTTGGTATGTAAATTTTTCTACGTGACAAAACCTCTAGCTTATTTTTTAATAGATATATTATAAGTATCAAGTACTTTTTATTGATGATTATTTATATTATATATGCTTTTCTTCGTAACCCAGACCATAATATGTTTTTATAGTGATTGCATGATTATTTTTTTTCTTTAACTTTAGGTTCATATGATTCAATGGAAAATGGGAGACATCGAAATTGTTTACGAAAAACATTTAGAGAAAGAGAGAAGCAAGTTTGAAAGGAACCGTGGTATTATCAAACGAAATTTCGAAGATATCAGAATTAATTGCTGTGGCGAAAAATTATGTATAAGGGATCGAGGTATTTATCTTTTTTTTACACACTATCGTTTTTTTTTTTTTTTTTATAATACGATCGCTATAAACTTGCATCGAAGGCAGGACTGCTACATTTTTAACCCGAGGAATATGTTCAGCCATATTCATTTTAGTTTTAAAAATTATTTTAATTCATCAATATTAGTACTATTACATCAGTTTTTAGCTACTATTGTTAATTAACGTTACTTAGACCATAACATAATTATATTTAATATGTAAACGTGTATTACAAAAATGTAGAATAAGATATAAAACTTTCTTCAATCACAAAAAAATTTTAAACGTAAGATGATAGTAGAACTGATTTTTTTATACGTTTCAACATTTTCTCCAATTTTCAGAGCGTAGAGAAAGTCTTGAAAAACATGTAAAAATATGAAAAATTTATATTATTCAAAGATCTAAAGATTTTGTATTCACAATTTTGTGGTAAAATGTCAACGTTATATTGTAATCAGCATAATCCTGTTTTTTTGTTTTTAAAATTTTATAGCCTTTTAGACCATCAGGGTTTTAATTTGCATAAAAGTGTAGTACAAAAAAGTTATAATTCAATGAGATTTATATTTCTTTCGACCGTAAACACGACTTTAGTTGAAACTATTAAGTAAATGGAAAAAAAAAACATTATTTTTCTCTTATTTTGCAATGTTTTCTTGATTTTTTTAAATATGAAGTTGGTTGCAAACAAAAATTCAAAAAAAACTGTATGAACGAACTCAACTAAATGTAAGTTAAAAGTCTCTTTGTACTACAAATAAAAGCATTGTTTCGGAGTCTATTATTCACCTCTAGCTAGTACGTATATCATTATTTTTTTGAAGTCAAGCACATACCTACTCTTTCATTTCGAAGAAAAGAGAAACTTGCAATTTTCATTCGTAATTTTTCTGTGTGTGTACTTAAATACAAATAATTTCACAAAAAAAATATAAAAAATATAATAATTTGACTTATATATAATTAGAATCCCAGAATCCAACGTTCGGAATTTTTTTCAATTTCATCTAAACTAAGTGGGTAGCAAATGAGTTAAAAACTCGATGGTCCCACACATTTTTGTGTTAATAAGGACTAAGTATGCATGCCGACAATGGATTGATTGCGTTTTTTTTTGTTTCAATATACTAATTACATCTTATATCGGTACCCTTTTGCCTTGAAAATTTTATTTTAGGTTTTAACGAAAATTATTTTTATCTGATGCAATGCTGCGATGAAGGAAAATTTAAAAAGTATATGGAGACCCCACGAGACCCACGACTTTGTATTATATTAATAAACTTATACTCTCATGTACTTTGTATTATTGGCAGTCTAAAATTATTGCATACAATGAACATCTAGTATTCTGATGAAAAAGTACCACGAGAACTGATTCTGATGAAGTCTGTATGTATAATTAGCGTAAAAACGAAGTCAAGTTACATATTAGTCGTAAATTACATCGTTGATCCCATGTTGAATCTTTTGATTCAAGTCGGTATTAGTAGTTAACTTTAAAATAATCCTCTTTTTTCATGTGAAAATTGCAGTTGCAATTCAAATAAATTCTTTTAAAGCTTATGACTTCAATACTGTCAAGTTGACAAGAAATTAATGTTGATCTAATGCTATATATTTATAAATCAGCATTGATTAAACATAGAATCTGCAATGTATTTAACGACTGATTTTAGCATTAATTCAGCATTGATATTATTAATGGGGAGCACTTTGATAGGTAACCGTTCGAGTTTCGTCGACAGACTTTCGAGGGTTTAGATTAACTGTTTCTCTTACGCTTCGTCAACGCAATACCTAAGGTTTGTAATGATTAAGTCCTAATCAAAAAGAAAAACCATTCATATTTTTGGATATTTTCGCATTAATGTTATGAAAATATGGCATACAGTATGAAAATAACTTTACTACTAAATGTAGTTGTGAAAATGATTATAATCGGTGAGACACACTACTACTCATTCTATGTCTCACTCTTACAGCATAGAACAATATATCAAATATTTTTTAACTAAAAATTTTAAGTGGGACTTTATAAGAGTAGAAGACCAAATCAATAGTAAATTTCCCGCTTTACAATTTACTATTTTTATTTTCCCTTTATAATTCGTAAATAAATAAAAAAGTCTGATTGGTTGAAACTTTTTGACCTTTCTCGAACCATCCTTTCCCTGAATGAGAAGTCAGACGAAGTTAGTCAATTAGCAGGTCCTAGTCAAATGTCCTTGACTTTGGTATGGTCTAAGTTTACAAAACTTACGCAGCAATTTTTTGTACAATTATAATAGATTTGCTTGATTAAAGTATCTGGAGCGCTTCGAGCGTTCCATAGACATTTAAAGAATAGACTGCTCATTCCAAGCGGGGGCGGTGGAAGCTCACCTAGAAAAAGAGATAATAAGGCACGGGCAGTCGCATGTTCGTCTCCCTTGCACACTCATGGAGTGGGGGTATGCAGAGGATTAATAGATGAATTGCATAAATGAGAGAGCTATTCGTATATATATAGACATGATACTCGAGTTTCATTATGAGCGTTCATAAAGAAAAGGAGGTTGTGTGACATACATCAATATGTGTGAGCAATATACATAGATGTACAGATTCTGTATAGAGTCCTGAACATGGCAGCCCATCTGCCACACTCTCCTTTGACCGTCTGTAGCTTTTACCACAAGTGACGACATATGCTTAATGGGTCGTATTTTTGTTTACATTTTACGTAAGGAGATCACGGATAGTACATTTTTGTCAATGCAACACCATTTTTCTCTTTTAGTGGTTCAAGGGACAGTGCAGTGGATAGCCGTCATTTATAGCACATGTCAGTGGCGTTCAATTTGAAATGACTTAATTTGACATTTTAATGATTTATTAACTTGTTTTTCCCATATTTATACATTAGAAAATAGTCGGAGGTGCTAAAAATGACGGAGTCCATCAGCACTGCGTACCCCTATCCGCACGGCACTGTCCCTTAATCCACTGTAACGAAAACCGGAATATTTTAAGGGCCGGAATGGACCAACACTAAAAATTAATTTTTGATTGTCAAAAAACTTTTTACGTATTGCCCGTAACCATCACCTTCCGAGTCGATAACCGAAAGCTTCGATAATACGTGACATTCTTAGGGTGCCTGTAATAATTGTTAATAATTTTTAAGGGTTCCTGTACATGGGAGATCTGCACTTACAGGTTCAGGCCGAATCGCTATAAATCCATGTGAGTGTATTAGAGATGCAAGAATATATATGTTCTATCACTCGCACTCACACGGTCTTATGGCGATATGACCTGAATCTGCAAGTGCAGATCTCCCATGGAAAAGTTTTCAGCTCGATATCTCTTTACACGACGTTGTAACTAATATTCACTTTGCTAAAGGAATTGGACCGACCAACCGATCATAAAAAAAACGTACCCACAGATATATGTAGGGCCCTTGCACGCAAATGTGATAAGAGCAAGGAATTATTATCGAAATAATGGACTCGTTTCGAATAATGTACTGACATACTGACAAGCGTACCCGCTACCCAGAACGGTCCGAATCTATTCACCAGAGTCTATTCACACCTGAAAGTACAGAGGGTTAAGGGACAGTGTGGCAGATGTGGGAGCTTCTCCTGATTGGTTCTGCCATATTCAGGACCAACATGCACATAATCCTAATCAGCCAATCACTGGCTCGAAATCTCATGTCTGTGAGCTTCATAAGTTTGAGTGACACATATCAAGATGTGTGAGCAATATACGTAAATATACAGTTTCTAAATAGAGGCCCGAACATGGCGGCCCATCTGCCACACTGTCCCTTGACCCTCTGTACCTGAAAGTAGTGAGCTTCGAGGGAGTGAGGATACATATATATGTAGTTATAAAACTCTAATGGCTTTGCCCGCTCACTTCCTCGAACCCTCCTCGAAGCTCACTGGGGCCGTACCATATAACTTTTTTTTGCTTCACAGGCCTATGTTATAACATAGGCCGATGTACAGAAAAATAGTTATATGTTACGGACCCTGACACTATACGACAATACGACACTACACTACCTGAAAGCAAACGTGAGCGCCCTCTGGGTGAGTAAACACGAACTGCAGTAGCGGTGCAGAAAATCAGCTGTTACGTGCAAATCGAATAACAAATTCATTGATTTACCGAACTTGAAATAATCTATCCGTAATTTTATCATAAAATTCATTAGAAGACTTAGTTGAAATCTCAATTTAATAGTTGAACAAAAAAATGAGCCTCGTGAGAGCAAACGAACCGCGAGCAGCATAAACGTTTTTCTATCGGCCACTTCAATTTTCCTGGTGTTATAGGAGATGTGTGTACCTATGAGTAAATTGATAGGGCTGCAATTATATCATTTTTAAATTGCAGATTGTAAATTTATACAGAACTTCGTAAAGTTTGTTTGCAAAAAAAAAACAACTAACCTTTTTAAAAAAAACAGTAATGCAACACCATGTTTCCATTTCCCCATACACCGACCACGCAGGAACACCGTCCCTTGAAATTGTTGTTAATTTTGTCAATTGTAAAACTCAATTAGTGAGGCTCATCTTTCAATCCACTGATGTTCGTCTCAGCTTGTAAACCCATAAAGTACCAGATGATTTGCATCTAATACGCGTTCACCCTCCTCCACGTGTGTCCTTTATTTAACCTTTACCAACAAATTTTATTAAATTAACAATGCTAACCATTTTGTTATTAAATATTTTTTCGTAAGACCTATTGTATTTACACGTAACAGCTAATTTTTTTCACCGCTCCACTCCTACAGTTACACGGGTTACAGGCTGTGTTCGCATATTAAGGGTGAGATTACATGGAGTCTGGCAGTCTGCAGACTGGCAGAATCGCGCTAAGTTTAAAATATGTTTCAATATTAATATTTAAAACCTGTTACGTAAGCAAAGAAATAATTATCGTAATACATTTGCATTTCTGTATTAACTAATATTTACGAAAAAAAAGGCGACGAAAAACGTTTTGTCACAGTTACATATTATTATACATACCAGGTTACATCAGTGACCCTACTGACCGACTGTGCGATGTTAACATAAATCTATAAAAAAAGTTATAAAATAATATTTGACACGTTTTATTGTAATTGAAGTTGATTGTAACTAAGCCTTTATTCTTTTCTGACAATAATTACAATTTTTCCTTTATTTTACTAAATTATTCTGAGATGTTATAATTTAAACATAATTTAAACTTAGCGCGATTCTGCCAGTCTGCAGACTGCCAGACTCCATGTAATCTCACCCTTACTATTACGCAGTATTAAAATTACTATGGAAGTTGTAAAATGGACTACAATCTGACTTGTATATTTACTACATTTAATATGGGTCGCAGTTCTGTCCAACATAAAATCTAGTGAAATTACAAAAATTTTGTACAACTACGAAAATTTTTGTAATTTTGCAAAAAAAATTGTACTTTTACATTATTTCATTTAGTAAATTTTTACAATTCGCTAGTAAAGCTTTTTTACTGTGTGGCCACTTTGTTTCATTGTACAGGCACTTCGGCGCTGTAGTAGTCACATTGTGGGGACCCTCTCACACACATGTATTCTTTGGCTCTCCGTCCTTCTCTAACCATCCGCTAGGTGTCTAACCATGCAACTTGACCTTTTCGCAAGTGCCCGGATTTCACGTTGGTTAATATATAACGGCGTTTAAGATGGATGTAGGTNCAACTATGTGGTGATGGTTTTTAATCAAAGACAAATAATTTATTTTCCGAGTAATCTAAAAAACAGAGCAGTGAGTCGACAGCCGTTGCCATAAGACACCGTGTGTTAGACAAAGAGATGCATACGAATTTGTCGAACTTTGAAATTGTTTTACGCAAAAACTAAACGTACAATTTTGCTCAAATTTTCAGAAAATGTGTATTACTACGTCATCTAGCAATAAACAAAGTTTCAAGCAAAAATATAATAGTTCATTTTTCGGGAGAAGCGCCTTAAGGTCACGTGATCATTTATCATAAGTGCAAGGGAGATAACATGATGTCACCGCCTCACTCGCATAATAAATAAATGATCACATGACTTTAACTGACTTAACCATAGAGGTACAAGAATAGAGGGGAAAAGCGCTATACTAGCCCATTAGCGGCAGCGACAGTATAATTAAGTGTAAAGGCCTACGCAGTCAAATTGACAGAAGGTGCACACAGTGCACAGTGCACTAGAATAACATTGGTTGGTATATCTATATATGTAAAAACGTAAATTTACGTTTACAACGCGCTGTGCATTATGTATATAGGTATACCAACCAATGTTATTCTTGTGCACTGTGCACCTTATGTCAATTTGACTGCGTAGGCCTTAAGGTGGCTCCAGTGGCCTCAATGTTAAAATTATAAATAACCCAACCGAGGTTAATAAAATTGAATTATATTCTTTGAATTCCCATCTTTCTATTCGTATAAAAAAAAATTAAGGTTGACGATGAAAATTGTAAGAAATCATGCTTACAAAATCGTAGTTTTAAGACGGGTTAGATAGGAAATGCAAGCTTACGCGATATACAACCTACTGCTGCACTTATATAAATAACCCGTAAGGTGTAAAAAACATACTATCTTGTATATATTATTACGCAGTTTTCGATGACATGAGAAAAGTGTCTTGTTATCGAACAAAGTCTTTAAATAATCGGAGACTAAGTATACAGTTGCGAGTGCAAGTCAGCTCTCAGCTGTCTGCATTCTGCAGAGTACATATATATAGGTATAACTACTCTTGAACTTAGGAGCGTACCGTAACAGTTCATCAATTAGGGCACCATAAAACTTTTTTGTTTTTTTATATTAACTCACTAAAGTAACAGATAAAATGTAGAATATGGCTTACAACAGTCTCTACGATAATTTTATACCATATTTTAAAGAAAATAATGATTAATTTTTACTCTCCCCATTTTGATACGGCACTAGGCGCTGGAGCCACCTTAACGGGGCATCTGTCCTTGTTTCCAAAGCCACGTTATTGGCTACTTCTTCGTCCTAAATCCTACAGTTGATTCAATCTCAATTCTGCTGTCGCTATAAGTATCACGCCCCCTTTTCTCCTCTATTCTTATACCTCTATGGACTTAACTAACGAAGCCTTAAGGGGGCTCCTTCGCGAAAGTCCCCAAACAGAGATATATTATTTCTTGTAAATAAAAGTCTACTGAATTTAATGATGGTCTAAATTATGTTTCGAATGGGTCAAAATTTTGAGAAATCCGAGCTCAAAGTTGTAACTATTAGCACGTGTTCCTATGGGGCAGCGTGAAAAACAATTTGTTTTCGTTTATAATAAACCTAAATTAAAAGTCCCAGCAGACTGAATATATACATTTTGTAGATGAAGTCTTCCTCTGTAATATGATGTATTAAAAATTGTGGATAAAGGACCATTTTAGCGAGATATTTGTGATGAAAATAAATAAATAGTGTCCGGGAGGTCAGGAGGTCACGTGGGTAGCAGACGTACTTGTTCACGACATATATATACCATATACCTATATATTACATCGCTATACTACACCAACACAGGTGGTCTGGTCTGGTGGTGTACCCTCGCATGCACTAGACTGGTCAAAACAATAATTAATTTTTCGTACAAAGTTAAACTACACACATAAATATCATTTTTCCCACTTCATACGTTATTAAAAATATCATAATGATTTTCAGACACATTTGTTTATTGAAAAACAAAACTTTATTTTTTGTTTGTCTTTGACCTCAGCAGTAGCCGTAGGAGCCCCCTTTATGCGAACACAGCCACAAGTTATATCTGTAACAGAGTGACTACAGAGGGGTGACCCGACCCCTCTGAGTGTCAACTTGACAGTCTTGACACTGTCAAGTGCAGTTTTGACCCTCTGGGATCTGTACTTTCAAGTGCGAAAATTCAGATGTACCTACTTAAGTAAATAATGTAATATTCTAAACGTAGGACTTAGGAACTCTGTGACCCATGCAAGAGCAGCGACAATGCGAGTTGTTTAGAATATGATTATTAATTTGGAAATGAGGAGCGAGACCATTAAAAGCTTCATCTCTTTTAAAAAGTAACAATTACAATGCTCAAGTGTATTTTGATAAAACGTTCTGATTTCGTTGATGTTCTCGACACAGATAACAGGTCGACCTTCAAGAGCCCGGGCTTGCGCCTGATGGAGATGATGGGCTACAGGGTCGGAAACGGCCTCGGACGAAAGTTACAGGGCAGGCTCCGACCGCTCGAAACAACTGGCCAAGAGACCCGCGAAGGCTTCGGCTTTAAAACAAAAAACTACGAGATGGCCAGCGACCCGGACAAGTGCACAAACGTCGAGTGGCTGGACAATATCCACAAGGAAGTACCGAGCGAGGAAAGCATCTCGCGATGGGAAAAGAAACGACTGATGACCGACAACATCGAGCTGGCCGGAGCGGTCTTTTGCGACAGCAAGTGGATCGTCGTTGACATCATACTATTGTCCACTGCACTGAAACACAAGCCGAGAGTTGGCCCGGACTCGTACACGGCTGACATAAAAATGGGCAACATCGACATAGTCTACGAGCACATGTTCACGTGTCCAACCGTGGCCAAAAGGGACGAGTACCTGTACTTTGTGGACATAAGCCCCGGGCCCCACTGGTTGTGCGACTACGTCCTCACGAAGATGGAGGGTAAGGTACGGGGCTACGGCTTCGCGACGACGAGCTTCAACACTCTGCGGTCATCAGAGGACGGAGCCAGGGCGTCCCCGCATATTTTTTCGATCTACCATGGCGCCGACAACGCCGGCAACATCTACGACCTACGGGCCCAGCTCGCCTTCCGTGACACCATCATGTCCGAGACCTTGTCCGGTGTGCACATTGCCATGTGCGCGGGAGAAAACCCGGCCAAGGGTCACAACTGCGAGGATGAGATGACGACGAGGCAGCTGTACATCTGTCAGCTTTACTTGGCCCTGAAGGTCATGAGAGCTGGGGCTAACTTCGTCATGAGGGTGGGCAACCTGTACTCGGTTTTTGGAGCCGGGTTAGTGTACTTGATTTACCGGTGCTTTGAGCGTATCAGTATATTCAAGCCGGCCACGTCCGAGCCGGCCGGGGCAGAGAGGTTTGTCATCGGACAAGGAAAGTTGGCAGACACTAGGGTCATTGAAAATTATCTGGCCAGGGTGAACGATCGCATTTTGGAGAGAAAGAGTGACAGGGATATCCTGGGCCTGGTTTTTTTCGATGATTTGGTAGAAGATGTCAGATTTCGGGAGTATTTGAAGAAGTCAAATGAAAAGATCGGCCTGCAGCATGTGGAAAGAATGAAGGAGCTGATGACTGCTTTGGAGTTTAGTAACAATGACGATGATAGCAAAGTACAAGTGGTGGAACTAATAAACAACGATTATGCAAATCAAGATGACCTCAATGATGACGATGAAATCGTTGTACTTGGAGAGATTATTTCCAATAATTACAAGTGTTTTGAACAGTGATACATACATTTATAAGTACATTGTTGTTACATATGCATATGTAATGAAGTTTTTGTTAATTATAAGTACTTTGTACAGTGATTACTTGGTTGTGATTTTTTTGGATACAAAATAGGTGCTACCTTTTGTAGGGTTGTCTAAACGTATATTTTGTATTTCTCTGTAATCAATATAAACCAGTATTTCTAATGCATTAAAAGTGTTTTTGATAAAATATTTTTCATAGGCATATATGCAATTATTTATTATTTATGCAACGAATAATGACTCAATAAGCTTCAATCAAATAGCACCATTACCATAGATACAGGTATATTCACGACTCATGCGCCAACAGCAACATAATGATTAATGATTGATATACTTTATGTACTTCAGTCACCGAGTTCGGATATGGCTGGGTGCACATTTTACGTAATTGGATATAATATAAAAGTTGTTTTTTCACTTTCAAATAGAATTGTTCAAATTTTTTTTGTTATAAAAAACTTTTTTTTTTATAATACGATCGCTATAAACTTGCATCGAAGGCAGGACTGCTACATTTTTAACCCGAGGAATATGTTCAGCCATATTCATTTTAGTTTTAAAAATTATTTTAATTCATCAATATTAGTACTATTACATCAGTTTTTAGCTACTATTGTTAATTAACGTTACTTAGACCATAACATAATTATATTTAATATGTAAACGTGTATTACAAAAATGTAGAATAAGATATAAAACTTTCTTCAATCACAAAAAAATTTTAAACGTAAGATGATAGTAGAACTGATTTTTTTATACGTTTCAACATTTTCTCCAATTTTCAGAGCGTAGAGAAAGTCTTGAAAAACATGTAAAAATATGAAAAATTTATATTATTCAAAGATCTAAAGATTTTGTATTCACAATTTTGTGGTAAAATGTCAACGTTATATTGTAATNAATAAAATTTACGAAATTACAGATTAAAACAATCACAGAACAAACAATATGACTTTCTACTGATCAAAAATTTTCATAAACATTAAATGTTGCGATAAAGTAACAAATTAAGCAGTCAATGTTAAAATACTAATTGCTCATTTTTGTGATGTCATAATCTCTATATTGGTTTTTGTATGTCAGAGCCTAAGTTCAATTGATAACTTTGAAACAAAATTTTTAATTTACGAAAATTGTTTTGGATTTTCGTTCTTTGATTTACATAAATTATTTTGTTTATTGAAAACTGATTAAAATATACTATGTAATTCACAAGTAATTTGGATTTATCATGTTCCATTCAATATTTTTGCTGGAGAATATTCATAAAAACGTTGTTGCACAATTAGCAAAATTATTAAACACCAAAACTTACAATAAATCGTTTTGGTTAATACATGGATAAGGGATTTGCTATGCACTGAGCCAAATTAAATAGCAAAGGGCAAGATTTTACATTTTCCATCTTGAATTTTTACTAACTACAAGTTTAATCTCACAGTTAAAATATTGCTACTGGTGCTGTTAAGCCTACGTGAGGGAATTGTTCTCATCTCAATGACTCACAGCATTATTTGCTTGATTTTTGTTATTCGTATATAACATGAATTTATATTTCTTATGTATGTATAAATATTTTAGGGGGGTGTTGCAGGTAGTTTTATTTTTCTGGATTTAGAAAATTTTCAAGTGAGTATGTTTAAAAATATCAAAATGCTGCGAAATAATGGAATTTGATTCGACAGAAATTTCGCTAATACTGTTGTGAACTAATTTACAAACTTTTAAACATAAGTTGTGAGAATAACAGAAAAACTCTGGGCGAAAATATTTATAAAATATTTTCCATTGTAAGATGGACAGATTTGATTAGTTTTGAGTAGTTATTCTTATCTATTTATACCATATTTTCCCTAATTATTTATGAGTATTTTAGTAATATTCAAACTCTCAGCTAACATTGTACATGAAAAACAATTAGATGCATGTTGTTTGTATATTGGGTTAAAAATATCTTTTTCAAGAGCGCAAGTACGGATCTCGGTACGAACAATTCTAAAAATATAGCCTAAATAGATAAAAAATAGACAAAAAACTCTGTTGAAAAAGCTGGTCATTAGTTTTCTAACATCCAAGGTAAATTGTTCATCGACCACTTTTGCGCTAATCAAAAATATAAATCTGCTCTGCTCTAATCTATCTTCATCTACACATACAACCAAAAGAAATGATTCCACGCAATAATGTAAGAAACGATGACGGTTTACAGGAGTGTGAAAACTGAGAAAAAATATTTGTAACGAAATAAACACCCTATAGACGGTAGCACTATACACTAGCCTTTTTAAACAAGCTATGCGAAAACGCATACTCAAAAAGTAATGCCTCGCGCTCTACGCTCTACGAAGTCTACAAAAGGAGTCTACGTATCGCAATTACGAGCTCATTACACGATTATGAGGAGTCCGCAGTGTAGCTGCTCTTGTCTTATCGTCGTTAATGTTATAACCATGTTAATCCAGACGACGATTTTGACGATACTGAAGAGGAGGAACAAACGAAGTACCACTTTACATTCTGACATGATCGGATGCTACCGCTTTCGCTTTATGCCCTTGCGGTAACCTTTTCCAAACCAGCCAGGGTTTTTCGCTGGGATGACAGCGACCGGAGCATTTTCGTCAGTTACCTTATTCTCGGAGTTTTCGGTGCCATTAGGCGACTCTGCAGCCATGAGGTCGTCGACTGTGAGATCATCAACATCTGCGTTTCGTTGATAGTATAAACACGTGAGTGACCCCTCATTTTCCATACAAAAGTCACAAGCAGGCTTGGGTTTAGGAGGACAATCCTCTTCATCCTGAGTAATCGCGTTTGTAGGGCCCATAGGAAGGAATGGATAGTAAAAGATAGGCGTCAATTGCGGGTACATGTACATTGGGGGGAAAGGTAGGCCCATCGACAGGAACGGAAGAGCAGCGAAGAACGGAGCTGGATAGCCCATTACAGGCTCTTGGAACGTTATTTGCGAGTCGTATACATTATCTTCCACTTCCTTTTCAATTACTTCATTCTTCTCTATCAATCCTCCAGATAGCACAACGTGGCTGTTAAATACAATTATCATTAGTATCTAAGAATGTATCAGTAAAGAAGTTAATTCTTGAAAACATTAAACTTACTTTTCTGATGGGTTTTTAGAAAAGTGATCGCTTTGATTCATTTTTGGTATATCTTCTATTATTTGTACATCGTCATCGTCATTATCATCAACTCCTTCCTCCACTACCTCTTTTTCTTCTGTTACAACATCGTCCACTTCATCTTCCTTCATCAGCTGAATGTACTCTTTTAGTGGCTCTTCTAAACACGGTTGCGAGGTCGTCGTCAATTCACTGCTTTGCAGTTTAATTGCGTGATAAAAAATTGGATCTTTCGCGCGATTATAATCTGGGAAATCGATGCCCAAATGCGACATGACTATTTTCATGATTTTGTCGCACTTGCCATTTATCTTTAAAGTCGCATTTTCATCTTTTGGTGTCCACTGCAAGTTCACGATGTACAGCTGCGCTCGCTTTACCACTGGCTTGTCCATTTGCCAAAGCCAAGGGTACTTTTTAAGAACCTGAATATAAATTTTTATGTTACAGGCAAAACAACGAAAATAATTAATTGATAAAGTTACGCACGTTTAATGCAACAAACCTTAAGACTAGATCCTAAACACAATATAACATCAGCCTGTTTGGCTGCTCTGCTTGCACCGTTCCAATTGATTGGCCACAACAAATTACCTCGTTCACCGAAATGGACGATCGAGTCCTGAAGTGCCGAGTTACATTTGTGACAAGTGCGTCCAGTTGCGTGAGCATACCTGGCCGTTTTTTCGGTAACGTCAAACAACCTCCAATATTCGCGCGAAGGCTTGCAATTGCGGCACACCTCGACGTACATGTTGCCGTGGACTTCGGAAAGTAAAGCTCGGGGTATTCCACTGCGTAGATGTAGGCCATCGCAGTTTTGTGAAACTATGTGCTTTAAGATTCCAGCTTTGTAAAGTGCATACAAAGCCATGTGTGTAAGCGTCGGCTCGGCTTGACTGAGATCGTGGTTTCTGTTACAAAATGATATACTTGTAAGAAAGATGATTTACAGCAATGACTACAGAAAGTGGAATAGTATTAAAAACTTTTTCAAACAAGTCCAAAGTTACCAAATTAAAATTTTTTTTGGAAATAAATAATTAAGTTCCTAAAAAAGTTATTTTACTAAAAGATTATGATTTGGTATTATAGACTAGTACTGTACTTTAAAAAGTGAAATACAAGAAAAATAAATGTACCCGATATCTTTTCCCTGTTGCATTCGGGTCCATACTCCATTTGTTCCCCTGTAATCTGGAATAGATGCAGCTGTGCTTATACCAGCACCTGTATAAACTGTTAAAGATGTTGCTCGACTTATCGCTGCTGCTAATCTAATACATTTTTCTTCTAATAATTCTGGTTCATCTTCGATTTCTTCTAACCTAGCTTTTACCTTGTCCCTTTTTTCTTGTCTGCAAAAACAAAGAACAATTTCAGATAAGAATGATAAAAATATAAAATAAAAAGTTAAATGAGAATTTTTAGATTTTGGATCCATGCAATGAATGTCTAAATAAATATAATCTGTAAATTATCACCACACCACACTCCCCACAGATATCACACTAAATAACATTTTATAAATTCAATCAAGACTAATACAATGCTCAAGTTTTCACTAGAGCCAATTGCACTTGGTTTCCAAAAATCGGCATGTTGTAGAAAAAAGGAAAATGAATGAAAATGAGAAAAAAACTGCCCTGTAATCAGCGCCAAACAAAATGAACCAAAAAGTGCATTGTCTGCAAAACGTAAACAATAACAACAGAAGCATTGACCTCGAATAAAAACAATGGCATGCATCAGCTGTGCTGTGCAGAGTGAAAAAACACAAACCTTAGACTGATTTCTTTGACGATATCACCACAGGACAAAAGGATCTCGCACTCTTCGCTCGTCCGGTTGTCCTCCGATTTCTGGAGTATCGCGGCGACCTGGAAAATAAAATGTTTACCGCATAAGCTTATCATTTACAACAACACAATGATCAAAGTGTCAAAATACAATAATAAACAAACCATTATACTAATGTTTAGACTCATACCTTTTTAACGGTGGCCGAGCGCTCGTCTTTGACTTTAAGCGGCTGCTGGGTGACCGTAGATCGTCTCCGGGACAGAAGCTTTTTCTCGCCCGACTCCTCCATCTTAGTGTCACCACGGGCGATGACAATATGATTATCTATTAACTAAACGTGCGTTTCTCTCTCAGCCGCCTCACTCACAAATCTCGCACAGCAGGAGACGGCGGGCAGACATCGTACTTTTACAGATGATTTCGAGGAGGATAGTCATAACACTCATAACAAGGCCGGCAAAGCCTATACAATCAAATCACTCATTACAGCTTGTATTCGTCTTCGTAGTGGTAGTTAGTGTAGTGTAGTTACACTAGTTACCTATAGCACCACTGCTCCATTTCTCCCACGCGCAATTACTTACGTCCTTAACTTTACTTTTTGCAAGTATAGTAAGCCGTCAACTGCGATAACTCACTTCACTTTACCCACTACTCTTACGCTTATTATATCTTATCGAGTAAGCCCTTACATTTTGCTGCTGTGGGAAAAATGAACATACACTTTTTCTAACCTTTTATCTTTTAGCACTAACACACTGCCATACTTGTTTTTATGCACTTCTGCAAGTTACCTATGTGTAGTTTTAATCGATAAGATAAGCATGAATGTATAGTTATCATCGTGTCTCATTCTCATCTGACTCATCTCATCGATGATCAAAGTCGTCTTTTTTGCAGCTGTTTCCGTCAGTTCGTCTGAGTTTGTCACTTTCGACATGTAGGTTTATTCGATTTCACTTTACTGACAATGGGCACGTTTGATAAGTTCGATTTTCCGTGTGTTCCAGTAGCGCTCTCCGACAACTTACCGACAACTTAAACATGACGCAAGATATCGTGAGACATAATTCACATAATTAAGTTGTCGGTAAGTTGTCGGAGAGCGTTACTGGAACACACCCTTTCATCGTTCGTTCGTTCGGTTCGTTCGTTTTGCTTGTACAGTTAGTGCTGTTTAGTCGTTTCTCGTGCTCGTTAGATTTGTTCACCTTACAATCCAGGGACGGTCGGGGACAGTCTGGGCGAGTCGGAGACGAAAGTGAACAAGTGCTCTACTGCTCTTCTCCGATCGTCCCTGACCGTACACGATGCGCAGTTGTACATGTTAGGTTAGGTTCATGCTGTATGTAAGCAGATAGTTTGTAATAAATAAATAGTTTGTAAATAAAGAAGTGCAAATACCAAAAAGTTTGTTTACTTTTTGCATTAACCTAACCTAACGTGTACAACTGCGCATCGTGTACGGTCAGGAACGATCGGGGACGATCGGAGAAGGGTCGGCGACATTGTGCCCCAAACTAGATTAGTGCTTTTTTGCCGTCGGGTTGGCTCGAGCAGACTTTGAGAACGAGTATACCATAAACACATAGATGGATCGAGTACATATAAAAATGGTACGATTTTCTCAAACAGCCAAGAGATTGCGCTACTGATCCCAATTCCTTACGCAAGTCCGTAAGTCACGCGCAAGAAGTATCTGACTTCTATATGGGTGTCTTGTACCGTGTACGCAGATTGCGGATACAGCAACAGCTGGTGGAAGACCGCGCACGCGGAACTCAATACCTACGTAGATACCTTATAACGCGTACGCGGATTGCGGATGCAGCAACAGCTAGACAGTCCGCGCACGCGGAGCACCCACTTTAGAGCAGCATCGTACCGCGTATACGCAGATTGCGGATGCAGCAACAGCTGGTTACGGAAGCGCCTACGCGCCACCTAGCCAGCTAGCCACAAAGCTAGCTAGCCTGGTGAAAATTCCATTTCATGGTGAGTATAGGCCATGACGATTAAACACTCGAAAATCCGAGTATCAGGCAGTATGAGCATCGGTATCGATGTATCGATGTCTGTACGATGAATACATGCATACATATATTATAAACGGTGATAATGATCAATCGTGTACATACATGTGAAGGTTATGTTAAAATATTTATACAGTTTATAGTTTTATACGCACACAGATGTGTACGTGACACACACATGAATATATATATATAT
>NW_019379640.1:1191473-1223936 GCF_000648655.2 Copidosoma floridanum
TCTTGTTATCGAACAAAATCTTTAAATAATCGGAGACTAAGTATACAGTTGCGAGTGCAAGTCAGCTCTCAGCTGTCTGCATTCTGCAGAGTACATATATATAGGTATAACTACTCTTGAACTTAGGAGCGTACCGTAACAGTTCATCAATTAGGGCACCATAAAACTTTTTTGTTTTTTTTATATTAACTCACTAAAGTAACAGATAAAATGTAGAATATGGCTTACAACAGTCTCTACGATAATTTTATACCATATTTTAAAGAAAATAATAATTAATTTTTACTCTTTCCATTTTGATACGGCACTAGGCGCTGGAGCCACATTAAATCGTCACGGCCTATACTCACCATGAAATGGAATTTTCACCAGGCTAGCTAGCTAGCTAGCTGGCTAGCTAGCTACGTGGCTAGCTGGCTAGGTGGCGCGTAGGCGCTTCCGTAGTATTGAGTTCCGCGTGCGCGGTCTTCCACCAGCTGTTGCTGCATCCGCAATCTGCGTATACGCGGTACGATGCTGCTCTAAAGTGGGTGCTCCGCGTGCGCGGACTGTCCAGCTGTTGCTGCATCCGCAATCCGCGTACGCGGTATAAGGTATCTACGTAGGTATTGAGTTCCGCGTGCGCGGTCTTCCACCAGCTGTTGCTGCATCCGCAATCTGCGTACGCGGTACAAGACACCCACATAGAAGTCAGATACTTCTTGCGCGTGACTTACGGACTTGCGTAAGGAATTGGGATCAGTAGCGCAATCTCTTGGCTGTTTGAGAAAATCGTACCATTTTTATATGTACTCGATCCATCTATGTGTTTATTGTATACTCGTTCTTAAAGTCTGCTCGAGCCAACCTGACGGCAAAAAAGCACCAATCTAGTTTGGGGCCCAATGTCGCCGACCCTCGGAGAAGAGCACTTGTTAAATTTCATCTCCGACTCGCCCAGACTGTCCCCGACTGTCCCTGGATTGTAAGGTGAACAAATCTCGTGGTTCGATTCCCGGCCAGTGCAACTGTTTCGAGCAAGTACCTCTGTGTATTTTCACAAGTGCTTTTTCACCACGCAATGCTCCTCGAGGAGGGTTTTAGGCGACCTCCTCGCAGCAAAATTGCCTAATTTTCCCCTACCCCCCTCCCAGTAATGGGAGGCCTCCTATCTCTCTTCCCTTCCTTCTCTAAAGTGCTAAATGCCCTCAGTAGCGCCCTTTATAGGAGTTGGACGTAAAGCACTATAATATAAAAAAAAAAAAAAAAGATATAGGGTACGTTTTTTGTAGTCGATCAGTCCAATTCCTCTAAAATGTACATCTGTATACATAGTAAAATAGGTACACTTTCTTCAGGAAATGGACCGTTCGATCGACCGACCGACTACTAAAAAAACGTACCCAATAACATGATACATATATATTAGGTTCGTTCAAGCCTTTTGGATCGGTTCGGTTCTCTTAACAAAATATACCTATACTACAGAACCAATTCTGTTTGGTTCCCTATATATAGGTATATTTTGTTAAGAGAACCGAACCGAACCATAAGGGGCTTGAACAAATCTATTGTATATGTAGGTATGTATGTACATACACAGGTTATTTTAATTAAATTATAGTTATCATTCGCGCATGAATTTGGTGTCACCGCGTCCTGGTTATTAATTTTAAGTGACGAAAAATTTAATATTCGACACCATGTTTTTGTTTCTAAAGGATCCTTCATAATAATAATATCAGACTCATCGCACGAACAAGTCACCTAAAAATCCTAAAATCTACTCAGCCGATAACACATCTGCACTTTAGGCGCGCGACTGCGATTTTTAGTTTTTGGAACGCTCCAAAAGCATCGATCGAGAATGTGATCCAAAAGCTAAGACCGCAGGGCCTGGGCAAGTGGGCAGGCTTAAATGTAGAGTTTATATATATACTCGCGAGTATGCTTATATTGCTTATATTATGCATAGCCACGCTAAACATACCATTTTTTATTTTTAAGTTTGGTAATGAATTAGATATTTATAAGGTAAAAAATGTATTTTTTATACTAAAGTAGACTCTTAAGAAGCGGGACTACACATTTAAAGGAGAAAAATCTAGTTTCAACTATTTGGACATAATTTCGTGTGCTGTTTCAGATATTTCTCGTGGAAAAAGGTGCCAAGGAGAAAAGTCTGTTGTCTGCATCACGAATGATTATGTTGTTGTTACAGCTTCAAAAAATATCGATGGATGCAATGTTGTATAACAAAACAAAAAAATCAGATCGTTACTGTTGCGTATTGTTGGTTTTACAAATTAAAAAAAGTCATTTCTCTTTTTTAACAGTTCTTTTAATTTACAGCCTTTCTAATATTTCTGTAATTGTTGATCTGATGGCGTATTCCAAATCATTGGCTCTCTAGTTTTTGAATGACTACTTTCTAAATTTACTCAAATGTATATTGCTGCTGAATGTTTGCGCAGACTCAATCCTGCTTTACAATTGCATAAATAATTTTTCTAAGTCCGGTCTTCATGTAGCTAGCAAAGTATGATATTATACAATCAAATGCTTATTGAAACAACGATTAAAACATACTTCAGAAGTTTAAATTGTCAGAAAAACTGAACAAATAATTTTTTTTTTACGTAAAAAATTTATGTAAACAAAATATTTACATAACATAGTTTTGTATACTTCTATTTGAACATTATAATTAGTATTTGAGTTTTCGCTTGCAGCTCCAGGGGTTTTTTTTAAAACCAGTTCTTTTAAACGAGTCTGATTGTCTCGAATTTACAGATTGAATCCACGTCTGCTGTACGCAGTGCATATTTTTTGGCATCAAATTACTTACCAAGACAATTCCTTTTAAATTTAAATCATTGGCGGCTGGACCCAAATCGAGTTCAGATAAAATACGCTAGGGGCGCTAGGAGTCAATTGTACATGTCACTACATGCTAAAAGAATCGGAACGACTGACCACAAAAAAACGTATTTATTGTAACATTTAAAAAAATTATTTACCTTTGTGTTGATTGAGCTACCACTAATTCATTTGTTCCCCTACGTTAGATATTAAATCAAATCATATTTCGTAACTTTTTTGTGCTCTGTATGCCATCATTTTTAACTTTAACACTCGTGTTGCGCAGTTGTTTACTTGAAAACGATGATGATTATATATTTTGAAATTTTATATTAAAAATTTAAGGGAGTATAATTATATTGCAATTACATTGTTTTTATGATAATAACTATTTTTTATTTCATCAGAATATTTTAATCAACTAAAACACATTTTTCACTACGTCTGAACTTATTATTTTAATGTACTTTGAGTTAAAATTATTTTTTTATAAATTTTTCAAGCATCTTCAGACATACGCAGTGAAGAACTCATAAAGGTCGAGAGTGCAA
Source organism: Copidosoma floridanum (assembly GCF_000648655.2). The sequence goes on from NW_019379640.1 coordinate 1,194,866, forward strand.
TTTTTTAAACTTACCAATAAAATAAGAAAAAAAAAAAAAACTAATTCAAGCTGTAATATGAATGTAACAAAAAACGTATCAAGTGACATTCTTTTCCGACAACTTGATGAGAAAATTAAAGTATTATTAAAAAGTTATGAATGTTTTCTCGATTTTTTCCGTATACGCAAATACACGTATTCGCGGAAAACTCTCAATTTTCAAGGCCCGGCGGCCTTTCACAGCTTAAAAAACTAATAGAGATGATTAGTTGATATAACAGAGATATATTCTATTGGTTTTTTTGGTGGCACAAGAGCCCGAAAAAAAGTTATGATTTTTCTCCGGATATTTTTTCTATGCGCTGATACGCGTATCCGCGGAAAACTCTTAATTTTTAAGGCCTGGCAGCTTTTCACGGGTTGAAAAAATTCATAGAAGTCGTCGATGCGAGAAGTGCAACGATATCTGTAGTTTTCTAGCTGATACAAGCTCATTAAAAAAATTTTAAACCCCAGGGCCCTCCTAGGCCTGATTCGTCCCTGGTGAGGCTACCTCGGCGTGAGGCTAGTTTCAGCTCCATTTAAATCCTGATCCTAACGAAATCATAAGAATCGTTGCGACCGTTAGTTTTATTAATACTCTTTGATTTATGAAACTCGCAGATATATGTATACTTGTACGCAACATGTGTTATTTTACAAAAATTAATTTTCTCGTTTCCTGTTCATATTTTTTAAAATAATTTTCATGCATACTTTTAAGCTTCTCATTAAACTTAAAAATTTTTTGTAAAACCACACGCCAGAATAAAACTAGTTGTACGCATATAATAATTATATTCTTATTTTACACGAATAATCGATAAACGTAAAGTTTTTCTGATACTTCATGCTTGTATGAGACTGAAAAGCACGCATCTAAGCGTCGCAATAGAGTATAACTGTAGAGTTTCAGCCATTAGCACGAAATAAGCATGAAAAAGTGTTAAAAAATTTGGAAAATTTAATCCGTAATGCTTCATAAGTACACTAGCTTTTTCGTGAGAAAGCAATGGCAGTTAGTTCTTACATTTGAATTTACCGCCAATTGAATTTCGCTCTCTCTGTTGTAACGTCAACGTGACAACGCCGCACAACAAAGTTAAGTATTCCGACATTCCGACAAGTTAATCTGACTTCCAAAAAATATCTCCCTGATCTAAAATACAGCATAGAAAGCGCTAGTATAAAGTGTGTGTATTTATTTTGTATATAATCTAATTAATATTGCCCACAAAAATCTAAGAGTGCGCTAGTGGTATAGTGTATAAATTAATCAGAACTTTTAGAACGTGATTTTGACGAGAAAAAAAATTCCAACTCAAAATCTCCTTATCCCTCATTGGTAAAAGAATGAAAAATGTCTTCTGAAACTTCTTCACAGCATCCACCTTTTATAATCAAATCGGATAAATATGAAAAAAAAAAAAAAAAAAAAAAAAAAAAACAAGCGAAAACTCGGTAAAAAGGAAGAACCAAAATCTGTAGAGTTGAGGTCCAGGTTGAGTGCACGACGCGAGTGATGACCAGACCATGATATGCCGGGATTGGAGTACAACTACAGCAACAACAATAACAACGGCGACGGAGACGAGGAGGTGCACAACAATTATTACGGCTTCGGCTTAGCATCCGTTCTAGGCCTCATGTCCGATGGTGTTGCCTCCGAGCAAGTGAAAAAGTTTTTTTTCACCTCCTCGGCCAAGCCGTCCACCACCTCCTCCACCGTGAATCCGGCGACCTGTGCCACCAGCAGCAGTAGCAGCAGCACCAGCAGTAGCACCAGCAGTATCAGCAGGCGCAGGAACAACAGCAGCGAGGACGAGGACGACCTCGGCAATCACGACGACGACGAGGACTCGCTAGAGATCTACATTCCTGAGGTATATACATTTATAGGTATTTACAGCCTAAACTCATCATGCACGCATGCAGAGAACCAAAATTATAATATACGTTCATAACCATTCGGTTGTTCGTCTGCTACTGGTGTTACTCGCTCACTTTCTGCTCTAATCATCATTGCGTGATGGTGCAGGCTGGCGCTGCGCGATGAGCACGCTGTTCGAATACATACATATATACATATACACAGTAAAAGTTTTTTTTAGTTTTTTTGGTTAGACGAGCCAAGTTTTCGGAGTTTACAATATCACCGCGAAGCACACGTGTTCGTGCGTGTCTGCTACTTTCAGTTATTACTTAATATATTTTTTCTTACCATTTGTATGATTGATTCGGTTGCTTGTACGTTAACCTCGATTTGCCAATATATCTTGTCATTTTAAGGGTCTTTGTTTTTTCGTTTTAGCTTCTGCAGGCGCATTACAGTTTTTACACTTGGCCATCGGCCCCGGTTTTGGCCTGGTACTTGTGGGAGCACAGGAAGGAACTGCCAGGCAAAAGAGTTCTTGAACTTGGTTCAGGTAGGTTACAGAGGGCAATTTTACACCTGATTGCATTTTTTTTTTATTCATTATGTTTTTTCTCATTCGTTTACTTATCCAATATCACTTTAACCATGCAATACAAATATTTATAGGTACAGCTTTGCCTGGGATAGTGGCAAGTAAGTGCGGCGCTTTGGTTACCCTCAGTGACTCTGCAACTCTACCCAAGAGCTTGCAGCACTTGAGAAGGAGTTGCGAACTCAACGGGGTTCTTGCCCAAGTGAAGGTTGTTGGAATCACCTGGGGACTCTTCTTGTCCAGTTTATTCAAACTCGGACCTTTGGACCTCATCTTGGGTTCAGACTGTTTCTATGATCCCTCTGTTTTTGAGGACATCGTTGTGACTGTTGCCTTTCTGCTTGAGAGAAATTCAGCAGCTAAGTTCCTCTGTACTTATCAAGAGCGCAGCGCAGACTGGTCGATTGAACATTTGTTGAACAAGTGGGGATTGACGTGTCAGCACATACCTCTTGACAATCTTGGTGCAGAGTCTGGCCTCGACGTTCAAGAGTTGATGCAAGATCACACTATCCACTTGCTGGAGATAAAGAAAGCTTGAAACCTAACATGTCCACCAAACTTGTTGTTAAGCTCCTTCCATGGACAGTTGGGAGTCGGGAACTCAGGAGCTACTTCTCTAAGTTTGGTTACGTCACGAGGTCTATGGTCGTGTTTGACAAAGATACTGGATTGAGCAAAGGCATTGGCTTTGTTCACTTGAAGAAAGGAGAGAACTTTCAGTCTCTCAATGAGTACAGTGATCACGTAATTGATGGCAAGAAAATTGAAGTATCAGAAAAACGTTATTGAGATTTTTTTTTAGACATTGTAGTAAAGCTAGCATAAAGATTAATTTATCGAAACATGGCTGAAGGCTTACGAAACGCGGAACTTTCGGATCTAGAGGAGACTTTCAACAAAGCCGCATCCTACGTGCAGTTGTTAGTATCAAAACTGAGCAACACTCAGTTGCTTGGTTTTTACGGCCTGTACAAGCAAGCCACTTGTGGTCCCTGTGATACACCAGCCCCAAGTTGGTACCAGTTGACTGCAAAATCCAAATGGGAGGCGTGGAAGAGCTTGGGAGATATGAAGAGGGAGGTGGCTATGTCCAATTACATCGGCTTAGTAAGCGAACTGGACCCGGACTGGGAGAAGGATGCTCGCGATAGTTCCAAGACCTGGGTGGTCGTGAGCACGTTACCAAACACAGACACCGAATTACATGATGTTGATAAGACACTTCTCGACTGGATAAAGGAAAGCAATCTTAACAAAGTACAACTGTTTTTATCTCGTGATAAGAAATGCATCGAGGTGAGGGACGAAGATAACATGCTGCCGATTCATTGGGCAGCTGACAGAGGAGATTTTAATATTTTGAAGTTTCTTGTTGAAGTTGGATCAGATATAAATGCGCAGGATGCAGATGGTCAGACTCCTTTGCATTACGCCGCCAGTTGCGGTCACAAGGACATTATTAAATACCTGTTGTCTAAGAACGCTCGGATGATCCAGGATAACGATGGTTTGACGCCTAAAGATGTCGCCGACGAAGCTGTCACGTCCATGTTCTAACATTTTTTTAACTACCAATTTTTTTCTTATACATATGTATGCGTAAGTCTGTAAGAGACATGTTGATAATAAAAAATGTCTTTGTTGGCAAAAAGTACTTGTGCCTCATGTTTTTCCGTATTCTAAGGCATCGGGATTATTTTTATAGAAACTGTAAATTTAAAAGATGACAAGTTTTTTAAAAGAACTTTTATTTACAAATACATGTTCTAATACTCCAACGTATTCACAGCCTAAGTTTTCCTTAGGTAAATGCGTGCCAAACAAACGATTTAAATCGTATAATAAGGTTGAAAAGTAATTTTTCTTTAAGGAATAACTTTTGAGTCGTAATAAACTATGCATAGCTAACAAAACCAATACATCACTGATTGCTTATTACTTAGGATTTTTATTTCTTCTTTTTTTTTTATTCATTGCAGTTTTTTGAAAAATGCGAAAAAATCAACTTTTTCAGTTTCAAATGTGCGGACAGTAAGAGAATCAGTAATAGGGTAACAAGTCATACAACTACACTTTAATAAGTGCACAGCAGTTCAAAGCTTAATGAATTTTATAATAAGGCATTATACCGTTGGAGCGAAAATCGCCAATAATTGTTAAAAAAATGTCATATATTTCAATGATAACGTATACACATATTTGTAATAAAAACTTATTAATATATACACGCATGTATTATAAAAATCAAACTGACTTAAAATCACACTTTCAACGCTTAACGCGAAATGCAAATTATTGTTGATAATAACAGTAATATTAATTATTTAATGAAACAAAAGTCGGGTAGACACTTAACTTTCTTATAGAACCACGTCGGGAACATTCGCAATTGGACAGTGAACGCCGTACCTATAATAATTGCAGTGACATTACGCGTCATAACACCGTGATTGTCGGCATTTTAAAACACGTGTTCTAGCTAATAATTGAATGCGAGTAGTTTTCTTAAGTTGTGCGTGGGTGTGTATCTGTAGTGTCAATGTCACCATGTATTTGGGAATTGAAAGAGTTCGCAATGGCTACGTAGGGCGGAATTGACATTTTTCACTCTTCTCCTTGAAAAATCATTGTTATTCCTACATAGAGTGAAATTTTTAAGACATCGTGATCACAATATATACTATGACTTGTCTCGATCAGAACAATTATAAAAAAAACTACGCTGCAAAAATATCTGTTTCTGAATTGTATAGTTTTAAAAATCATTTGGAATTACACGATAGTTATACATTTAATTTGATATATTCTAACGAATTCCCGGCATTACGTTTGTTTTCATATTAACTTTACTCCTTACAACTTAAAGTTATTTTCGTGTTTCATCGTAAGCCGGCTTCAGGGTTTATTATCACTTAGGCCACTTCAACATTAGCTTAATTTTACTCAAAGTCTTATTGGCAATACTTTGATTGACTTTCCGTTTCCTAAGCTCCTTTTTTTTATCATTTCTTTTAAGACACTCAAGTTGGATTTTTCATTCTAGAATACAATATGGACATCACTTTTTCAATCATAATATCATCTCAAATTTGCAGATTGATTTAATGAAATTCATAGCACAACTACTTTTAAAGTTATGAATTTCAAATAACTTGGTAAGGACAAATTATTGACACATGTATATGATAAATAAAATTATAAAATTTTCCTTTACATAATCAATTCCAAGCATTTATTTTAAAGTTGTTTCTTAAAAAATAATTCAAAATAGTGTTATCTCTGATTTAAGCAAAGCTGTCTTCAATTATATTTTGTTCAAGCTTTTTTTACTTTATAAAAAAAAAAAAAAAAATAATAAACAAAATGTCACGATACAAGAAGCACGAAGTTATATAAAAATAAAAAATGTAGTTATTTGCACATAACATAACTGTGCAGTTCAACATTCTATCGCACTATGTATGTACCACAGTTTTTTTCATTTCATAATTTAGATAGAGAAATTGTCAACCATGAACAAAAGTATACTACTTTAAACTTTGAAAATTTGTAAATATTTTCAAATAATTTTTTTCATTTCATATTTTAAATAACACATTTTCTCTTCATGAAGTATAAAGTTTTAATAATGTATAGAATCAACACGATAGTATAATTTGAAAACGTAATCTTAAAAAAAATTAACTGAAAACTCCGTATGGATCTAATTGTCCTCAACTCAAAAGGTCAACTTATCAAGAGAAAAAAAAAAAAAACCTAATACGTAAGTAATGGATTTAATCCACTCAGTTTGGTACCAGCCATCAGCATTTGTACAGTCGCAAGCAACACTTTCTCAACAATCAACATGAACCCTGTCCACGATTGAGTTCCAGTAGCGCTCGAGCGTCCGAGCTCGCAAAGAAAAGACTACAGATTCGTGCTCTCGTTGTCGCTCTTTGGTCGAGTTGTCGTGGGTGGTGGAGGCGGTGGTGGCTGTGGCCTCGACAACCGTTGGTAAGACCTCGGCGACGTGGACTGCTGCTGGGCGTATCCCGCAGATCTGGGCACGATGATCGTCTGAGTCTGGGTCTGGACGTCGATGATGTTGCCTTCGGATCGCGTGCGAGAGTGGGCCCGGACGTGCTCGGTAGGCAGTGCGTCAGGCCGGGGTGGTTTGTTTGGACGATCGACTGCATTGGACTGCTGTTGGTGGTGGGCGGTGGACGTTGCGGAGACTGACATCGACGTTGGCCGGCTGCCCACGCTCGGACTTCTCTGCAAGTTGGCCGATGAGATTGTCCCATTCGTCTTGTTAGCACCGACAACTTGTATACTGACCTGTGCTTTGTCTATTGAGGACATTTGGGTTCGGTCCGTTGTAATCGGCTAAAGAGAATGAAATTTTAGGCTGACATTATTTATAATGACGCTTAGTGTGAATTGAAAGAAAAAAAAAAAAAAAAAAAGAAACTGATGCTGAGCAAAAGGACTTGTTTGTAAGAATAAACTGAAAATCATGCTGTCAGAGAGGTGGAATGTGTGATCAATGCACTCAACAAAAGAATATACTTTACTGTTTGAAATAGGAAACTAAAAACATAGGAAGGTATCAATCTTGAAAAATTTGTTCACTCATAAAAAAATAACAAGTAGTGTTGGGTGAAGAGGAATTTGTACGTGTAGTCAAAAATTTAAATGAATCAAAAATGCAAAGTAGATGAATTTTTCGTACTACCTTTAGAAAATCACAATCGTTAGTGTCATTAACTATACAATGTATAATGTGTAACGTTTTTATTGTAGATCAAAATATAACATTTAATTTTTACATTAAACTATAAACATAAAAAACGAAGTATGTGTAACGCAAATTTAACACTAAGCAAAAGTATTTTTACTCGAAATTTTTTCAAACTTGTGTACATTTCGAAGAATAACAGAAGTATTAAGGCTGTGATTAATCTCACCAACTCATATACGACTACTTTTAAATCATAATCGGTTATCTTATACCTAAACTATGATCTACTACTATTCTATGTTTTTTGAAGCATCAGAAACAAAGCCTTGAAATTTGGTGCAATGGGCCTTACAGAGTGAATATAAAATATTTGTAAAACGTATCACAAAAATATTAAAATGTTATTCAATTGGAAGTATAAAAATATGTTTCAACTCCAGTATTGACTTAAGCTATGAGCTCTATTAATTTAGTAAAAAGTTATTTACATATTTATCATATAATAGCTTGATGGTATCGTCATTTATTAAATCATACGCAAAGTACTTATTACTTCTTTCTACCTACCCCAAAATCAGAATCCAAGTTTTCGATGCTCTGTCGGGGATAGCCGCGTATCAAACTTGAAGGTCGAGGGAATCCAATTGGACGTTCGGGTATGGCTGGTTTACTAGTCTTGTCGACTGAAGCGACGTTGTTCACATCTGGCTTCTTACGAATTTCCACCAAATCTTCTGAAATATCGAGTAGGTGTGTTTAAAAATGCGCTGAATTAATTAAAACGTCGTACGGACTTGATACGAGAATATTCATTTAAATTTATTCAGCGATTTAAAATCATACCTGGCTGATTCGATGTCGCTGAATTAGCATTTGTTAAGTATCGAGGCGTAGCTACTGGTGGCTTCCGCCTTTCCAGGGTCGTTGGTGTTGGCGGTGGTTTTTCCGCTGGAATCGGTTTCAATTTTGGCGAGTCCAACTTTTCCATACTCTCGGTCATCGTGGAATCTTTGAGAGGCTTTACATCATCAATATTTGATTCTACAGCCTTTAGGCCAAACATTTCGAAGCCTATCAGGCCGGTGTTGACTCTTTCTTCGTCGCTATTTTTTTTTTCATGGTCGTCTTGATTGGCTGACGAAGTGTTGTCGGCTTGATTTTGCGGAGATGCATCGGAGACGATTGCAACATCCTGATAAAAAAAAAAAATTTATAAAATTACAAGTTTGTTATAGAAATTCAATAGGAGTCTATTAGGATAAAAAACATTTCTATCAATTATGAGTGATCAGAATAAAAGATACGGATTTAAGGTTTTCAAACAAGTATAAATTAAAATAAAATTGTCGATGATTTCACGTATTTAATTGTCGGTTGAGTGCATTATCAAGTGTTGACGTAAGCGGCCAAGAAATTAATCGTAGAAATTATTGAAAATGATTCCACTTTTATAGATTTTTTGAACAATACCCTTATTCTTCAAACAAATTACTTGAAATTTAAAAAGTGGCTCATCACGAATCGAATCCGAAGTTTGACTCATCAATTGAATTGGAAAAAACATCAGAGAAACAAAAGTAGCGTTTTACCTTGACCGATTCGTTTCTGCTGGCGTCGAAACCAACAGGCTTCACGTCATCCTCCGAGCACTTGTTACTTTCTAATGCAAAATGCTTGTCTATTTGACTTGCTCTAACGGTATTATTGCTCACGGGATCTTGCGTCGAATTTCGCGTGTGCGACGGCACTTGAGGTTGCGCTTGGGACTCTGGCTGTACACGCGACGGCGTCTGATCCTGCTTGTCGGCCACCTGCGGCTGTAACAGTTCAGCCGTGACTTGGTCGTGCTTTTGTGACTTGTAGGTGGCCCGATTGAGGGTCGCCGTGACAAGTGGCCGAGGTGGTGGCTTCTCGTCCGGTCTTTTGTACTCGTGATGCGGGATCTGCTGATGCTGCGGCTGTTGGGGCGGCTGCTTGTCCGGAGTGGGCGGTATGGGTGCAGGCTTTTTCCGACGCGTCGCCGGCTTCGGGCTGCCCTGGGTCGGGCTGTCGCCCAAATCGTTGAGGCTGTTGTTGGACTTGCAGCGGCGCAGGCCCATCGAACTGCTGTTGGTCGTGACTTCGTCGAGTTCCATGATCATCGACTCGAGGTCGCGGTCAAAGTCTACCTCCCCGGGAAAGAAGTACTCGGCGTACGTTATCATGTCCTCCACGATTAGACTAGAATAGTTAGCTGTGTCCATACTGAAAAAGCAAGACGTCAAAGTCGCTTGAGAAATCGTTTTCGAATGAAAAACTTATTTTGCTCGTGTTGAGGGTAAAACTCACGCTATCGAAGTTTTGTCCTCAGATGGATTCCAAAGTAAGTTTGGAGCAATCACTATCGCAAGGTTGTGGGGTGACATTTTGTTGATATCCTGAGACTTGGTGATTTTGGCAAAGAACTTTATTAGGAACCTTAAGTTTTCAAAATTTGCCTGGGGCAACTTGTGTATTATCGTGTGCAGAGTTTGTAGTCTTGTTTCGGTTAGGGTTTGTTTCGCGGCTGCCACCCACTCGCTGTACAGTCTGTAAAAAAAATTTTTTTTTCTTCAAGTTTCACATACATTAGTTATTCATTTTATTGCGACACAAGAAAAAATATTTCGATAGGAAATTTTAAAAATGATTCATTACGACATCTACCGCTGTTTGATTTGTTAGTCATCAAGTTAAAACGTAAACTGGTTCAAACATTAATTAAAAAAATTTTTTCCACTGTTTGGCAATTATTTATTAAAGATAAAATAGATTACGTGAAACGTGAAAATTTTTATTGTTAGTAACGATATCAGAGTAAATGTACGATGTAGACTAATTTACAGATTTTTTCCAAGAAAAATTTCTAGGATTCAAGAAAGTGAGATTCAATACTTCAAGATGAATGTACCGAAAAAGTCTAAGTGAATATCTCACTACTCTCCTTTCATAGACATAAACATAGCAACGTGTAGACGAAAAAAACACGCCGAAATCCCGTTACAGAGTACAAAACAAAAGATGAAAAAAAAAAGTGAGCAATTGAGTTCGGCTGCGTTAAGAACTTCAGTAGGAAGTAAAAAAAACATATCAGTACAGATTTAGAGAAAAACAAAAACAAATAACAGGTAGGCATATGATGTTCACGTCACTCGCTAGGCTCTCTTGGCCTTTCCGTTGTGTGTATACGCGTACACACTTACACATTCTGCATTAAATCATCGCGCGCGAGTCGCGTCGAGGTCATATCAATCATAGGGGCCGAGTGTCGACGGTCAGCCTCGAAGAGCATATATATAAGTATATGTAGCCATAGCCGTCGTCTCGAGAACTCGGATCCGTCCCTCGCGCGCCATACGCTTTGCGAATCTCTCAATTGTGTCATGCAGACCAATAAAGGCTTTGCTTTCACATCTCGCTCCCTTCTTCGTGCAAACTCAATAATCACTAGCCCTTTTTTTCATTCTTTTTTTTAAAAATAATTTCTTTAAATGTTTGCCTTCGCATCGACGAGAGATTTTCTCTGCGTTACTTTGGCGTGAGTCATTCGCAAATTTCGCACAAGTACGTATGTATAATGCACGAGACGGCGGCGACAATGGTAATGCGTGCGACACTTGTACACTTACGCGAGACGTTCTCTCTATTTCTAGGTCATTGACTCATTCACGCGAACGCGAGTCAGTTGTAGAGATGCATCGCGGTGTGTTGGGCTATTTAGGGACGAAGGGGTCTGGGCTGGGCCCCCTTTTAGACATCCAAATTCCAGATTTTCCCGACTCGATAACGCGCCTGTCAGCTGAATATGCGTGCTTTACTCGACGAGTTCAGAACTTGTACCATTTTCAATTTAGGATATGTACCTATTTAGGATTCTACAACTTTTTCGGTGGCGTTAAGTGATACCAAGGAAAAATTTAGAGCCAGATGAGCAAACTGACTTGTAATAAATACCGAGGCAGTTGCGATTTATTTATGGATGCATTTATTTCAAAAGAAAATAAAAACCAATGACATTTTTACTCACGCAGAGGTAAGCAGTGGATCAGGCAGCTCTCGAAGATAAGACTTGAGTGCACCAGCTATCACATGTGGATCCCTGTATTCAAGGGCTGTTCGAAGAGTCAAACAGCACGCATCTAGACTAAGCTTCAATCTTTTCAATTTTGTTGCACTACCGGCTACCCTAAAAAGTCCCTCTTCCTCCATTCCTACCCTCAAAAGAGCACATACGCACAATTGTATGGGCAACGCTATTCTCCTGTTTGTAACTCGAAGATGCTCTTCCAAGGAGAAATTGTATACTGGCTTCATTTCATTATTATCTGTCAATAAATAAGAGATTGTTTGAGTTTACTTAGATTCATCCAATCAGTTTACATCGTGAAATAGTATAGTTTATCTACTTATAAAACATTCAAGATCTGGAATAACATCTTCAAGACAATGCAAGGCACTTTCGAAATGTGCTCTTTGCAATTTAATGTACAAAAGGATTGTTTGGGCAAGTTGGGTTTCCTTTGACATCAACTGAAATAAATCTGAGGCTAAAAGATCTCTCATCGACTCTACTTTGGCTTCAGCGTCTTCAAGTTCATCTTTAAGACTATCTACTTTTGTTGCTGTAGAAGCTAAGATTGTAAGTAAATTTAGAATATTAAAAAAATTTTCAACACTACCGATTAGTAAATAAGTGAATAAACAATAGTTATCATATACCTCCAATATTAAGTTTTTGGTACCGTCCTTTCAAGATGTCCATATCTAAAATGGAATTGTTCAAAGATTTTTTGTGCTTGGATATACTTGGAATATCTGTGTCTAAAATTTGTTGCAGTGGAGTAATAACGTACTGATCCACTTTACTTTTATGCTCAACGATTTCAGTGGCCAAGGCCATTTGTGCTTTTCCACACGATTTCAGAGTGTAACTCATTGGTCCTTCTCCTCCAGAATTTTTTAGCATAGTCTGGCCCAAAACGTACTCTGGACATTTGGTCTAGCAATAAAAATAAAAAGAGGTGGTTATTCATACACAGTATTTCTACAATACTATTTTTTAAATTTAAAGTTCAATGCAACTTTGAAAAAAATTTCAAACAGTATATACTTTTTGCTTAAAATGCCAACTCATACTGCACCAAGTATACAATGAACACAAGTAATAATAATAATGACATAACGCTTTGGATGATTCATAGCCTTCTTAATTACAAACAAATGCCTGTATCTATGTATATTGATATGAAAGGAGGGATGCCAAAACAGATAATATTATTTTGTTTTAGCCAAAACACAGAGCTAACTTACGATTCGTTTCTCTATATCTTGCGAATTGGATTCACTGTTCTTGTTGTTACCCAAACTTGGCTTTTCTTTACTGAGTAGTCCAGTAAGTGCAGATTTGATCTGTTCTGCTCGTTTGTCAGCAACTTGCATGTCATCCGTCAGATGCTCGGTTTTCTCAGCTCTGCAAGAGAACAGTGTTGTAAAATATTTAAATTCATCAAGAATAATCATAAGAAAAGCTATAAATAATAATTATCAATTGGCCATTAGCATGCAACGAATTATCACTTGCATTGCTAACTAGTTCAATAACGAAATTACCATAACACTAATCGTTGGTATTCAAGAACTCTAGCTGCTAAAAATATTTACGTGGACGAAAGCGAGAATTCTCGGGAACAAAAGAATCGAGCGCTTGTATAAGTACTTCGGTGTGCATGGAAAGATCGGCGATAAAAACAAAAACAAAAAAAAAAAAAAAATTGATAGCGCTAACAAAACATACGATTAGCTCGTAATGTAGACGACGTTTGCAAGAGTTGAAGCTAGTTGAGACAAACGTTTACCAAACGTGGAAATAATCAATTAATTGTAGGTAAACAATTTCACAGAAAAATATAAAATAAATTAAAAATCAGAGTATCTATGAAAGTATCTCCGAGTATAATTTGTTTAATTACGTTTTAATTAAGATTGTAGGGTCGGCATCAGGGAAAAAAGTTTTTTACTAGTACGTACTTGCTGAATTTCTGATCAGCTAGCTGTATGACCCGGTGTAGTTGTTTCCTCATGGTTGCTGATGTGTGCTCGGTGACGATGACGATGTCCTTCCTCCCAACGACAACAATGACAACTTGCGGTATCGATAAATGCTGCAGTTGAATAAAAAAAAAAAAAAAGATGTCCAGTTCTCTTGGCAACGATCTAGACACTCGACATTCGGGGCTCTGCGTGCCACCCGCAGAAGATAAGGATACACACAAACACAGAGAACAGAGGGAAAGAAAGAGACAGACAACTCAACGATTACTCAGCTCAGTACTCAGTATCAGCAAGTCAGTCAGGACTGCAGGAGAAAAAATCTCTATGTATAGGTAGGTATGTTATGCTCAAATATACGTATACATACCAGACGGACACAGTGTGCGATACATAAATAAGGATTTGTTAGGAGATTAATTATAAGGAGATACTTGTAAGCTGAAGTAGGGGATTGGGCGTGTACGCGTATATTATCTACTCTCATTTGCAGATGTGTACGGTGTTTACAAAATATTTGATACGAGATGAGGTAGATTATATTACTTGGTATACAGTAATTTCAAGTATACTCGAACACTGAGCATTCGCGAGACGTGCATTAGAACTGAAGGAACTCTCGGCAACGATTACGACAGTAATAAGTGTACAAGTATTTCGTATTACCGCCTACTTAAGTGCTAAAGTACATGTACGACGTTGATGATAAATATATTTATACCTTTAGGTATATTTAATGCACCATGTCATGTCACTGCAACCGATACATGAACTTCGCGAGCCGATATAATCGCGAGCACACACTAAACCGCCTGAACTTCAGGCCCTGAACGGCCTGAACCCGAGATCCGATTTTCTGTGGACTATCTGAAGCTACATAAGGTTTGTTTAGATTAACGACTCACGCTCGAAGCACTCCGGATTTAAAAGCCGAACAAGTGCTCTTGTTCCAAGCCAACCCGAATCAAAGAACTCGTTCCACAGGAGGTACTGACAATAGATTTGTTCGATTAAGAGGTTCCGAGCGCTCCAAGTGCACGTGACTCAGGCCGCCTGTGGATAGCCATGTAAGATCCAGCTCAACGTAATCGCGAGTAAACAGACCGTTTTTTTGTTTTGATTGCATAGTTAGAAGGTCTTTTTATTGTTTATCATGACACCGGAAAATGTTAGTATTATATTAATGTTACAAAATATAAAATTCATAAGTTCATTCAGTCTTCAACTCTGATCCAAGTCTCGGAATCAGTAGATATATAAGAAGCATTATTTTTTTTACATCCTAAAATATTGGTAGATCAGCATTTCATTCTAGAAAATTTTATTCTATAAAGAGTACTGATATGTACCTACCTCTAGCAGGAGGGGGTATACGTAAAAGCCCATCAGTTCAACTTCCCAATATTGAGAGAGACAATGATGTTTCAAAATTCGATCATCCTCAATATCATATCCACATTCGCCACAACGCAATTTTATCAAAGTCTATTGCAAATCCGTAAATGCTTAGCTAATCTCATTAATTGAAGCATAAAAAAAAACACTTACCGTTTGTTTTTCCATTTTAGAAAAAACTTGGTAAAACTTTAAAACAAAAACTTTTTTGAGAAACTTTTTTAAAAACACATATCAGCTTTTTCACCTCGTAAATATACTAGAGCTGTCGACAACCACTTTCTAATTCGTATGAAATAAAAAAAAATCGTTTTTATGAATCATTGATTACTATTAAAAATAATATAGGTTAGCTGGATCTTACACGGCTATCCACAGGCGGCCTGAGTCACGTGCACTTGGAGCGCTCGGAGCAAGAACGCGTGTTCGGGCTAGAGTTCGGAGCACTCCGAGCGCTCCGAGCGCTCGGAACACTAGAGCCCCCCCGGTACCCCTGGCCCAAGAGATGCTCCGAAACTCCAAAATGCGAATCATTATTCCGCTTATCGAGCGAATTCCTGGATTTTGCAACCTGTTTACAAAGCCAGGGCGATCATTATCATTTTTATATGCGCAAAAACCGTGGTTATGGAGGTCGATCGACGATCGCCTCGATGATGATTTTTATGTTCCCCCAGCTCCTAAAAGCGCTGAAAGCATGAAAATAACGTGTGCAGCAACATTATTCGGATCATTCGAGCTAAATTGGAGCAGTATGACGTCATTTTTTATGAATTTCAGCATTCCCGTATATATAGGTATAGCTACGTGTATAAGCCCGGATGGCCAGGATGGCTTATCTTGAGCCATTTGAGCTCGGAAACATATTAAAATGCAGAGGACGGAGCCCCTGAAGATGACGTAGGTGTGATTCGAGGCTCAAAATGGCTGAAAATCATGAATATTCGAAAATGCGGGGGTGGAGCCGGAGCGTCCCAGGGCGGCTCAGGGTGACTTCCCCCAGGTTCGAAACCTAGAGAATCGTGTTTCCCGGGTCCGAAATAGTTGATAGCCCATCCTGGCTCGGGTCATTTCGTTCGATAATTACGAAAATAATGCATTTTAAAATTTTCTCATTTGAATTCTATAGGAAGTATGGCGAAAACGGCGGCTGGGTAAGACGTTCACCCTGGCGGTTTCATAGACCATCCCCAGGGCTTTGGGTGGGCTTAAAATGGAGCTGCAGCCTCGTTCTCGACGATGACGTACCTCTGGGTACCTGACTCGACCTGAAATTCATGAAATTAAGCGATTGGTGAAAGACCTGTTTCGAGAGCATCTCCTGGAAAAACGGGACGTGCACTAGGTCTGGGACTGCCATAGAAAGCTTTCAAGGGCCTTCCTCTAACTTTCTATGTACATTGTTTGGGCGAAATCGATGCAAAAATATCGATTTTCTGGCAAAAAAGGTCATTGTGATAATTTTCTATTGCCCTCTCTCTCTCTCTAATACATGGGGCCTTATGGGAAAGTCATTTTTTTTTATGGAAAATCTTTTTTTTCTGAAAAATTGGGGAATTTTGGGGCGGCTTGAGGCATAATATCGGCTTCCTTGGATCAGTGCGCATCTTTTGAGCTCAAGTGCTCCTTGTAGTTTGCTAAAATACATGAAAAAATGCAAATTGAAAGTTAAATAATTTTGAACAGAGGCCAAAAGCGCGCGCGGCGGCCATGTTGAATCTGGCCAAGAGTATATATAGGGGTGGCGCTCGGCCCCCGAAACCCCGAATTCAGTCGAGCTCGAGCCGCGAAAGAGAAAGGTTGTGTCCGCGCCCCTCCGAGAACCATTTTCTAACCGCCAAACGCGTTCGAAAGTTTCGAACGCTTTTTTTCATCGCGCAATAGTTAGAAAGCGTAAGATTTGGCGGTCTACGGCCACACATCGATAATATATGTGAGTAATTAGTAATTTTTTTTAATTTTAAGTTCGAAAAAACAACTTTTGGAATTTTTTTTTTTTTTCTCTTTTGTGTTTAATCGTATTTTTTCAATGTTCAGTGCCATTTTAAGTGTTTTTAGTACGTTTTAACAATAATTTATACATTTTTTCGTGTAGTAGCTGAGGGCATTTTCTTTTTTAAGTTTCAGCAACGAGAGGGTGAACGGCAAGTGTGTGTGTGTGTGTGTGTGTGTGTGTGTGTGTGCGCGTGTTTGTGTGCGTGTGTGCGTGTATGATTGCGTCAGCCGGCGGGATTTTCTCGCGGTTTCATATTCTAGTGCAGCAAGAGCGGCCATTTTTTTTTTTATTAAGGGAGTTCACTACCGACTCGGCTAGTCAAATGCCACTTTGAGGTTATAAAACTTTGCCACATGCGATATATAGATATATAGATGACAGAGAAAACGGCTTATAAGACTTGTTTTTGTAACATTTTTATTTATTTTTATTTATTTCCCAGCTCCCAGGTAGTAAATGGATGTTATTGAAAAAGTTTTGGGTACATTAAACGTTTTATCATTGCTGAAAAAATCGCGGACAAAAACTCTCTGTTAATTATATATGAATTTCATGCTTAAACGTGATATCCCATAAGAGACTGTGTTAAATTCATGAAACTACAATTATTAATTTCTCGCAATCGAGACTGTGAATCGACTTGAAAATTTAACAGGGCACTTCTAGCATATTAATTAGCACATACAAAAAATTTCATCAAAATCTCTCTGTCAATAGTGTTTGGTAGTGAACTCCCTTAATCGTGGTAGTTCGCGCGGGAAAGAGTGAGAGAGCGCGAGTGAGAGTCTGTGCATTGCCGGGAAGCGACAACAGTCGTTTCTCGGAACTTGCGGGCGACGACAACAGTCGTTTTGCTTGCACGGCGGGAGGGGGGGGGCAACGATCGCTCTCTTTTGACGTTTCTGCGTAGAGGGCGGCAACAGTTAGTCTAGTGTGGGATATGGGTCAGCCGGTGGCTGATATGTATATATATATATTTATGGCAGGTTGCTTGGCAGTCCCACGTCTGCCGTGTTCACGTGTGTCCGGGAAAGGATATAGGCCCGGGCAAGGAAGAAGACGTTATGTATAACAAGATGTGTCTCGTGGACACGAGCTATAGGTATAGCTCTGACGGTGTCAATCGAGCGAGAGACCAAACGCGACTGACTTCAACGGCGCAACTACGCAGCGCGGCTGCTGATGCAAGAGAGACGCGAGCAGTTAGGGAATTTTCCCCACTCTAGTCCGGTATCAGTCAGACGGAACGGAAGTCCCCACACACTCCCTCCCAAGTTACGCAGTACGATCAAATACAATGTAATAATTATTGGCGTAATTTAGACAAAAGGGGTCGAAGGAGTGTGCGAGTTCGACAAAATAAAAATATTTTAAAGAAACAAAAAAAATGAGTCTGTTTGAAATATGACTTTACCGTAATAATTACGCAAAAAAAATAATCTTTTATAGAAGAATATAAACCTTTGTGAAAGTTGCCATTGGCACTAGTTTTAACGTAATTACAGAACATTTATCGATCGAGTGCGCAGGCAACGTGTACTAAAAAAAAATGTCTTTCTTTTTTGTTTTATAATGCCAGTTGCATTCTGATTGACACATTTTTAGTTTTACAAAACATGAACGCTTAGATATAAGTGAAACGCTTAATAATACGATACATTTTGTACGTGAGTAGTCTCATTATTGTTACAAACTAAGCCAACGCAAGGCCGTTTTTTGTTGTTTGATTAGACGAAGTGTAACACAATTTTACATTAATCGCAAAATTTAATAATTACAGTATGTTTTCGCTAGACTAATAAAACTTAAGATTAATTAGTTGTAATCAGGTAACGCTGAGAGGAAAACTAATAGTTATAATTAAACTACTTACAGTTACTAGTTGTAGGAATTTTAAAGGTAACTTTTTTATCACCTTGCTTGTTGCAAGGGTGAGTCTTTAAGATTGATGCGGGCTTCGGAGGCTGGATGCAAGGAACGCATGGCGTTCTGCTAAATTGATATCTTATTATGTGCCAAACTAGCGTCTTCAAGGAGAGGAGAAGAAATGTGCACGCACGGTTATTGTATTACCATTATCACTTTTATTATGTATTTTCTTATCTTATACTACAAAAGTGTAACTGCTACTTACTTTAATTTCACTGTGAAACTTCAGCTTTAAAAGTTGACTAACAATTGTAAATTTTTGCGGTGACAAACTTAATGTAATGATGTATACATCGCATTAATAATATGACAAACTTTAACAATTCCATACAGTTTAATTATTTTACAAATTATACAACGAATCGCTACAACATTCAAAGATCATTAGTATCAAAGTAAACATTATACTTCACTACTTATTTGAGGAATTTCACTGCGTAGTACCCTTTTTTATCGCCAAATGTTACCATAGTTTATGAATAAAGTACTAAGTGGAGGCTTCCACATGATTTAGTATCATGGCAATGTACTTTATAGTAATGCCAATAAAAACCTTTACAAACTAAACTAACTAAGTGGAGGAGTGGTGCTCCGAGTGGACTGGAGCGCGGAAGATCGGGCTCCCGATAAATTGCGAGTGTTCTTTATTTATTGACCAGGTTTCTTTACTCAAACTGGTTTTTTGTTTGTTGTAGACTGGGGAGTCACCCCCATTCGCGTTGTGCAGTATACAAATAAGTGCCAGTCTCCTGATACAAAGTGAAGTGAAGCTCTCGCCTGGCAGGTAGCTAAAAAAAAAGACAATATGGCCGACGATCCCGGCGACGAGGACTCAATACTGAGTTCTCTCGCTACAGAAGTAGAGCCCATGGAATATATAGCCGGAAACAACAAGAGAGGAGCTCAAGATTCAGCATTTGTGGCCCTGGCCTCAGCCACGGCCCTTAATGTCTCTCTCCCTCTAACCGACGAACTTCGCTATACTAAAAAGGCTAAGAAAAATGCTCAGAAAGATCCAGTCACAGAGAACACACAAACACATACAGGATCAGCACACATGCAAACATCATCGCATACACATACCCCGACGAGCCAAATAGCCAACGGTCAAGCCAGCCTCAAACCGCCAAACAGCGACGTTCAAAATAAAAAACCGTATTTGTACACCAGGCACAACAACGGTCCATATGGTGTGTGGGTCACAAAGATTAAAGAAAACTCGCAACGTGTTAATCCGATGATGGTCGGCGTTCTGCTTTTTGGCAAGTACAGGGACGTCATCGAGGTACTGAGCAGAGGATCAAACAGCGTGGAGATGAAATGCAAGACACCACAAGAGGCCCATAAGATTATCCAGGACGATCCGCTGAGGAACCATAACCTTAAGGTATACATCCCTGTATTTAGACAGGTCCGCAAGGGACTGATACGGGGTGTGCCCAATATTGATATGCTGTCTACCCCGGAAAAAATCATGGAAATTATAGTCTCATCGGACTGCAAAGTCGTGGACGCCCAGAGGTTAAAAAGAAGAAATAGGTTTGCTAAGAGCGACGACGAAAAGTGGATTCCTTGCAAAACTATTCTACTCACCTTTGAAGGCCAAACTTTACCTCAAGAAATTAAAGCTTGCTACACGAACAAAAAAGTTGAGCCCTACGTTGCCCGTCCCATGCAGTGCTATTCGCTTTGAGCGCAATTCCGAAATCGCGCCCTTACTGGGCACTTTGAGAACGATTGGTCGTCATTACAAAAAGTAATTATCATGAAATCGAGCTTTCAGCTCTATTCACCAGGTGGCCAATCCTTAAATGGGTCGGCGACAATTTCCATAAAACTAGATTAATGATGTTAAGTCGCTAGGTTGGCACTGACTAGTTGTAGGTTGTAGGTAACAATAGCATAGATAGACATTCTGACGTGGAAATAAACGCCAACACACGTAATATCCGCTGTGGCCAACAGCTAGCGCTACTGATTCGCGTACGCGATTGCAGCAGTATTTCTTGTGTTTCAGTCGCGCCCGCTATTTTTCGCGTCCGCTACTGATTCGCGTACGCGATTGCAGCAGTTCGTTCTGTTGCAGTCGTGCCCGCTATTTTTTTCGTGCGTATATATAAATGTTTATTACCAACCTTTTATCTGCGAACATTTCCCACGTTTAGTCAGTAACAATTCAACGCGTTTAGCTCCACAAATAGAAATAGGTTGTTTTAAAAAGTATTAGTGTGTTTGTGGTTAATCAGCCATAGCTCACAAATTCGTTTACTTATTTTAAAAATACATAGCTTCAAATAATTGTTTCTTTCTCATTCTCATATTTTTCATAGTGGCTCGGACTTGTGATTGCCAAGAAAGTGTTTCCGTTACTTGTACAATTGTAGACCCCCTCAATTTTATTTTTTAACCAGTGTTTTATAGTAGAAGCCGCTTGAATAGCAAAACCTCTTTCACGAGTTGTAGTGTGAAATAACTTTTCGTACAAAACTGTGCTCCCAAAAGTGGATATGAGCGAATGATATATATCAAAAGTCAAATTTTGACCGGTCATATATTATACAGGACCAAAAAAAAAAAAAAAAAAGTGGAAGGGTACTTTTTAGCTACAATACATTCCCCACGTATTTTGAGGTGCTGAATTCAAATCCGTTGTCCAAATTGCTCTATCACGTTACAATTCTCTACGCTTGTGTACGTGGGGACTAAGTTATTCATCGAAATTATAGCATTGTCGCTTATGGACACGTTTTTTCCAGATCAAAAGAAATCGTGACGTGATAGAGAAATCACGGATATGAATTCAGCACCTCAAAATACGTGGGGAACATATTGTAGCTAAAAAGTACCCTTCCACTTTTTTTGTGGTCCTGTGTTATTTATTAATAAAATGTGTTCTTAGACGAACAAGCATGGGTGATTAGCAACCCAACTGTTTTGTTGTATGGTTCATTAAAAAATTGTCTTTCCGGCGAGCACCTGTTTTTTAGCATAATTGAAGAGCAAAACATGGGTTGCTCATCACCAATGCTTGCTCGCCCTAGGATATGTTTTGTTAACTAACTATACTAAAAACAGACGGGTTGCTAATCGTCGATGCTTGCTCGCCTAAAGACACATTTTGTGAATAAATAACACTAAAAACCAGTTGGGTTGCTAATCATATTTTTTTCTCGGACTTTTTTGATATGAGTACCTGCAAAAACGCCACTTGGACAGAAATTACGACGATTAGTGGATTTTTCTATACAACGAATGAACCTTCAGTGAGTTGAATGAACTTTGTTCTATTAATCCTAATTAAAAGTGTAAATTACTGGTCACAAATACAAATATTTTAATAAAAAATTATCATATGATGTGCAACATCTGATAGTTTTTGGTATGAATTGAAAATAAATTGTACAGAATTTAAATACTTTGTTTATAATGTTAAATTTATAATACATCATTATTTACTTAAGACCCTCATCCATCTATTATAAACTTAAGACTTACCTTATAATTTACAAACTACGTAATTACTTATAAGAAAATGGTAATAAGACATAAGCTATTGATTTTCCCATGAAGCTATTTTATTATAAATAAATATATAAGGGAAGCCACAGCGGTTACAATAAAATGTACCAGATACATATTTTAAATCGCTATAGAAACGATCTCCCACTAAAATTCTCGAGAAACTTTGATACATTTCACAGGACATAAATATAAGCACACTCAAAATTCGTACGAAATTTAAATTAAAAAATTTCTGTTTCAGGTAGTACTGTCGTATATTGATTGACATACACGATTTACATAGAATTAAACACATTGTACATTATAAGTACCCAAATATAATGAAGTTAAATTTTTGTGGACCTAGAGTGTGCGTAGGAAGAAAATCATAGGCTTTGTTGTACTACTCATCAGCTTAACACGTAATCATAATTTGTTAATATACACGATATTTATAAAAATTTACAACAAAGACGCTAAAAACATAAATTACATTATCATCACCTCAAAATATTTATTAGATGCCTGTGAGATCTTTCATTAGCGATTAAATAAATGAAATTAAGAGGTGAAGCATGGGTATTCCATCTATGTATACAATACATACAGATATACTAACGTGTTGCCATTGAGATTAAGTTATCAGTTGATGAGTACGGTATCGACAGTACTACTACTAGATATACGTGTAAAACAAGTGGAGTATGTAAGTAATTTCTTAACTTTTGTTTTCTTTTGTTTACGCATTACTACTTTTTATTTTTTTTCAGGCAAGCAAGCAAATGTCCATTTTATGAAACATAATACAGTAATTATTAGGTGACGTAGCAACAACGCTAAGTTACCCAACTGTCTATTTTGTTCAACATAATATAAAAATTTTTATGTGTTCTTTTATTGCTTTAACTGGTTTTGGGCTCAACGTAAAAACAATCATGAAGAAATTGCAGTTGATAGGAGGTAAAAAGTTAAGATACACTTATAAATATGAAAAATTGATCACTAGTCACAAAACTAGATTAAACCGCTATAATAAAAAAAAAATTTTTTTCGTAACATAATTGTTAAATCGTAATAAATTCACATACCAATACCCACTGCATCAAATTTGAATAGCACCTATAAGTATAAGCATTTTTATTAAAAAATTGTAAAGAATGACATAATTTTGATATGCGTATTGTAAAACAAAAAACCTCGCAAACAACACCTACGTGTTTATGCAAGAAAATTAGTAATATTTTTTTGGTATTATCAAGTCGCGCGGAAGCGCGACGACGTAAGTTTAAAATTAACCCTCATCTTTGAAAACATTTTTTGAGTGTTTTTTTTTTCCTATTCCTGTGTTATTAATTAATGGCCCCAAGTTTTCGAGGATTATGATTTCGGAGTATGAAACTCGTTATTCCCATACATGTTCAGTCGGAACCATAGACAAAGATTGCAGCGTACTGCGGCTTAATGCGGTGTACGCCGGTATACGGGGGCTTTCTAAAGAGCACAAATGTAGGTTCCACGCCAGCGATTATTAACTCAAGTTAGGGTGGTGGCGTGTAATCTAACGGGGGAGAGACAAGCGCGTGTGCATGCGTGCGTGCATGCGGACGGTTGCTCAAAGTTATAGGTGTATAACTGTCAATAATGTCATTATATTTATTGTCAGAGTTGGTACGGTGCATCAACCCGATCAAATCAAAGGTCGTGCGGTGGCGACACCTAGTAAGCCATGATCACAGCTGACGGCGAGAAGTGCGCGCGCCGAGCTGTTTTTGCTATCACCTACCGGCTGCTGTGCTTCGGCCGATCTCTCTCATGTGCTGATCCTCGAGTTACTCGGTTGTCTCCAAAAGTTTACTTTTTTCTTCACGTATAGAGTTGCAACAGTTTATCAACTTCACGTTTTAGTTTACTTTGTTTTCATAAAAGTCTTTATTGTATTGTATTTATTAATAATAAGTTAGATAGAAAGCTTAAACGGTTTGTATAAGATAGAGAAGCTAGTAAATAAAAGGTGTTGATATAATTAAATAGTGCTGAGTGTTTTTATTAATAAGGAGCCCGCATCTTCCCTCGCGGCTTATATAGAGAATAAATAAATATCTAGCATTTATGATAGATTTGTGCTGTGACACATACCTAGTAGCTGCAAATAAGATGTGCAGGCTTTGGCATGAGAGGCATCGTCACCGATGATTTTCGGGCATCATAAGCCTGGTTAAGAATATTAGCAGTAAGACGGCGGCAGCGTTCGTCTAGTCCCCCAAACGCGATGTTTTTCTTGTTCGAGAGAGATCAAATAGTATAAGAATAAAATAGTCAGTACAAACGATTCGAGTGTCGGTACATGATTATTTTTTGCTTTTTTCGATTTTTTACCAGACAATTTCATATAAATTTCTATATCTTCGACTTTGTTCTGATCATAACTTTGCTTAAAAAAGTCGTCCATAGTCGTTGAAAACAGCTAATTATCGTGCTTGGAAGAGATGTTTGATAGCCTAAGCAATGGAGACCCTAGACCCTCAAATTTTGGTTGTGACAGGGGACAACCACGATTTTTATGGTAGGTGGTCCGGAATAATGTACCTAACAATATTTAGTGGGTGCGCAATGATTTTATGAAGAGCAATGTTAGTGGCGACCCGATAACTGAACAATTTAACGACAAATCACTTTTTTTGGGGCATACTTTCGTGTATAACTCAAAACCGACGCCTCCAAGAAGAAAATGTTACACAAACTTTATTATTCCTTGTCACATTTTGTACGAGATAACGGTTTTTTGGTCTAAATAATTAGAATTGCATTTTTGCAAATCAACAAATACTGCATAAAAATATCCTTTGGCTTCAATGTACTAAAAAACAATAAAGAAATAATTTTTCATACTACTAATCTAGAAAATTATAGTATAAAGTGCGCAGAATATACACTCAAAATTTCGTTAGAATCGGTTAGGTAATTTTTGCACAATGCAATTTGCAAGTAAGGATTTAAAAAAAATTGAATTTAATGCCAATGCTCCAAACTTGACTTGACATGGGTCCTGATTTTTTTACATTTAGTCTGAAACTCAAGTTACAATAAGCAATAAAAAAAAAATTCGGAGCATTGGCATTAAATTCAATTTTTTTAAAAATATAAGTGCGTCTGTACCGACGCAAAGATTATATCCATTTTTAAAATTTTTGACACTTTTTTATTTGCAATTTCGATGATTCGTTACATTTTTTAATGCTAGCATTTCCATTTTATTTATAAATATGTTGATTTAGGAGGAGTATTGTTAACTAATAAACTTCTTTCATGATAAATGATATAACCTTATTGTATTACATACGCCAACATAATATATACACCCATGAAACCATTATTTTGAAGGCAACATCATACTAATTTTTTTCTGTATTGCTTGAAATACTTACCGTATCATGTCGAATTGTATGTCATGATTAATAATTATTAATTATCATTCTAAAAATGTGCCTTCACAGAAAATTTACTTTATTTTTCAGCGCAACAAATGATAAATTTTTCGTAGAAGTCCTCATATACATAATATGTACGTGCAAAAAGCTTTGGATTTGAACAACTAAAGATTTAAATTACCATTGAAAGCAAGCAACACTCATTGGTTATTTGGAAAATTAACTACTTGTAATTAATAACAAAGTTTTGTATTGTACACTTCTTATTATAAAAATAGTTTAGAAAACTGAAGGTTAGAGAGAGATTACGTACATATAATGATGGCTTTGCGCGCTCGCTGAATGTTCTAATTTTAAATATTTGAACGACAGGCAACTACTCGGCCAATTAGAGGCTACCTGCGCACCGCTATGCGCGCGACCTGTGTCACAACACGTGCGATTTTTTTTCTTCAGGCGTGCGCATTTCTCTCTTCTCTTCTTCTTCATCCTTTTTTTTTCCTGCAAACACACACACACGTGCGACGCGTCAGCAGAGAGAGATTTTTATATTCCAACTCGTGCGCCTTTGTGACAGGGAAATGTCAAGCGAAATGCAAAGTTTTTCTTCTTTCTCGCAGTTACAAGAATATTTAAAAGAGTTCGAAGAGTTAAATATCATCACCCTCAGCAAAGTTAATGGAAGATAAATATCAAATGAAGAACTCAAATATTCGTCGCTCACATTCCAGTGTTACAGGGCTGGAAAATTCAAAACACGCGGAAATGGCATTCGGAAAGTTTCATCCGTAAAATGTGACTGCCCCTGCAAAATAAAGATCAATTTAAATGACCAAAAAACCCGGCTGATTATCAGTAGTAGCAGTTGTTGGAGTCACAATGATACGTGCCGTGCCGAGAGTAATAAACAAAGAAAGCTTCTGGATAAAAATCGTAAGTATGATACCCCAACACTCCCTATGTATACACGTGTTTCCACCGAATACCTAAGTTTAATAGTTATTAAAGTACATTCTGGGTACTTTGGAGAATTTGATTAGTATATGAGTTTGTAAACGCACCGTCGCGTATGCGAAACGGTATACATAATCTTACGTGATACGAGAAGAACGCCCTTTTTTCGCGTACGAAATTGGGAGAAAATACTTTCGGTACTGTATACTGTCGGCAACTCTACTGTGAATACTTATAGAGTCCGAGTTTATTGTTTTTCCAAGCGAGGCACGCGCGATTTTGAGCTTCGCGTACACGACGGAGTGCGTATACACACACATACACATTGTTAAACAAAACAGTTTCCCAATATATAATTCTCTAAATCTTTCTATAAGTCTTTACGAGAATCAAAGTTATCCGAATTTGATTGCGTTTCCGAAATGGCTGAGAAAAATGAAGATGATGGTCGCGTTTCCGAAATGGCTGACGAGATGAATGAGGAGAATAAAGATAATGATGATCGCGTTCCCGAAATGGCTGAGAAGAATAAAGATGATGGTCGCGTTTCCGAAATGGCTGAGGAGATGAATGAGGAGAATAAAGATAATGATGACGATCGCGTTCCCGAAATGGCTGACGAGATGAATGAGGAGAATAAAAATGATGATGATCGCGTTCCCGAAATTGCTGAGAAGAATGAAGATGATGGTTGCGTTTTCGAAATGGCTGAGAAGAATGAAGATGATAGTCGCGTTCCCGAAATGGCTGACGAGATGAATGAGGAGAGTAAAGATGATGATGATCGCTTTCCGGAAATGGCTGAGAAGAATGAAGATGATGGTCGCGTTTCCGAAATGGCTGAGGAGATGAATGAGGAGAATAAAGATGATGATGATCGCGTTCCCGAAATGGCTGAGGCGATGAATGACAAGAACAAAGATGATGATGTTCGCGATTCCAGAATGGCTAAGGAGATCTACGAGACCAAAGAAGCATTACTGGCCCTTCCTGCTGCTGTGGCCGAAGCCTCATACTTGGAAAACGGTGCGTACAGTTTTTTTTTTTTTTTTTTTAAAGCAATGTTAATGGTTGGGAGTTTTTTTGTGGAACGTAGTATGTACATAGTGACCACGTACCAATGACAAATATTATTGTTTGTTCGTTGTCGACAGTACTCTCTTCGGTAGCAAACTCTTTTTTTTTGTGTGTAACGTATATCAAATTTGTTTTTGCGTACACGACTACTGCGACATTGTTAGAAAAAATAGTACAGTTTCTTTTAAATGTGTTTTAAATGTGTCTAAGCTTATTTTACATCATGTAAGTACGTGAAAGAGAGCATAAAAAATTTATTAATTGCTTTTAAAAAATGTACTTAGCGTTTTGCCACCGCATTTTCTTATTCACCTCAAATGTTAGCTATAGTGTCTCTATGTGTGTGCGTGTGTATAGTTTTTTAGAGGACTATCGTATCATACGACAACCATTTGGTACTGAAGTTTTATACTGAAATCATGTTACATATTAATATTTTTTCAGGCTTCGAAGAACAGTCTATTGCACGTCAGGATAGCAGATGACACTAGACGACACCTTCATTGACCCGTCGGTGGACTTAAAAATTATCAAAAAATTTTTTGATGGCGAAAGTTACGCTTTATTTTTGTCACTTGTTGACAAAAAAAAAAAAAAAAGCAATGGGCTTCACATGCCAGGTCTGTAAACGTAGCGCGCTGAGTAATTTAATTCAGTGTGATAATTGTCTGATCTGGGAGCATTTCTCATGCGTTAAATTAAGTAAATATGCTGCAAATAAAATAGAATTTTTTTATTGTAATTTTTGTTTAAATTTGTGTAGTACGTCTTAAATTATTTTTATAATAACAGTTTTTCCATGAAACACTAAAATCTTTCTTTTTACATATAAGTTATAATGCGATAAATACTCAAGACTTAAAAATAAAACCTTTTTTATTGAATTGATATGGTTTAGTTAATTTGTTTTATAATATCTCAATTATATTTGTAAGTTTACATTACATACAGTTGTATATTTTAAAATATCATTACCAAGGCTTAAGTGTACAGTAAGTTTTTGTAAAGCTTTCATGCTCGTACAACTCAAGATTCTTTTACCAGAACTCACTGCCAGAATTGAAGTATTTTTACGATCGTAAACGATGCTTAAAAAGTATGCTTAAAGTATGTGAAGAAAAAGTTTATTGTATGGAACTGTCGTCTTTTACTTTCTTCCCAATAAATAAAAAAAATATATATAAAAAAGTAAATATAAGCTAATTGCAATGTAGTAAAAAAAATTTTTAAAAACACGTTGAAAGAGAAATGTTTTTATGGATAAATGAAAAAAATGACAATAAAAGTAGGTGATATAAAAGTAGTTTTCTTAGTATCATGAAAAATTTTCTTTGAATACGTAAACCAACTTTATGTTGTTAACTCATTTTTAATTTTATGGAAAGCCTGGATCAAAATGTTTTCTGCCAAAAATGAAGTAAAAAAAAAAAAAAATTAAATTTGCCTAAAAAAACAGCAGCTTGACAAAATAGCCAGCCCTTTGATTTTTTTATGAAAAGCAAAAGACACAA
>NW_019379640.1:1233380-1247284 GCF_000648655.2 Copidosoma floridanum
AATTGCTTGGGAGTGTGAGGGGGAATGGTGGGTAAAGGTGTGCAGAAGAGTAACACGGCACGGTTGGCAGATATACATATATAGTGGGGAGAGGGGAAGTGTATAGAGAACAGTAGGTGAGGGGGACGGGGTAAGGGGGTAAACTTGAGAGGAAAAGACTTCGGGTAAACCAGTTTGGTTTAAAAAAAAAAATCTGTCGGTTTTGAAATTCCAGCCCCCCGAGTAACGCGACACAAAGAACTTCGTTCTAAAAATTCCTACTTTGGCTACATTCAATGGTTTTAAATATCCTCCAATGCCCACACATTTACCACCGTTAGACTTATCAGAAATATTCGTTTCTCCTCGTATTCCATTCATGCAAATTAGACGACTTAGACACGTCCACGGACAGTACGGCATTTATGGACAAGTTATAAATATTACCGTAGAAATTAATAATATGGTTCGTGTATTACCGCGTAATATTAATGATGATCATTGCATTAATGTTCATATAAAGAAAAAATTAATTCACAAATCAAGTTATTTGCAAGGTCTGATTAACAAAAAAACAATCAAATATTGGCTCCAATATTTAATTTAAAAACCGCTTTATGCATATTTTAACATCACTGTCGATGAATCTTTCTTCAGAAATCAAGAAGATATTCAAGACACTTAAATCGATGATCTCAGTGAAAACGTATTCATAGAAGATAGTTTAACAGCGCACATACAATAATTCAATTTTAAAATTTGTAAAAAGTGTACATAACACCATACGATTTCTATTACACCGAGTTCAATAACTTACTAGTTGGAAGTTTCACTTCTGCCGGGGGTCCCGAGACCCACACCTTTTTTTTTGGATGGTCGAGAAAAAAACTATTGGAGATAAACGTAGATACGAGCAACGCAAGATACTTCGGACTCTAATACGTGACATGAACTAATTGGAAAGGTAACCTCTGGAAGAACCCATAGGAGCAGTACTTGAAGAGCAACCTCCACTACAACCCTTAATTCCAGAAGTAAAGGTAGTTGCAGTACCTGCAGAAGAGTCACCTTCAGATCATTTCCATTTTTTATTCGCCATGGAAACAACAGGAGCAGTAGGGGCAATAGAAGTAGTACCAGCAGATGCAGGTAATTATACAATTTTTTTGCTTTTTTTATAGATGCCAATAATTTAAAGAATTTTTCAATGCAATTAATTTTTTTATTTATTTTGTTATTTTTTAGATATAATAATGCCAACGGAGACGCATTCAGCACTTCCTCAGTCATTCACGTGGTGGCTTTCTCAACAAGATTGGAACGGATTATTGGAGGAAGAAGAAGGAGAAGAACCTGAAAAAGCAATTGAAAGGGAGCGCGCTGAATCTCAACCGCTCGCACTTGAATTTGTTTAACCACCACCGCCTCCACCATCACATGCAGAGACTCAATCGCTTTCACCACTCGCACTTGAATTTGTTCAACCACCACCACCACCCACACAGAGACTCAACCACTTTTTCCGCAAGTATAAGAAAATACATCACTTGAAGTGGCGCAACCATCTCTACCTCAACATCAGTTGATGTCGGCACTACCAGCTTTATATCAACCATTGCCCGGAAACTATGAGGACTGGAATAATGATGACGAAAATTTGCTGATGCTGAGAGTGCAGATTTCATTCAAAAAAGAAGAAATCAAAGTAATCGATCGAGAGACGAAAAATGATAAATGAGCGTAAAAAATAAACTTCCATTAAAACAAAATTTTTACTGCAGCTTATACGAAACCCATATAACTGATGTAGAGTACGAGCATGCAAAAAATATCTGGAACACTTTTCATATCCATACTCTTGGGCAGTATTCTGACTTATATTTAAAGACTGATGTACTACTGCTTGCTGAAGTATTTAAAAATTTTCGAAATAACTGTATCAAAACATACGAACTAGACCCAGCCCATTATTATACAACACCCGGCCTAACTTGGGACGCAATGCTTGAATATGCAAAGGTTGATAATGAATTCTTGTTAATTAGTTCAAACAAAGTTAAATAATATACTTAAACAAAATGTACCATTTCAATTTTAGATAAAACTTGAATTGCTGACCGACATAGATCAAGTTTTATTTATAGAGCGCTGCATACGAGGTGGAATAAGCCAATGTTGCAATCGGTATGCCAAAGCCAACAATCCCTATGTGAAAGAAGGTTATCAAGCAAATAGGGATGAAAAATGTTTAATGTATCATGATGTTAACAATTTGTATGGTTGGGCTATGACTCAACCACTATCTTACGCAGGATTTAAATGGGTGAAAAGTATTAACCCTTTGGGAATTCTAAACGTGGCAGATGATGCTTAAATTGGTTATATACTAGAAGTTGATCTCGAATATCCGAAAACTCTTCATAATGCTCAAACGGACTTACCTTTCTGTGCTGAGCATATGGTACCCCCAGGTTCCAAACAAAGAAAATTAATGACTACGCTGTATGATAAAAAACGTTATGTAATACATTATCGTGCACTTACGCAAGCTGTGAGTCACGTGCTCCGAATAACAAAAATTTACAGAGCAATACAGTTTAATCAAAGTTTGTGGTTGAAAAAATACATAGATTTAAACAGTAAAAAGCGTCAAAATGCGAAGAATGAGTTAGAGAAGATGTTGTTTAAGTTATATAACAATGCTGTGTATGGGAAAACGATGGAAAATGAACGCAAACGCATTGATGTTAAACTTGTCAATAAGTGGAATGGTAGATATCGTGCCGAGGCTTACATTGCTCGACCGAATTTTCATAGTTGTGACATATTTGACGCGGAGTTGGTAGCTATACAATTGTTGCGTACTGATGTATGCATTAAAAAACCAAAATATGTGGGATTGAGTGTGTTGGATCCATCGAAGACGCTTGTTTATAAATTTCATTATGACTTTATGAGAAATAAAATGAATGATCATTGCAAACTCTTATACACAGACACTGATAGTCTTGTGTACGAAATAACTAACCAAAATATTTATAATCTTATGCGACAAAGTATTGGAGAATTCGATACTTCAGACTATAGTTCTGATAATGAATTCAATATACCTAGTGTCAATAAAAAAATTGTTGGGTTGATGGATGAATGTAATGGAAAGATTGGAATGTTGGAATTTGTGGGATTAAGGAGCAAAATGTATAGTATAAAGATACCAGATCAAAATACGCTGAAGAAAGCTAAAGGTGTTAAAAATTCCGTTGTGAAAGCTACGATAACTTTCGATGACTATATTACATGTTTGTGTGAAAATACTAGTATAAAACGTGAGCAAAAAAATATTAAATCACGTCATCATCAGCTCTTAACGAAAAAAGAAACTTAAATTGCTTTAAGTGCACATGACGACAAACGTTATTTGCGACCGGGCCACACAGATTCTCTACCATGGGGTCATTTTAGCATAATAGCAATGGAAGCAGCCAACAGGGAAAAGCCGATAGAGGGGGGAGCCAATCAGATGGAAGAAGAAGAAGCTGGACGGGTATGCGCAGATTAACAGCTGAGAGTGGAGGGAGAAGCCGCCGCAGATGAGGCGCCGAAAGTGAAGGAGGTAGCATCAGAATTAGAGGTGTTGCAGCAAGCAGAGCTCATTCTTCTCGCAAGCGGAGGTGTGAATAGATCTCAAGTTGGATCCCAGAAGCTTTTCAACGAGCCATTGTCTTCCTTGGTACGTGTCTCTACAAGTGAACTGTTGAGCAAAAAACGTCGATATTTCTAAAGGTTAGTTAACAGACACGATTGCATACATTACTTGTATAATTTTTACTTACATCACTGTATTGAAATATTTTTTCCTTCTATGATTGTGTTACAGATGGATCTCGCAGCGTTAAATAAAATTGCTAGCAATAATTTTCTACCAACAAAAAAAGTTACCGATATGGTTCCAAATCAAAATTATATGGTAACTAAGTTAAAAAAAGTGAAAACCAAGTATGGAATGAAGATAGTTGCGGAGTTGGCAGACGAGTTCCAAGTTTTTCTGCCAAACAAAATATGTACCGCACTCTAAGAGAATGAAGAATTTTTCAATGAATTATTAGAAGCAGTGAATAAATTTAAATTATTTGTAGTGTACAATGGTGAACATATAATATTTTCTTATGCATAAGTTTGTAAATATTAGGAAAAAAGTTGACGTGACTCAGGCCTGGGAGGTGCGGCTTGTTGGTTGGTGGCAGGTATGTTGCTTGTGACAGCGTCTCCACTCGTGAGATAGTGGAACGGTCTGAAACACGAGGACCAAACCAGTGGTAGTGCCGGTACGATTTGCCGGTCAAACTATTATGCCAATAAGGGTGAAGGGATGATTAAATAAGTAAAAGAGGGCGCTGGTGTATAAACAGCCAATCAGCAATCGTTGATCGACGGTAGGCGATCGATCAAGGATTGTTGGTAGAGATTTTTCCGCGGTATCGAGCAAGGAAAAGTAGCTGGAAAAGTTCAGTTTAATTTTTCGCTATCTCTTGTTACGTTTTTTATTTGTGGAAAAACAAGACGAGAGATTCGGAGCAGTATCGAAAGTTACGGTGAGGCTTACAATTTTGTCAGAGTTTTCCTGTAAGGATCTTGTGACCGGAAAGGAAGCTTGAGGGTCTTGGCTGGCTGGGTTCGATCGGGTGGCTGCAGGAGTTTACAAGAGGACCGAAGCCGGACTAGAAGTCCCTTGGTAGCGAAGGTCAATATTAAGCCCGTGAGTACGTTTTATCTGTTGATGAGAGATAGCGGTGGTGGGTACAGGGTACGCGTTAGAGTGAATACGATGCATTTCCGTCTCCTTCACTCCAAGGTAGTGACTTCCTGGGACCAGGTGTTAGTGGCTATACGCGACGCGTGGTTAGAGGAAACTCGGGTCGCAAAGTGCACTTCATGCTCTCCTCGAGCATAGCTGGTAGTGACTCCGGGTCGCGAATAGTGGCTTCGGGGAAAGTTATTAGTGGCTCCCTGGGGGGCATTGTTAGTAGCTCGTTGGCGGGAATTTAGTGGCTTACCAAGGGTTAGCTACTTGATCGATTAATAAGTTTTATTAATAACTGCTGTGCGGGGCACTTTGGGTGGCGGCGTCGGGGTACGACGGTCGCATCGAAGAGGCCGAAGCCGCACAGCAGTACCTGTGGCATTGTACTCGGGCTAGTAGTGTGCGTGTGCTAAACTGACCGGGTACAACGTTACAACGATGACAAGTGGATTGCTAGTAAGAGCATTTTCCTTACTTTTAAAAGATAGACTTTACCCTAGAAAATCAAGGCTTGCTTTACAGCAGGTATAAGTTGAGCCCTGCGTCACTTAATACATGCAGTGCTATAGATGCTTTAGCTTCAAGAGCACAGCCAGGCGCTGCAACGATGAGGGTATATGCATTTTGTACTCTAAGGCGAAGCACGAAAACAGAAATTCGGAAGTAGAAACACCATCATGTGTTAACTGCCATGAAGCCCACAAGAGCATAGACTTAAACTGCTCTGTGTTTAAAGCCCACTACTGAGAGAATGTCTTGATGGTATATGACAACATTACACGCAATGAAGTAAAAAAACTGATATTCGGAACAGCTCGGAAAGAAGTTCCACGGAGGACCAAAGAGAATTTTTTAGAGATCAGAGCTTACAACGGTTGCTAATAAGCACAGTGACGCAGTGGCACAGCCAGATTATCTCAAACCTATGGAAAGCAGAAAATCTCCCTGCAGGGAAGAAAAAACCTAAACTAAACCAACACTACGCATTCAAAATCTAAGGAACAATCAAGCAGTCCAAGTTAACCATGAAGCCAAAGCCTGGATGTCAGACCATACCTAAGCTCAGGCACAACAGAGGCCACCAGAAAAAATCCAAGCCCTACATCTAGTGAAAATTAAGGAGACAATCGCTATGTTTAAAATCTCCTTTAAGGTTGACTTAGTCGACTAGGATTCCAACTCATCTTTGCAAGGAATTTGTAAGAGACAGAGAAGGCTGATGACGTGGAAATGGATGTGTCTTTTTTTTTGAGAGGTGCTCAAAGAAAGGAGAACTTAACATGGGACCTGGTGTGGCAAAGAGAATTGTGGTTCATACATTCACTGGCATTGATAAAGCAGAAAGAGATAAAAGTTTGCAGTCCATCCCTCTAGACAACATTATTCACTTCGAGCCATCATGCTTAAACGAGGAAATTGACACTACCTTACAACTTAAGTCCTTGTCGAAAGATGTACATCTTTTTGTCAACTGCAGT
This sequence comes from Copidosoma floridanum, assembly GCF_000648655.2. Next base: position 1,239,639 of record NW_019379640.1, read on the forward strand.
ATTAACGCAAGTCATACGTGACTCATACATTGTATTCATGTTTTGTTGTGCGTGTTCTCATGAATTCTAACAATCATGATTGGTAATGTAAAAGGATGTTTACCAATCATTTTTTACAAAGAGATTGTACAAACTAATGCGTCAACCTCAGACGAACTTTATCGATCAATGAAAATCTTAAGTTCGGAAACGTATAAAATCGAGGTTCGGAGGCTAATGCTAAAAAATCGTTTAATTTAATAATAGATTATCAACACATAATTAATAAAGAGCTTATGAAGCTTAGTAGTACCACTGATTTCTACGTGCTCTTTTCTGGAAAAAGTTAGCTCACTTGCTAGAACGTTAAATTATCATCTAATTTTAAACTTAATTGTTGATATCCCAAATAAAAATATTTTCAATGCTACAAAAATAGATCCCTGATTTTTTATAGATAATATCTCAGCAAGCCTATATGCTCTAATAAAAATGGTTATAGAGTTAAAGATCGATATGGATAAGAATCGGTTGGATCATAAGTTGTTTATCGACAACACAAATGGAGATTAAGATTTATACGAAAAACAAGTTTAAACAAAGAAAATTAAAGATGAATAATCCAATGGTATCTTACCCATCCCATGTTGACCAACGCAGTTTTCCGGAGCTTAAGCGTCTCGTTGAGACAAAACTTTTTATTGAGATCCATCTGATTCTCTTTTATCTACAGGATAATAATACGCCTACTAGCAAAGAGCCTTATCCTGGTGACAGGAATTGTATCAGGTCATCTTACTTCCATCAGGGACTAAGCCTAAATAAAGGTGAAGTGACGATCTCATTAGTATAAAAAAATATCATCAAATAGGCCTAGGTACAGGTAAAGTGACGATCTAATCAGTGTAAGAAAATACCATCAAATTGTATAATAATGCTCTTAGATACTGGTAAGACTTCTCAGGCGCAAAATAAAAACCCTTTCTCGATTTAAGTGCACTCAGTCTTAGATGGTCTGAAAATTTTAAAGAGGGCGTAGTTAATGGAACTCTGATGGCACTAAAAGCGGCGATACCCTTGGTTAACTCTGAGGCCCACATGCAAGAAAATCTACTTACAAGATTTTTAAAAGGTATTCTTAGAAATAGACCTACGGCTCCTAAATACTCAACAAATTAGGACCCTACGAATATTTTCAAATTATTGGAATTCTAGTGCGGGTTGGAACTTTGCAGATTAAGGCTCAAGATGACCATGTTTTTTGGCACTTGGATCAGCAGTTACCTGATCAGAAATCTAAGGTGGCTATCGAACAAGTTCACTACAGGCAACCTCGGACCTACCGTTCGGTCCCTCACACTGACACCGTAAGCCTACCTCCAGTACTTCGGCAACCGCCGAACCACTATATCTAATCGGGTAGAGACCAAACTCTAGCCTTTATTAAAATAAGATAGTAAAAGAACATGAGAGATACGGTCAAATGTATGGAGATTAGAATTCAAGATCTAACTAAATGAAGAGCTCAATACTCATATGTCCCGTTTTCTCTACTCAAGAATATGGTTCTCTATATTACCTCAACCTTATGCTCCTATGTACAAAGATTATAAGACTCCTAGAGGTGATGAGAATCAATTTTTTTATCTAATTCTAATCTCCAGATAACTTATCCATTAACACGATTAGTGCTTAACTTACAACAGTCATGAAGGAGATAAGAGTTAAAGCCACGTGTTCATCTCACTAGATAAGACACGTGTCCACTTAAAGAGCCTTTGCATAGTTGTTGATACAATTAAATGGACAGCAAGGTGGTCACAGAATTCTTTTATCTTCTCAAGATTTTATAATAGACCTTTAAGGGTTAGAATTTTTTTTTAGTCAATATCCAGCTGTAAGGCAATAGAAATGTGTTTGATTATCCAACCTAGAGGGGAAGACTAAAACATGTATTTATCAATAAAGAAAATAATATTTCTTCAACATTATGTATTTTAGATGGACTCTAAATATCTACACAGTAAATATCCTCGAATAAGGCAGTGAAGTATAATTATTGAGTAAACGAACTTTTAGTGAAGTTCAATCGAAATTATACGAAAGTCTTGTTCGAGGATATATTATATTCCCTTTTAGCAAAGTCTTTTTTTCCTATCTAAACCCATTATTTTTCAATAGCGCTTTAAACTAAATGAGTAGAGTAGAACAGGGGGGGACTCACTCATGTGTCCAAATATCATTTATTATTTTATTGGGATCTCGACATCTGATACTGAGGTACGAATATCTTCGAACAAGTTCATATAATTTCGATTGCACGTCACTAGACTTTTGTTTAATCAACTATCACAGTTCACAGCTTTATATAATTCCTTATAGTCTACTCATTATTTACATAGAAATTCGAATTACTTACAAAAATTTACATATTTAAAGCATGTGACAAACTTGAGATGACATGAATTTGTGAACTTTCTACAGCAGCCTCAGTGTTTCTTTTAAACTACATTAAATGAAGCATTTTATCAAACTTATAAGACTTAATTTAGTTTGTTAAATAATTTGAAAAAACGTTCCAAACAAAAAAAACTTTAACGCTTTTTACGGTTTGCATTTTTGTTTCAAAGCTCACTTAAGCTACTGTATAGTGTTTTTGAATTAGTATTTTCGACGCCGTCTCGGTTACAAAGATCAGTTGCTAATTCAAAGTCCTGGTCGTTACATTCTACTTTTATATTATCAAAGAGTTTTAATAAACAATTTGCAGTCAGAGGTAAGCCAACGAAACACGGCGGTTTACTATTTCGCTCTGGTTTTCCACGTTTACTCGCACGTACAGAGTGTATCGTCCATTTTTTCGACCATTTCACGAAATCCTGAAGACATTTTTCAGTTTCTGGGTTGAAACGTGATATTGGACGCTTTTGCTTCTTAACATTAGATATTTTATAGGAATTACACGCATTATTTACAGAATCCATTATTGTAATAAACTCAGCCGACTGCTTCCACGTATCCGACGTTAACCCTGTTTTATCACTTTTTTTTCCAGCTTCACCAGCAGTTTTTATCGCAGCAGCCATTCGTCTACTCAATAGTTGAAAAGCTGAACTTACTGTCATGGAATAAAAATTATTATACTTAAGGTGATTATTTTTTGAAAATGCTAACAAATTCGATGTATCATTCACTTTATCTATTTCATATGTTTTTAATAAATCGTCGAAAGCTATTATAATTTTGTTGTCTGCATAAATATATTTATGTGTTTGTAATTGATAAAGCAAACGTTTGATGAGATGTGGCCAATCAAAAGCTGTAAATATTGTCTTGCCTTCATGCTCAAAGAAAGGTTTCTCTATGCTTACTTTCAAAAATTTGTAAAATAACGTCTGGTTATTTGGACTTTGGTCACAAACAATAATTTTAACTAGTGCACCTATTTGATATAAAGCACTTAATATTTCACGTACAATATTGTTCAGTTGTTCAGCACTCGTTTTATTTTCGTTAAGTTTAAAACAAAGAAGTTGGCGCCAAGGATTTTTGGCATTTAAGCTATTCAATGAAAATAAAAGAGCATGTTTAGCAATATTAGTACTTAAAGTATTACCACCTATATCTTTTGGACCTTCAACCTCATCATACTTGGTTGAATATTCTTCTATACTCTTGATGCTCATTCCGTCGAATTTTAATGCACATATGCGCTCGTTTGCAGGTAGTTCACTTAGATTTTGTTTGATTTTTTCTAAAATACTGTCATTTAAACCAGGTTTACTAACTAGTTGTCCTATCCAACCTCTAACTGTAGATTCTCCGGCTAACTTAATACCCAATTTGATTAATTGATTATAACTAGCAGCTGAATGAAAATACATTATTTTACATAAATTTTGTTCATCAATGGTGAACTTGTGTTTATTTTTTGGTTTAAACTGCATAGATACTAAAGCTTTGCGAGATTCAGTAAAATCTTTATCATTTATAAAATCATTAATATCTATTGGCTTCTTAGTTTTTTCTACATCTAGACGCTGCTTTAATCTAAAATTTTGCTGCTTAATATTTTTGCAAATTTTTTTTGAAGATTCAATTTTTTCTTGTAACAATTTTATCTGACGCTCTAGAGATCGCGTGTATTGTTCACAAGCGGCTGAACAAAATTTTCTGTGGGAAACATTTTTATCTTTTACAGTTTTTGTAGCATCGGAGACACAATTTTCTTTGTGCTTAGCTTTATGAGTATTTACATCATTAAACTTTTTTTTTTTTTTATTGTGAACAATGTCATCATTTAAACAAACTTCATTGGTTTCGACTTCATCAACTTTGACAAACATGTATTGTCCAGAAGGGTATGAGACATCATTAATACTTTTTTTAACCTTAAGCGTTTCATTATCTTCAAAAAAATCGTCCTCTACATCATCATTTTGTTCTACAAGAATTGGAAATGTATCGCTATTATCTGTGGTGTGCCGTGATTCTTCACAATCGATGTCTATTGGATCTTCTGCAGCATCTGTTTCTAGTAATTTTTTTTTTTTTTGTACTGGCTGTAGCTCATGATCTTCTATAGCGTCCATTACCAATGATTCTAAGGTCTGCCGAGGTCGTTTTTGAACAATTTGGGCTTCAGGCGATCGCCAATCAATTGGCACAGCATTTCCTCGCAAGCGCCTTTTTCCATCGATACTTTCTACGAAATCTTCTTCAGCAAAATGATGTCCACAAAGTCCCGCAGACCGTATAGAAGATGCCGCCCAATGTAGAAGATTTTTGTTGCCTATAAAAATAAGTTTTTCGAACTTATTCATTTAGTTAAAAAAGAAAACCTTATTAAATATCTACATGACAGTCAATATAATTTTAATAAAGCTTCAAAAATAATCAATTACTGAAGAGACACATATTAGAAGTACAATTTAATGTTAAATTATAAAAAAATGTTAGTATAATAAATTTTAGTTTCGGAATTTCCACTGTTACTCTCTATAAAACCGCTAATTTGCAGTCTTAGTACAAAATTCGATGAAGTGTTTTGTTAAGTGCAGTGAGAGAATGAAAAAACTATAGCGCAAATTAATTCATAAAATAATAGGAAAACAGAATTCATGTTTTTCTTATCTTTTCATTTCGACGCCCCGGGCGAAGACTATGCCCTAGTTGGCCCTGGACGAAAACTATGCCCTTTCGACGTCCCGGGCGAAGACTATGCCCTTTTTTCTAGTCCGGACGAAAACTATGCCCTTTTTTGGTCCCCGACAAAAACTATGCCCGTTTTTTTCGAGTTCGGGTGGAGACTATGCCCTTTTCTCAAGCCCGGACGAAGACGATGCCTTTTTTTCTAGTCCGGACGAAAACTATGCCCTTTTTTCTGAGCCTGGGCTCAAAATATATCTTTTTCTCGCGTCCAGAAGAAAACTAAATGAAAAAAACACCCCAATATTATTTACTAACCCGTCTACTAGCTACTAGTACGCTGGAAGAAGCTCACGAATACGAAGCTTCTGAAAACGATTTAACATTTTCAGACTTCTCGATACTTGTGTATATATTTATATCGATATAAGTTTTATCTTCACATCGAGATTCACATGTACGTGAATCTACAGACGCTTTTGTAAAAAAACAACATGTAATCATTATTCTTAGCAGGTCTAACGGCCAAGTATTTGGAGTTTTGGTAAGTGTTTGAAAAAAAAGGGGTTTTGGAGTTTTATTAAAAAGATTCCGTGAATTGTACATAACAATAACTGTAATTAATTTAAACTTGCTAATTTATTCTTGTGTTAAAAATACTTTGTAATCCAAATATGCATGTCTTACAAACATCAATTAATAAAAAAAAGTTTACTTTTTTCTCAATTTTCTTACGAATATCATATAATATTATATCACGAATTGTACAAATTGTATTAATTTTTTAACTTTAAGTTNAAACTTATTTTTAAAGAAAAAAATTGTCTGGCAAAAAAGGATTTAAGTCATTCCTGGTTTATCCCTGAGTTGTGAATGAAGCACACGATTTTTTACACTCATGATTACATGCGAAGTTGGTCAGAGATGTATCAAATTATAGTTCATCTTGCACATCAACCACCTTGACATGAAGGATTTTGCAGTTGTAACCACTAATTCTACTATGATTTGCTTGTACTTGTAAAATGCATTCTATGTATGGATCGTTTATTAGAGGAGCATGTAATTACCAGTGGGCCTATCACTCTTTTCTAGTACAAGCCAAGTCTGACCCAGATATTAAGCAAATAAGTCTTTATCCGATAGAGTTGGCATCAGTTGTTTAGATTTGTAAAAATATTTACTTGAACCAAAGATAAGGACAGCTAGTTTAAAGTAAGTACAGAAACACAAGTGATTCCCACTGCACCAGAGCGTTGAGCTAAGTCAGCTCTTGATGATGCAATTTTATTACCGGTTTAATTAATTTATAACTTAACTAAAATATATGAATTACATCATAGTAAAATAGAGCTAGTTAAAGATTACTGTCATCTGAATCTGGAGAGAGCATGAACTTGTAGATTAAAAACTTACCGCAGAGCTTAATCCATTTATTATGACGATCTCTTTGAGTTGTTGCATTCGGAAATCTGTAGAGTTTATCACCACTTAATTTTGATTTTGTACAGCATCGATATTGGCAGAAATCGTAAGTTCTCATTGTTGCCATATTAACCTAAACGTAGAAAAAGAGCAAAAAAAAGAATGTGTGGAATTCTACAACAAAAAAATGCTAAGAATTATGAAAACATGGCAATTTGAAAAATGCATAACCTCTTAAAAAAACGTAATCTTGCTGTCTTTGTTACCACTACACTTTTTCGATTATGCACACTTTTGCTTGCAATGCTTAATATTACTTGATTTTCTCTTGCAATACTTAATTTATTACTTGTACTAGTTGTAATGTGTGTAAATAACAAATACTGCGTGAAAACCGCACACATGAATTAGACTAACGTACTAACACGACGTCAATAAATGAATAAATTCAAAAATGATCGTGATTGTTATTCTGTCACACCATGTGCACCGGCGCCCACTCTTAAGGACGTTCGGTAGTGTTAGCGGGGGGAAACATTTTCGCGGTGAGGGGAAACCAGCGATGAATGAAGATTTGGCAACGTCGTACGGGTCTTAAATGTGTGAGTGTTCATGTACACGCATCAGGTGTCTCTGCACACTCTACACTGTCTGCTCGTCTGCTGCGTGCTGCGTCGGTTACGACAGCGTTCGTGTATCAATGTTTTTGTGATAAAGCTGTAAGTATTTGTTACTGATTTATTATAAAAGTGTAGTGAAAATGAATAAATGAGTAATTAGAAAGACTTGTAACAATTGTATTTCTATTTGTAGATTTCATTCGTAAGAATGCCCAAAGCCAAACAGTATAATTGTTAACAGTAAATTAACCGCTACATATCTTTCATGGGATGATATTTCAACGAACGTGTTTTCCGTAAAAGATGTTCTTGCGAAAATTCAAAGAATTTCTGATGAAAAAATGTATTCGCCAACTTTTTCCCCCATGTCGTCTATCATTCCCAAAACAGTGATTAAAAATCTAAGTCAAAATAAAGTAGATTTTAATATTATTGTTGATAAATTTATGGAAGGTAATGATGGTTTAAGATCGT
>NW_019379640.1:1263147-1275044 GCF_000648655.2 Copidosoma floridanum
CATTTATTGTTTTTTATGGGAAGGGGTGGGCGTTCTGTACATACACTCACGCACACACGTAAGCTTGTATTTTATGCGTGAATGCATAAATATCTACAATAATATTGAGATATTTACTGATCAACATCCTGGAACATTTTGAATTTCCCGCCACTTGCGACGTTGCCGTTGCGTTTCGGTCGAGCTTTTATTTAATTTTTTATTTATAAACGAATCAGACGATCGTCGCAAAACTTGGTATACATCAAATTAATAACATTATCTGTAACATATAAAAAAATTGGCCAAATTCACTGGCCCAATTTGCTTAAAACTGTGATTTAGTCAGTTCTCCCATAAGCGACAGTGTTAAAATGACTTAACTTTGAAATTCAATATCTCGAAAACGAAACAGAGGAACCTCTTTAAATTTTGACTGGTTTATTGTAACAACAATAAAAACGTCTGGTCAAAATTTCAGAAAAATTCGTTGGAAAATTCAATCACTACCGAACGTCCTTAAAGTGATTGGTCGTCATCAGAGATTAGATCTCTGGTCGTCATAGGTCAAGGCTCGAGCATAGACGGCCAACTGCTTGCCAAGACGTAGATGGCGTACTCAGTCCTTCGAATGGCCGGTTAATACGAGTCTGTTCGTTTCGGTTTTCTGTTTACTTACTTGGGGACCTTGGGGTATGTCTTAGAGCATAATTATTATGGAGGGAGCATACAATGCTTCGGCCGCGAGACTAGCAAAGAGAGGGAGGGCCCGTGATGCAGGATATGCTTTCTCTCTCTTACACTCCGATGATTGGCTAGCCTCCTTCCGTGTATATAGTTATAGTCGTCTCTAAGAGTGAAGCTACATGCTACAGGTAATCAGGCTAGGAGAAGAGAGCATATATATAGCTATACCTCGATACCCCTCTAGGCCTCTACCTCTTCAGCCAATATATTATGTACAGGAGCTATTCACATAGGAGCTATTCACATGGACATTTTTTGCTTATTTCATTGTGAACGTTCATATTGAAAAGGCGGTTCCACTGTTCCGTTAAACTCAAAGTGAGTGAACAGACTGAACAGACCTATACCTCTTTTTCCATCAGGCAACAAAGCCTATGGTCGCAACTATGTTGACTGACAGAGAACACAGCATATATAGGTCTGTTCAGTCTGTTCACTCAATTTGAGTTTAGCGGAACAGTGGAACCCCCTTTTTAATATGAACGTTCACAATGAAATAAGCAAAAAATATCTATGTGAATAGCTCCAAGCTCTGGTGACATACAATTTATATATTATTTCTATTATATCTATTATGGATCTAGAGGTCAATATGATGATAGCTGAGTGAGTTGCATGAGCCGAATGGTATTTTTTTTTAAGCTGTATAGACGTGGATCGAGTCCCGACTGGTAATTTTTTTTTTTTTTTTATGTTACAGTGTATATTTTCATTGTAAATTTATGCAGTTACAATTGGAACATTATAAAATAAAATAAAATTCTAAGTGAGGAAAATGTATAAGTACAGATGTGTTACTTTAATCACTACAATACAAAGAATTAATACTGAACAGTACTATACACAAATGCCAAAATATAAAGGAAGAAATAGGGTATGTACAGGATACTTTGCGGTGTTTGAAATATACCAAATACATATTCACAGCAACTAAATGTATAATTAAGATTTAAAGAAAGCTATCGTTAATTTCCTTCTAATGGAACATTATCGATCGCGAAATAATATAACTTTGGTGTAAATTCTTCAAATTTTTTTAGCAGCAATATTATTTTGTTTTTTGTACTGATGAATCCTGATGCGTAGGTACGTAGTAATAATTTGTTTAAGTAACTGTAGTCCATGTTTAAATAGATCATCTGTATGATTGATCGGAAAAATATAGTCAGGGACATTCTTCTCTATAATTTTAACGATTTCTGTGAATATATTTTTTTTCCTTTGTAAAACACTCAGTTGAACTCTGATCTGTTCCGGACCCTATTTCGGAGCTATTGCGTGAAGTACTGTTCAATAATAGGGTCCGGGACAGAACAAAGTTCCACTGACTGTACATTGCCGATTTACTTTGTTTATTTATAGGCACTGTCAAGATTGAATTGTTTGGTCCACGTAGAAGTACTTAGATTCAGCCTGAGTTGAGTGTGATTGAACTGCTGGCTGCAACGTCAACACTGATCATGAATTAGATGAAAATGAGTTGACTTAAATATAAATGTTATAATGCAATTGTAGATTTACTTTGGCGCACGTTATGCTTGAGGAAAACTTCAAAACCAGAGCCAATACAATCTTGACAGTGCCTAAATAAACAAAATAAATCGGCAATGTGATACCATTACACTTCAATTTCAGACATTTCAGTCCGATAAAAAGCCTTCTCTCCGTAGTTCCGAGCTAGCCCGCAGGTAGCGTGAGTGCTATGTGAGATTTCCCAATATCCCAATTTCTAAATTTCTATTCAATATGTCATTTTCTGCCACCAAGAACATAGCGGAAAGGCGAGTATCGAAATATCGCCCAAAGCAGAATTAGCTGTTATGAAAATTTTTATTTGTTTATATTTTCCTTGACTGACGAACACATGTATGAAGCTAATTTTGGTATGAATGTATAATTTACTAAATATTTAGCTTAAAAAGTACTCATGATGTCTGTTACAATATCGTATATTAATATGTATGTAAGTATTCAAATTCAAGTTCTCGCGAACTCACGGACTGTGTGACCAGGAACATGGCACGTGACGGACACTTTTTAGCACGGAGACGGAGTGTCGCAACTGGGTCCGTACCATATAAACTTTTTTTGCTTTGCAGGCCTATGTTATAACATAGGCCGATGTACTGAAAAATAGTTACATGGTACGACCCCTGTATAAACTGTACTTCTGATTTGCTTCAAATTTCAACTGGTTTGTGATTCACATTCACTTTTGCAAGTTTAGGTCGTAGAATTCACATTTTAACTCAACAATCTCTGATTTCATTGACGCAAGGGGATTTCATTGGAATAAGAAAAATAACAGCGGGAATAAACGGAAATACGTATTGAAGTACCATACTTTTTTGAAAATATTAGACCAGCAGCAGCCCGATAGATGTTTTTAAAAAATACACCAATAAATAATACCAGCTCATCTAATATTAAAAATATTGCATTTCTAAATAAGATTAGCATTAAATGAGCAACACGGAAAGGTCATTTTCACCTTTTTATTTAATGCGAAAATTGCTGAAACTTTGGTTTAGTATGTTAATTATTGTTAAAAAAAATCAATTGGCAACAAAATCAAATAAACAACATGTTTGTTTTGGTTGCGGCTGGTTTAAAAAGTCGACTACATGGCCTTTACTTCAATTACCACATAATTCTTTACCAGAATAAAATATGATTAAAAAACTCTCGAATATCTACGAATCATAAAATACTGAAAATCTTGTCAAAGTTGCGGCTTGTTTAGATTTCTGACCACCCTCGGGCTTTAGCACTCTCAGCACCTCAGTACTCTCGGTATTACTCTCAGCCAGTCAGTATAAGTGACTCAGCTCTTGTCTATTTCATATCGACATTATGGGTACATTTTTTTTGTAGTCAGCATGGACATACAAATTATAGACTGCTCGTTCCTTTTCACGGCACTGAAGCACAAGTAGGAAGAGACATAACGTCGAACGTGGATATCTGTCTCTCTTGCTCGTTGCCAACGGTGGGGATGTTGCATTAACCGGACTTAGTTTACTGACCCCCACCGTTGTCAATGTGCGAGAAATACAGATACTCACGCTCAATGCTGTGTCACTTTCTACTCGTGCTTCAGCGGTGTACACAGGAACGAGCAGTCTTGTGTCTATGGCAGTCGGACTAGTCGGTCGGTCGGTCGGTCGGTCCCATTCCTGAAGAAAGTATACCTATACTCACTATGGGTACGTTTTTTTTTTTTTTTAGTCGGTCGGTCTGATTCCTCTAGAATGTACATCTGTATACATAGTAAATATAGATACACCTTTTTGAGGAAATGGACCGACCGATCGACTGACCGACTACTAAAAAAACGTATATGTTATAACATAGGCCGATGTACTGGAAAATAGTTACATGGTACGACCCCTGAGCGATCTATGGAGCTATTGGCTATTCACATAGACATTTTTTGCTTGTTTCATTGTGAACGTTCATATTGAAAAGGGGGTTCCACTGTTTCGCTAAACTCTAAGTGAGTAAACAAACTGAGCAGACCTATGCTGTGTTCTCTGTCAGTCAACGTAGTTGCGACCATAGGCTTTGTTGCCTGATGGAAAAAGAGATATAGGTCTGTTCAGTCTGTTCACTCACTTTGAGTTTAGCGGACTGCGTGACACTGTCGTGTCATTTGGAATGCTCTCTATGTACTATATAGGTATACTCACCATAACTGCTCAGTGCTTACAAACATCAGTTATAAGCGGTGAGTATACCTATATATAGTATATATATATCTCGGAGCCGGAGGCCTCTGAGTGCTCAGGGGTCGTACCATGTAACATTTTTCAGTACATCGGCCTATGTTATAACATAGGCCTGCAAAGCAAAAAAAAGTTAAATGGTACGGACCCCGACAAAGAACTCGTGTTCAGTTATAGATCGCTCGGAGGCCCCGGAGCGCTCGGAGCGCTCCAAAGTGGATAAATGAACAAACCTATACATTGACTGTTTTTCGGTAAAAATTTCTGCTGCTTGCGACTATAATATTTGTGACAAGTGACAACTGTAGCTGTCAAGTATTCATTCGACAACAAACTAATCCTAGTTACATTAATGAAAGATGTACGACTTGCATTTGCTCGAAGAAAATGCGAAAACCGCTGCAACCAAGCATGTCATTAATATGCTGCAACGTCCAGGTCAGTTGGAAAAAGTCGAGCATTATAAACGCAGAATGGAGAGGAAAAAAGCATCTGTAGAAACGATGTTGAAAACTGCAATGCAAAGTCAACTCGATGGTGTGAAAGTTGGGTTTGATCAGTTGCAAAATTCATTGTCAAATATTAAAATTATTAAAAATGATTTAGAATCTGTTGAAAAATTATTTGAATCGATTCCTGTACTCAGTAATAGACTACAAATGGTGCATTATGAAAATTTACGACACTCGCAGTATATTACAGCCAAGGAAAATTTAAAACACATTTTTACAGTCCCAGAAAGTATTGAAAGAACAAAACAGTGGATTAGTGAAAGTAAATTATTGTATGCTCATCAGAGCCTCATGGATCTTGAGAGTTCTAGGGATGAGTTGTTATTTGAACTGTATAAGTTACCTAATGAAAAGCCAGCAGACAAGATTATGTTGAAAGCATATTTTGAAGATGTTCACGAACTTTCTTTATTTATGGAAAAGCAAATAAAATTGATTCTTAGTAGGACACTCAATACTGTCAGAAAAGAACCAACAGTAATTGTAACCGTTTTAAGAATCATTGAACGTGAAGAAAAAGCAGATCACTACACTTTGCAGAGATACAAACAGAGTGGGTTTATACCTCCTGGGCGACCAAAGCAGTGGAAAGAAGCTGCTTTTAAAGTTTTGGAGAAATCCGTTGCAAATAAAATTGAAGGTACTCATGTTGATCAGAGGACTGATACTAAAATGTGGTTAGTACGATACCTGGAATTGATAAGATTATTGTTTTTGGAAGATTTACGTGTTGTGAAAACCTTATGTGTACCTTGTTTTCCTCCATCCTATGATATTTCTTGTAAATTTGTCAAAATGTATCACACGAGTTTATCTGAACATTTGAAAGATATTATTAATGAAGGTCTTGAAGGTAACGAATATGTTTCTTTGCTTTCCTGGATTATTAACACATATAAAAGTCAAGACATGATGGGCCATCCAGATTTAAACCTGAACATAAATGACTTGGGAAATTTACTAAGTGATGAAATTATGAGTCAACTTCAAGAAAAATATCTAAAAAATATGTCCCAAAACTATGAAGATTGGATGAGAAAAACTTTGGAAACAGAAAAGATTGATTGGTCGAAGGAAGTATCACCCGAAACTAGTATACATGACAAATACTACTACACTGCTGCTCCTGTTATTATATTTGAAATGATCGATCAAAATTTGCAAGTTACGAAAACTGTTAATGAAGACTTAACATTGAAGGCACTAAGTCTATGCGTCGAGCAAGTAATAAAATATGGATTTCAATACCATCAAGCTATTCTAGACTTTAAAAATAAACATTTTGAAGATAGAAGCCAAGTTCCATACTTTACACACCACATGATTACTGTTGTAAACAATTGCTTGAAATTCATAGAATTGTCTCAAAAAATGAAACAACAATATTTGGTACTCACTATTAATAATGAGTTAGCTACAAAGTTTGAAGAAGTGATCAACAATTATTATAAACTTCGTAACGAAGCTGCAGCAATACTGTTGGAAGAATCTTTTTTAGATCTCGAACTTCATTTCAACGACCTGTTAACTCCGAAGTGGTTATCTTCTCCTATACCTGTAGAAACTATTTGTGTAACTTTGGAAGATTATTTTCAAGACTACATCTACTTATCCGAAAACAATTTTATATTTGTCATTACTGAGGCACAAAACTTAATAGCTAAACGTTACATTTTGGCTATGTTACAGCGGAAAGTATCATTCAAAACGTACGATGAGTGTTTAACATGTACATCGAAGATAATCTTAGAAGCTGAAAAGTTGCAAAACTTTTTTTTGAAAATAGCACCAAATATTGAACTCGATTCTCCTTTTGAAATAATTAAAAAATTGGCAGAAGTCTTACGCTGTGAGGATCCTGAAATTCTTTCATTAGATTTACATTCTTTGATAGAAAAATATCCAGATATGACTGATGATCAGCTTCTAAGACTACTCAGCCTCAGAGGTGATATTTCGAAAAGTGATGCAAGGGAGAAGGTTTCATACATTTTTCAAGCTCAACGCACTCGTAAAGTACTCCAGTCGAATCCAACTAGTATATTTAAACATATCACGTTTCAGGACAGTTTCCTAAACTGGAAGTCTTAAGTTTAATTCAAAAGGAATGCATCTACAGTTATTAGCTACAAGCACACGTTTAAATATATATATGTACATACATAACATTACCAAATAAGAGTATTTTTATTCAAATTTTCAGTCTACACTTCCTTATTTCATCAGTCCACTGAATATTTTTAAAATAAAATCCTACACAGCTAATCTTGCCTAATCTTGCCAGAGCCTAGTAAGATAATCTGATTACAAATCGTATTCGACTGGAGGGTATATATATATTACGTATGACACATTTTAGAGGAAAATGTTGTAGAACCTTTTTTTATCCTTATTTTTCTGACAAAGCATGGAAATAATTTTTTCCGCCTTCTAACCTCAAAATAGCACCTTCGCCGCTTGATTTTGAGTTCTCAGGCGGAAAAATATTACACGAAACTCGTTCGAAAAGGCTTCTTTACGAACCTCGTTACGGCCCTTGCCTTCGGCTCGTGCCGTAAACCTCTCGGTTCGTAAATCTAAACCTTTGCAAACTCGTACGCAATGTACTATTTGTAGGTCTAATAGACGTACTAATTTTAAACGATCCGAAAATCGGGTGACAAAACAATGCAGCTTTGATAATTAAAGATCGGACTTAGATTAGGATTTATATTAAATGTTTTAATCACCTCCAATATTTAAAAAATATTTTAATAGATATAAAAAACTTGAAAAAAATTTTAAAAAGTTACCTTTTACATTTGTCTTCGTACAACATTGTTCAATAAGAACTCAACAACACGTGTATTAATTTTCAGGTTACTATATTAAACGAAAAATATTTGAGAAGATACTTGACTTAAGATGTAAACAACAAAGCCAGAGTATTTTATTGAATTACCCCCAAATGTATTTCGTTTAATATTTATAACCTAAAAATTCAGACACGTGTTCTTGAGATCTTATTGAACAATGTTGTACGGAGCAAAATGTAAATTTCGAGGATTCATAAAAGATTTTCTTTGACTGAATGCGCGAGTTGCATGTTTTCAAGGTAACTCCCGTGCAAAAATCTACGGAATAAAATACTGAACTGTCCAACACGGTACAAATTGACTAAGTTAGGTCAGAAGTTCCGCGATGTCGCTTTGTCCCACAATTACCGTATGCGTGGTAATTTTTATAGGGAAAATAACGGTAAAATTTATTTTTTATCACGAAGATATGTCACACACGATGCTGCAACTCTTTGTGACGAATAGTTGTAAAATCCAAGTTTTGTTTAACAAACCGTGTAAAATATTTTTGTATATATTATAAAATCGAAGCAAATAAGTATAAGCGTAAAAAAATTTCGTAAAAAATTAAAAGCCATGATAAAAAAACAAATTTCTTGTATTCTACATTAAAAATTTATTTTATTTATGAGATAGAGTAACAGTTGGCGTGGTATTAACTTAACAGTCAACATTAAATTTTAAAGGTAATTAATGTAAAGTAACACTTAAGTAATATAAAAAGTAAAATGCAAAACAACATTACAAAAATACGTAAAATAAACTACGGAGATCTTAACATGAGGAAACTAAATATTTCACAGAATCTTTGGTAAACTACTTGACATTCGTATGATATCGAAATTGGCCGAGTCTTAATCTTAAACACGACACTTGGGTTGTTGGAGTCTTTTCACTTGCGACTAGTGATGCTTCAGCAATTGGCTCATCAACAGGTAGATTTTATTCCGAACCAAGACTACACAACATTAGAAGAGAAAACTTAAAAAACCTTAAAAAAAACAACAAAAAAATTGAATCAATATTTGACTGCACTTCTTGCGAATAGCGTAAAAAATAAAATAACATCAATTACTTCTCCTTGATGGTGTTTTCGTCTCGGTTGTCGCTGCGTAAGTAAACCGCTCGGGACATTGGCACCGAGCAGGAAAAGGCCACCCAAAGTAATACACGTAAGTAACGAGGGCGGCAAATAACATTATGGCAACTATCAACAGTTTGGTAGAAGTGCTCTGCAAATAAAAGACATAGTTTATTAATTAAGATGCACCAACATCACACTTGCATCACTTTAAAAATAGCACGAAAATTAACGTTACAAAGTTGTCACTTAAGTCTCATGTTCATATTTCACTGTGTGGTCGGTAATTAAATAATATTTCCTCACTTACCATACTACAGCAGCAACACAAGTTACACATGCTGAACTCTCTTAAATAAATGATTGGTGCACTGGACGATTGAACCCTTACACACCGCAGCTGTCGTACTACTGATGCCGAAAATCACACTGGCTGTTGAGTTTGCACTCGTTTTAGCTTTCAGCTTGACTGCAGGGAAAGTCGCAGGGGCACTGATCGGTATCATCCAGTCGAATGGTTGAGTGCATGCGTCTGTTGGTGGGTAAATTTCATTTTCGGCGTCAACACCCGAGTCCCCCCGACTCCGACATCCGAAACCCTCCGAATCCGAAAAGAAAATTTCATTTTCGGCATCGACACTCGAGTCCCTCCAACTTTGACACTCGAGTCTCTCCTACTCCGATACTCGAGTCCATCCTACTACGGCCCTCTCATAAAAATAGGCTAAACCTCACCCCAACAAAACTGTTCGTTACTTTTCAATAAACTAGTTAAAACTAAGTTTTACGAGCTATCACTTCTGTGTAGGAAATATTTATCCTAACTCCAACTTTTGAACCCCTTAAAATAATTAAAGGCATATATTTTTTATACAAAAATGTTCATTGAAATTTAAAAATTAGTTTGTAAATTTGTCAATGAATTAAATTTCTATGGAGTTAAACAATTTTGCATTCATGGTAAGAAAAATAAATAAATATTTTTAGAAAGTGAAAGTGATGAATCAATAAATGTTTACTGAGATTAGAATATTATGGTATTGAATAATATTAAAATTTTAGAATAATTGTTCGAACAATCGATACTACTTTGTAAATTTTTAAGCACAAGCAGTTAAATTTTTTTAATACACAATTAAATATCATTAAATAGAAAGAAATTTTTAGTCAGCTTACGTAATAAATTCATTTGTTACTGTTCAAAGAAATCCTTCAAAACTGTTAAATATATTTTTTTTATATGTATATTATACATCTGATACAATCTTATAAATTTAAGTATAAACATATGTTGAAGTGACACAAGCTTACTTAAAATAAAAAAGCAGATTTACTTGTATTAAAATATAAAATAGAAATTTACTGTTAGAGAAATATTTGGGTTAAGTAACATTGCAAACTTGAGTTAAAAAAAAATTTAATAATTTAATTGTTGAAAAAGTATTCAGAACAAAAAAATTTCAATTTAATAAAATAATTATCTAAAAGATACGAAACGTATGAATTTTTAATTTTAAATGTATAAAATTTTCATGCTTCTGTCATTTAAATAACAATTCTGAAACTATTGTATACATTAAAAATTCTAAAAATTAGTTAACCATACTTACTGTTTCATGTAAATATTAATCTTAATATTTCAATACTGAAAGTTATTCAGAAAGTTATAAAATTGAATGAAATGTTTTACAAAGGTTTTTAAAAGTTTTTTTTACATTTTTTCGTGGTCGTTATTTTAGGTGATGGGCTGAAACGTTGGATTTGTACTCAATAGATCGGAGTCGCAAGTTTTTGATCCAAATATCAACGTGAAAAACTTTTATATTAGTTTTTTTGTTTGAATAATAATACAGTTGTTTTAACTTTTGTTATGTAATATACACGCAGTTAATAAATGGTATTCATTAAACAAATTATAAATAACTCGTATAACCCAAAATACGCAAGCCTCTACATAATTGTTTTATTTATGATAGTAATTATACATAAGAACTAATTATGTATAATTACTATCATAAATAAAACAAAAATACGCAAGCCTCTACATAATTGTTTTATTTATGATAGTAATTATACATAAGAACTAATTATAAAAATAAGAGGAAAAAATAGTTGAATTACAGGGAAAAACTTCGTTTTCGAAACAAAGTTAATACTATTTTGCATTTCACTTGTAATATTACTTGAGTATTACTTTACATTAATTACTTTTAAAATTTAATGTTGACTGTTAAGTTGATACCATGCCAACTGTTACTCTAAATTTATATCATAAATATAATAAATTTCTAATGTATAATACAAGAAATCTTCTTTTATCATGGCTCATAATGTTTTACTTAATTTTTTTACGCTTATACTTCGTTGCTTTGAGAGAAAATATGTATTTAAACTTTTATGCAAATGACCATTACTTTTTGATGCTTAAATAATTAATAGATTTCATAACTTATTATCCATATAATTTTTAGGATTACACTATTTTAGAAGCGTTAACGCCATAAATAATTAATTGAATTCAAATATTATCTTTTTTTTCAATTAATATTTTTCTATTAAAAATATATGCCTGTAATTATTGTAATTAATTTTCGTCAAAATCAGTTTTAACTTGTCTATTAAAAAGCAATAAACAATTTTGTGGGGTGAGGTTTAGCCTATTTTTATTTTTCAGATATTTAAACGTACGAATTTTGAATATCATAGAACTTTTTTTTCATATATGTCAAGAGAACCTACGAATCACGTCAACTGTCAGTGTTTGTATGTATATGTATTTTACAGTTGCTTTGAAAAAAATTTTTCGTGAAAGATGGAAACGCTTTTAATAAAATTTTAGAATTTTAGAATTTTAGAATTTTAGAATTAAAAGAATTAAGAATTTTCCAGATACACCTTATTTACCTACACATACATCTTTTAGCTTTTCCAGATATCTTATTAATATCGTTTGAAATCAGCTTAGTACTGAGCGGGAGAGCAGCAGTACCCAGAATTTTTCCTTCCATTCTGCTGC
>NW_019379640.1:1285896-1301000 GCF_000648655.2 Copidosoma floridanum
TTTTTTTTTTTTTTTTTTTTTTTTTTTTTTTTTTTTTTTTTTTTTTTTTTTTTTTTCATTTAATGCAAGTAAAGTTTTTTTTTGCAGTTTTTGAGATTTTTTTCTTTTTTGTTGTTGCGTAAGAGAGGGAGGAGAAACGAAACGGTCGAGCAGAGAAAGGAGTCGCCTGGTTGTTTCGGTGACTCGGTACTTGCGCCGGTATGCATGATATATCGTCATTGCGCACAAAAAATTAATGCCGAAGCACGTATTGGTGATGAAGAGTGTGTCGCCCTTGGCTCGAGTTGCGTGACACTGTACTTTACTCGATTCGGGGTGATCGTTTGTTGATGATTTTATCGGAAAAGTAGGTACCTTTGGTTTTATAGCTCAACTCGACTGAATTGTGTGGATGGCTTTCGCGAACGCGGGTTCACGTGGTTGTACGTAATTGCAATGCCACGTATCGAGGTAGATTCCGTTGCTTTTCGTGACGGGAACTTTAATTTTTTTTTTTTTTTTTTCGAGCTATAAAGTTACCGAAAACTGTAAAGCAATGTAGATGTGTACTTGAGATGTGCCAAGTGACGGTAATTTTGTACGAAGAAAAGTAAAGTGGTTGTCTGACGTGAGTAATTGCAATTGAGATGTGAGATTCGATTATTATCATTTTTGTTATTATTATTATTATTATTATTATTATTTTTACGCGTGTGTTGAATGTTATCAAAAGTCAAATTACTTACAAAATAACGTTTGCCTTCCAATTATGAATATTTTAAACGAATACTCGAGAGATATTTGCGTCATTTTATCTATTGATAAGAGTGCGTCGAAGAAATATATACGTTACGACATGGAATGCAAAAATCGATTTATTTTCTCTTTTTCAACTGTCGTTAACTGGAAAAAATGTCAATAAAATGTAAATTTGAAAATCGTCATTGTTGTTGAGAGAAAAAATATACTGTAAATCTAAAGAAAGGATTATAGTATGTGTAATGAGTTACCGAAATTTGCTAGTGAAAAATGTTACTGGGAAAAAAAAAATGTCTGTTGTTTATGGCGAAAATTCAAGTATAATTTTTTTAAAAATATTTCAGGCGTGATGCTATTCCATTGAATAATTGTGGTTTTAACAATTTTTTTTATTATATTTTTTTGTGTATAAAGTAGAATTTTGAGAGATATTAAGTGTTGCACATATTTATATTCGATTACTAAAAATTAATGATGATAAATTGCATAGCAAGAAACTATTTTTTTGTTTTTATTTTATTAATTAAATTGCATGATAATCCAAAAATATTTTTTTTTTTTACTTTACGAAAACAACCCAAGCTAAAGTGTGTGTTTNTTTTATGAATTAAAAAATGCATCATAGTAAATTAAATTAAGTGACTCAGCTAAAATTTTATGTAAGAAAAATTTTGTATATATTTTTAGATGAATTTGATAGCTGGTATAAATGTACATTTCTAATATATTTCTTAATTAGACTAAGGATACTTTATAAGTTTCTATTTTCTCTATTCGTAATGGTGAGTGGATAATTTTTTTCATATATTAATCGATTAATGAACACACGCACATTTGTTTGAAATAAGTGCAGGTTGTACAAAACAGCACAAACATTTTTTTTTGCTTATTTTGCAATCTTGCAGTGTCCATTGTATTTAATAGCATTTTGTATTTATCCCTATAAAAATACAAAATCGTTGCAATCCTTGAAGAAATACTCTTATTTTTAGTTTTTTTTAAGTTGTTAAATTGTATTAGTATACTTTTGTTTTGGCAATAAATTAATATAGTTTTTGATTAAATGTATGTACATAAAGTATGATTGAAAATTTATCGAAAAGCAGTTTGAATTCCATCAATGGAGATCAGATTTTTACAATATACACGTTTTTGACTAAACAACAAGACAGCACTTTTTCAAACTCAACGTGATTAAGTCCCACGTGATTTAATCAGTTGTGACGATTTCTGTCTAGTGTATATTGATTCAGTAAATTCTTGAATTATTATTCGATCGAAAGAATGTTAATACGTCACAAGTGAATGTGTGTGCGTCATTGAACAATGTACGTGTATGTGATTGACTGATTGGATGCGTGAATGCAAGAGAGAAATTATATTTTGCGAAAAAGATGATGTCAGATAACAATACGTATGTATATATGCGCTCGAACGATGATCAGAAAAATTTTAAGCAAAGGCTGCAGGTCGCCATGCGATTGTACGAGTCCAAGCTTGCAAGCAGGCGACATTGTAACGATAATGGTCAATCGTTCCGATTCCCGTTATCGATGTTTAATTATTGAGATGTGATTCCTTGTTGTTGCATTGATCGAACAATGTGATTTGCTGATAGGATCGTCAATTTTTTGAAAAAAGATACTGTTTGCCGAAGCTGTGAGTCACTGTCAATAAAATCATACCTGCCAAAGTAGCGTAATAACATGCGTAAGAAATTGTAAATTTTAAATTTTATAAATTTCTGTATATGTTGTTGAAAGAAAAAAAAATGTATAAAGTTGTTGAACATTCCTTTACGATTATTCCTTCGAAATAATGTTAAGAATGAGACCTGTACCTATAAAAAATTAATTACATTTTTACATGATTCTGTCACTTACTTTGTTCCTTTTTATTTCTTCCCTGAACTTCAAAGAACAAATTATCGAAAATCTTTTGAAGCTAAAAGTGTGTTTACCTTTTTACGGAACTAGCACATTTTTTATGTATATATTTGTTGGCAACAAAACTTCGGACGTCTGAAGAGCATATACTCTTTCAAATTTTGCATAAAAGTTATGAATTATTGAGAAACGAGGCATTTACAATTACTATTGGAAATATTAATTTCATTTATTATTTTAATATGATTGTTTTTGATTTAAAAAAGCGTAAAACTTCCGATAACATTGATTACTAATTAGAATCTATGACATTATTCAGCAATTACAAAATAAACGGAGTTTATTCTTTATCAGTAGGGCGGACATACCAGTATATGAAAACATTAATTTCACTCACAATTCCTATATTTATTGATTTTCTAGGAACGTTTATTAAGGCTGGTCTAACAAAATACTGCCGAAAAATAAAGAAATTAATTTGGCGTTTCAGCTGAATCACCGATGAATCTATTATCTTTTAAAAATCTTTTCATAATGTTCAACGACTTATTGCTGGTAAATTTGGCTTATAACTTTGAGATCGGCGGAATTCTATAAAATCTATTTATATATTAAATACAAATGTTCATGAAATACATCTATGAAATAAAACTATTATAAAGTAACACTTTTAGCATCAAAATATTGTTATTCATAGAAAGCTTGCTTATGATGCTTCAATAACAAAATATAATAGTCAGTATTTAGACTTGAATAGTGTTTAACTTTGTTTCAACTTTGGACACATAAAAACACAATCCACGAGATTATTGCGTCATAGATATTTATTAGAGGTGAGACGCGACTACTAGCGCCAAAGATTCTGTACAAAAGTAAATGAAGTGGCCAGTCTTAAAACTAAAACCTTTTCCAGTTTAGGTGTTTGAAAAAAAGAACTAAAACCTGAGCCACGCGTCTCACCTCGACGAAGCGAGCGATATCTATACCTAATAATTATTTGTAGAGACATTTGAAGGCTGCATTTGTACACGCTACAGTAGTAACTAGAACGAAAATATGCATTTACTAGAGAAGGCAAAAGAAAAGTTGGCATGATTGTAGTAAAATTTGTCTCTGTCTTTGCTTCTTATTTACGTCAAAGAATTTTTAACTTATATATAAATACATTACATTATAAAAAAAACTTTTGAGATTATATTATCAAAATCACTAGCTAAAAAGTTTGTGAGTCATTATATGATACCTTTAGTAGGTAAGAGAGATAATTTTTAACATGTTATCGACATAGCACGGGTCAAAAAATGGTACTTCCAACAAAATCCAACAGATGTCTCAACACAGTCAAAGCCTTATATGAGTTACATATTTAATTAAAAAATATCCAATTACACTACTTTGATTTTTCATTTTCACCTCACCTATTATACAGTTTCCTGATATTGATTTGTATATTAAAATAATTCAGAAAATTCTGTAGTATTTTGTTACTAAAATACGTACATACAACACCGGTCACCCCTCCTCTCACCGTCAATCTTGAATGTATTATATTAAATTAAGTAAAAAAGATGGTCATTTTTAATTTATTTTATTCTAGATGTAAACATTACATCTTCCGTGAATTTAAAAAACATTGAAAAACATTATTTGCAAGTCATGGTATCCCAACTCCACGGTTCACCTTGAGGAGGTTCAATGATTTTATCAAAATGCAGCGAAAGTAGTAAAACTTCATAAATAAGTAAAACTTAGTAAATCATCAATTTGAAGAATATGATATTATATGACTCGTGTTGTGTATTTTGATAAATAATAATCAGAAAAGTAAAAAAAAAAAATTACGTTAATGGTAAATTTATTAAAATAATTTTAAGAAATTTCGTTCAAGTTAGTGAAAAACTTAAAATAAAATAACAAATGTTTTGTTATGAAATTAAGTTCATTATTTCTTAATCGAGCAATTAGCACCATAAAATAAAATCTGGTAGTAAGTTGATCGAGATACGTACAATAAAGTCTTGTATTAATAAAATTTTACCGAAAAATACGCAGAAGCTTAGCACCAACCGTATTAATAACTTATAACAAACATATGCTGCAAGTATATATGAACAAAACCTTTGTTTAAATTAAAGGTTGATATTCTATAAAAGGTTGAAATTCGAGGTATTTATTTAATAATTAATATTTATCAATCAAAGTTTAATTTAAAAAAAAAATTCCTAAATCTTGTAATGGTAAGAAAAAACGGTTTATTATATTGAATCCTTAATCTGTACAAGGTTTTAAAACTTAAGATAAAACTTATAACCTAAGCGTAAAAAAACAAGTATGAAAAAACGTAAGGTGTCTCAATTCTGAGCCCAAAATCGGTTATTTGAACGAATATACTCGTAGCCTTAATATTTATCATCTCATAATCTCTTCGGTCGTTATCAATCTGTTTTTTTTCTTGCTTGATTTTTCAAGTAGCTGTACAGTAAACACATAATTATATGTTTTAGTCATTCTGTATCCATTTTTAGGCTACGTAGACAAGTTGAGTTATGCAGTATACTTTGGCGAAAGAAGTTGTAGTGCCACACTTTCTACGGACGGTCTAGAACTGCTTTGTGTATTTATTATTTTTATTTTATTATAAGTAGTGTCAAACTCAAAAGAATAGTTATTTTAAAGAACGAGGAGCAAGAAGACTTTGAAATATCATTAGGTTTTTCAAACTTTTCAAATTTTCCAAAAACCGTTCTATTTTGCATAAAATAAACGTAAAATTCTATTCAACCACAAAAAAGGGAAAGCCCGTCGACAACATTGTCGTTGAAGAAAGTAAGATGCACGAGAACGACCGAGTATGCATATAAACACACGCAATCTTTGGGCTTGATTTATGTGCCGCCTTATTCCTTGGACACGAATGTGCACTGAAAAAGCATGCTATATGCACTCTCGCGACAGACGTGTGGAATATAAGGAGTGAAGAAGAGAAGATAAGGGAAGAATCGAAAGCCCATGGAGTAAGAAAAAGAAAGAAAGAGAAAAGCTTAGATTCATGGAGAAAGTTGAGGAGTGAAAGAGTCTTGCTGAGTTTTATTTCTATTCGATTTTTAGTCTCATCAGTTGGAGATGTAATTGGTTGATTTAAAAATATAATAATTTGAAAAATATAATTGGTTACCTCAATTTTAATTTGTAAGATAATAACATTACAAATAACATCTTATTGTCGCCTTATTGTGGGTGATTCCGTGATCATCATCCTTTTTTATATTCATATACTTTGAAGACAGTTGCGTAAGTTCAAGTGCTTCATGCATTACCTACTCGGTTTGAAATCACAAGTTTTCAATTGAATCGTGCCCATCGTGCAATGCATGAAGATTTAAAAAAATAATTCTTTGTTCCCCATAGCAGTCATCATTATGCAGGTAATACATGTAAAAATTAATCATCAGGTCTTGCTCGTTTAAGAAGTTTTATTGAGCATATAGTATGGTAGAATTAGCTTAAACTCATATCAATATCATAAAAATTCTGAATAGCTAAAAAAAAAAGGGTAGTAG
This sequence comes from Copidosoma floridanum, assembly GCF_000648655.2. The sequence goes on from NW_019379640.1 coordinate 1,292,081, forward strand.
TTTCAATGCATGGTAACAAATTGACACAGAATTTAACAAGTAGTAATATAAGCAAGAGCCCCCAAAAAATGGCAAAAATGGCCAAAACGTGTTTTTCGCGTTTAGAAGAAAACTGAAAAATCGAAGACCTTTTTTCGGTTTTTTCTGCGGTCCGGGAAAAGTTTAAAACCGATCAAGCTGAAATTTTGTGTGTATGTTAAGGGCTAATATCATAATAATAATATATGTCATGTAACCAAATTCCAGCTCTAAATATTGTACAGAACGCGAATTATTGAGTTTCGAAAAAATGACTCAAAATGGCAGTATTTTGCGATTTGCGAAAAAACGGCTGAACCGATTTGAACCCAACAAGGCTCATTTTGTTTGTCTTAAAAGTGCAAATACTTTTTACGAAACACTTCTCAATATGTGCGGTTTTTCGGTTTTCTTCTAGACGTAAGAAACATGTTTTGGCCATTTTTACCATTTTTTTGTGGACTCTTGCTGACATTTCCAATTGTAAAACGCTGTGTCAATTTGTTACCATGCATTAAAACTACTAACCTATTTTTTCCGAGCTAGTCAGAATTTTCGGGGCCAAAAAACGAATTTTATTAATACATTAAGAAACGGCACTTTTGAGCTTTCAAGCGATTCCAAGCAATCGCGGAGAATCAGGCGATCGCGACAATAACGATTACGAGAGTGTAAAATGCTTTGGCCAATCTCGACATCATTCCTAACCTACTGTACGCTTTTCCACAGAGTAAATCAGTATAATGTTATGAGGGCTACTCCATGAAATCTGATTAATCGTCACCGTGAAAAATCTTTGTCCTAACTTACGTCACTGTAAACAACTGGGATCGGTTTTAAGCAGATTTTGGTATTAGCTTATCCGATCGGGATGATTAATTAATTCGGGTGGCGTTAATTTTACCGAAAATGTATTTCAACGCCATAATGTCGTGGTGGCAGTACCGTCTATAATATATTCATTTTTGTACTGTGAGGCCCCTTAGGTGCTATTATAAATCGAAGCTTTTATAGATTCTCCATGCAGCGCTACCCTCGCGTTATAGCGTCCCCCTTTTTGTATGTCGGGAAGCGTACCCGTACGAACATTCTTGCGGGGATGTCGCAGGACACGTCAAATCGATGTCGTTCTTCATTTGGTCTCTTTCGAGCTGCCCCTCTGCGCTATACTTACCTTGTGTATTCTCTAGACGTCGTAAATCTTGACTCTCGACTTGTACATTTAGCTCTCATCTCTAGCCCCCTTCTTGATGATTCATCCCATTGCGATGTATCGCACGTGAAATCAATTATTTGTATGCATCGAGATTTTATTTACAATGTATCTGTTTCAAGATTTTTGATGAAGCTTTTTTTTTTTTAACAACATCAATGTTTGGATTTAGTTGTCAAAAAAACTAATTTAGAATTTGTGGTAAACGAATAACCTCGTGCTGCGAATATTTGTTTGAAATCGTACAAAATTTTACGGATGAAGAAACTATGTCAATTGAAAAGTTGTTACGTGCAAAGTTGCGAATGACATCCAACATCTAAAGCCTTGACATGGCCGTCAAAATTATATACGTAAATTCCAAATGAGTAAAAAACCGCAGCGCAATATTCGTCCATAGCGAATAGTAAAAAGTGTTCGTATTCAACGTTGTACCGATGGCTCCCATAATTACAAGATTTTCCGATCCCCGTGTACGCAGGGCAAGGAAGAAAGGAGTGCAAAGGGACACAGGAGCGTGAACACCTGCTCCTCATCTCTATGGACCTGTTGCACACACATACACGTGTGCAGGGGATGTTGCGCCGGGCTTTACAACCACTTTGCCTCCTCCCCTCTGACCCTCTCTCCTCCACAAAAGCCTATTTATACCCACTCGCCCCCGCAGCCTCGGTATGCTATAGGAAGGAACATGCACTCATGACGCGCCTTCCCACCTACCGTGTGTTTTCATGCACGTGCATCGGTGGCAGCTGCACCTCTTCGTCCCCTTCATTCGGAATTTTTCCGCGTGTCCGTTCTTACATGCCCTTTTATTCGATAAATGTGTATTGTGCACTCGACCCTCACACCCGTTTAATATCATCCATATACTTATTGTCTGCAGAAACGTACCACTTTGCAGCTATAGATCAAATGATAATTATTTTCCTTTTTTTTTAATTTTCGTGTCTAATGGATGTTTGGAATCAAGGGGTAGTGAGATTATTTTTAAAAATTATTTCAGGGATGTACATGGTAAAATATAATTTTTTTTACTCTTTGTTAAAAAAAAAAAAAAATCCATTTTGGTTTTATTCTGAAGTTATGATTAGTACCATTGAAAGCTAAGTTGTAATGTTTTTTAGATCATGCAAAGGACATTTTTGAGGGACTTCAATTTTAATATATTATTTTCTAAATACCTATGCTACTTATATATACTTACAAATGAATATTTGAAGAATATTTATCATTCCTAATAACCACTGAAGCATTGTAACACTGCGTATTTCTTCATATTTTTTTCCGTAGAATAAATTACGATTATCAACTACATAAAAAAATACAGGTAAAAGGATATTATAAATGAAAAACTTTGTTTACCAGTCAATTCTTTTAATCGTAGTTTTTTTTTAAATTTATCATACAAATACAATAATAAACAGCAATCGACGCAATAAAGTTGTTTAGCGTAATTTTCTTAACATAACAGCACATGTGTAAATGTAATTGGTTGATTTAAAAATATAATAATTTGAAAAATATAATTGGTTACCTCAATTTTAATTTGTAAGATAATAANACAATAAAAAAAAACACGCATTTCATCTGTATTTACAATTAACACAAGAATTAAAGTAATATTCTAAAAAAAGATACTCATCGAATTATAGTTCATCAGGATGAGCTTATAACGTAAAAAACAAACAGTCAACGAGGCTGCACAACAGCCAATCCCATTTTTCTTTTTTTTAAACAATCATTTCGTAGCACTAAGTAACATATGGAAGTTTATACTCCTAACTGTCAGTATAAGTCACCACTATGCAGGACACCACTGATAACTTCGATAAGACTTAATAACACTCTTTCGTAACAACCATTAGCGACGTTAAAAATCAAGCCACTATAGATAATTGCAACACCAGCTTAATTTTTATGCTATGTAAGTCAGGCAAAGCTTTGCCTCGAGTTGGCCACCCCAAACACATCGAAGTCCCCAAACCTATGGCTTTTTCCCGTCTCATCCGCACCACCCGAAACTGCATCCCTCGAACTCTCCTGAGCCACCGACCTCGTGGTCCCGTCCACTCCCACGTCTCCGCTCTTTGCTCGATCGCTCATTTCCTCTTGTGCCCTGCACAATATCTCCCTCGTCAAGCGCATGATCCTCTCGGCTTCTCGGTTTATCACCTGGCAAACGACTTCCCGGTCCTCGTCGTCCGAGCCCGCCGCCGAGTCCAACGAGGTTTCCCGCAAAATTTGCTCCGCCAGGCTGTGCAACTCCACCGACTGGTCCTCCAGCAGCAGCAGGTCTTGGTCCGCGTCTCCGTAGTAATCGAACTCGTCCAACTCGACCTCGACCTCCTCCGTCGGGACGAACTCTTCCCGCGATTCCGTCAACATCTCGCTGCACCACGTCCTTCTTGCTCTTGCAAATTTTTTTACGAACCTTGCTACAGAGACACTGACTTGCTTATTCGTGCAGTGAGCTGTCACTGCGAGGTGTTCTCGTTTATTGACTCGATAATCAAAACTCTGTGTGTTACACAAGAGGTGAGTGCGAAGTGCACAGTTTGACGGACGGTTCCGAAGTGGTCCCTCGTACGGCATCCCCGTGAAAAACCTCCGAGGCCTCTCGGACACATGTCGGGGCGTCAACAGCTTTGCTTCCTCCTGCAATTAGCAAACACGCGGAAACCCATAGCATCCCGGTTTTATGGCCCCTTTGGCCGATGGTACTTGTATTTATGGAAAAACGACGGTACTCTGGCACTATATAGTATATACATGTACACCTATACTTCTGCCAACAAAACAACACGTACGTTTTATAGCTCCTAATCTTTGACGTTGTGGGTTGACTTGTCTTGTCGCCAGCTGGTACACCGATGGCTCGGCGGATGTACTGTCATCTCTCTTGCAGTTATCCGGGTGTATACCGTCGTGCGCGTAGTTTATGGGTTTCGCTGTCTTGAGAACGACGCTTGAATTCTTTGTTGGCTAACATGTGAGAAAAAAAATTTACTGTTTATTTGATAAATATTTTGTTTGTTCGAGTAGAAAATCATACACGTCATTACGCATCGTGATCAAAGACGATTGAATCTTTGATTTGGCGATCGAATCTGCGAAACAAGCATTACAGGGATACAACATTGGGAAGAAGAATAGTATGGCAAAAGGAGCAATCAACATCATTTTTCAAATAAACAATGCCATAATATACCGACGAAAGTCCGGGTGAAATGGAAATCCAAGTCTGTCAGTATGCCCCATTAATTATGGGCTGTAAATGGGAGTATATTTTGAGAGATGCTCTTCAGCTGAGGGATCTTCGCACGGTGTACACCATCTGCCCCGTGGACATCCCCACTTGGCGATTCGACTGTACGACCAATGTCGTATTGGTGTACTCTCCCAGGTGGGTAACACCTTGGTCTTGCTTGGCTGTACGTGAGGATTTGCTACAGTACGTACTTAGAAGAAGGAGATGGACTGTAAAACGAGACTGGGGTAAAACGTGTACGCGCGTGAACTGACGCCTGTTGGAGCCCAACGCTGGACGGTATATGGACGCCAAGTGGACGAGTTGAGGAACGTTTCTTTTGTCTCGTCTAATATTAGGAGAGAAAAATTGAAAAACAACAACGATTATGAATTAACTTTTTTTTTTTTTTTTTCATTCCTAAACAGGTGGATTCCAAACGGGACACGGTCGTGACTAGAATTTTTAGCTCGTGAACTTCAATAGACGTTATCTATTTTTTTAGTACCATACACTTTCCATTTTTATTCAGGTTTGGATAAAAAAACAAAAACCTGTAGTTTGCACAAGGATTTAAATAAAAGAGATTCAACAATGTTAATGAAAAAATCTGATACAATCATTTACAGTAATCTTATGTGACGTGTGTGTGGATTGGTTGAAACTGAATTTCTTAAGGGTCCAACTGTTTGAGGGCGGGTAAACTATAGTTTCCTTGGATGGGACCAGCTATATGTGAAGGTACACGCCAATCAAAACAATAGGTGATGTACCCGTAAAAGTGAAAAAATAAAAGTTACTCTCGTGCAGCAGTTGTATGTAATACTGATCGTATACTAGGCAGTCTGCGTTGACAATATGTTTCTGCTTTGTACTCGCAGTCATAAAATCTGAAACGATATATTAACATAAGGAAGGAATGTTGGCTGTAAAACGTGTATATACTTACGCGGTAGCCTCGTGACCGAGATTCGAGGAGTCGAGCCGATACCGAACTTTGAGGAAGAAACACGTGTATCTCAAGTGAAAGCTGTCACCGGCATGTTTGCCCGAAATTGCACGTTTCACGGCAGCCTGAGAGTGGCAATTATACACATGACGCGCACACGCGTTGGCTCGACGCTCGGTCCCTCATATATACATACATATATACATACATACAGTTATTGACTTGCGGAGCTACCGCAATAAATTTTCTCGTCGGAAACGGCATGTAATTAAATTTCAGTGACTGGTCGAAAAGTTTTATAACAGGAGTTTCAAAGACTACATTGCATGTACATTTTTTAAACTTTACATCGATTTTTAAGTGTACTTGATACATACGTGTAAGGTGTATAAATTTTGTCTTGAGCAAATTGTCTCTGAACTAATTTAGTATTACGTATTTTAAAATTTTTTGCAGATTATGCTAAGGATACGTATTATCTTGTAAAATTTGAACAAAATTCAACTAGCCAATACTTGAATTATTGTCATTTTAATATTACTTACCAAAAAAACCCAAGGGTATCTCTCAAATGCTCTAGTTTGCCACAAACTTTGTCTGGGGATGAGAAATTTTTTTATTCGCGCGAAAAAAAGTCAGGACTGAAAGTGAAATATTTTAATCTCTTAACTATCAAAAGTATATTAGAAATTTTTAGAAAGTCAAGCATTTTTGTTTTTACATTACCCTTGTATGACTCCCAAATTTTAAGTCTTGACTATTAATGTGCCTAATGTGCAGCAGAATAAATTTAATTCTAAAATAGAACAAAAATTAAGGAGCTATTTAGTGAAAAAATATTGTACAGCATGCAGATCGACAAAAGACTACCATAAGGATCAGCATGGAGTGAAGAGGTGTTTCTTCACATTTGAGTTAACATCTTTGTTTACAAGCGGACTATTTTTTTCAATCTTTGTCGAAATAAATACTTTATACGATTTTGAACAACAATTTTAATTTTACCAATGTGAATAACTCTATTTTCATTGTTTTATTGCAAAAAAACTAAATGCATCAAAAATCTCGAAAAATACAGATATGTTTCTGAAACCCTACATATTATTATACATGTAAGTGTATACCACTGATAGGCATTTAAAAAAAAGTTTGATTAACAATATAATATATCAGTACAAACGATTGCTCTCAATATAACTATAACTATGGATTCATATTCATCTTGCACATATGCTGGGATGACAGTAACATTTTGTAAATTACTTGGGATATTTGATACACATCTTTTTGTCTTTTCTCTTTTTCCTCTGAGTGTTTGTAATGTACAATATGGATACATTTTTTTCTGTTGATTTCAACATATATTTATGATACAAAGTTATTGAAATTTTTAAATAAAATATTATATTGACATCAGTTAACGCGCTTACTATCTACACGGTAATATTCCAAAGTGATGCAGTATCAGTTTTATCTTAAAATAAATATTTTCTGCTGTTGGAGAAGTAGCTAACGCCGAGAAAAAGGGAGGAGGGAAACCGGGCTCGTTGTGAGAACTTGTAATTCTACACCAGACAGTATTTTAGCTTTGCCGTAGGGGGAGAATTTTAGAAACTGACACTTTTTTTTTAACGATACGTGTTTGCTTTGGAATACTAACAGACCCTTTTCTTTGGAAAATTGGGTTTAAATAGATAAAAAAAAGTGTTAAGTCTTGTCTTTTTTCTCAGAACGTCGTTAGAGACGGGGCGTGGAGGCCATTGATCTTCCCCCCCCCCTCGTCTACTATTAGTAATATTTAGATCACCGCCTTTGTGTTCCCCTTCCATTACGTCGTAGATGACGAAGGTCTGTAACGTATTATTAACATAATGGCTACCTAACGATTATCACTGCTTTCGTGTCATAATCAATTTATTCTGATCTTGAATGCCGATTTCGATGAACCTTATCTCTAGATCATACTTTTGTTGCTCTTACTATTTTCAGATATTTTCCATAATTTTGATAGTGGTACTCGTTGATTGCCGTCGATGAAAAATTTACGTTTGTAAGCACATACAAGCTGAATATATTTCATATATTTTCCTTTAATTACTCACAATATTCATACTTGTAAGTTCATACTTATTTGTCCATAATTTTATATTTACTTAGAATACAACTGAAGGACCGAGAAAATAAATGGCACTTCTTCAGGAAACACCCCAAATATTTGAGCAACAATTTCTCATACCGTTTTCAAAATTCGGAATCCACACTGGTTCCTTTCGCACGAAATTGATACATGGCTCAGTAAAAGTCCGGGTGATGCACATTAGAAGCCGTATCGAAACTCGATGAGCTGATGGGCGGATGCGAGGTATGCGGTAATTTTCCGTGAGATCGGAATATCGGAAACCACTCATTTATTCCTACAGTCGATCTTTCGCGTGATGTCCATTGGAATTTTGAAATAATTATTTTTAATTATTTTGACAAATAATTATTTTGACAAATAAGTAGGACTTTTGTACAACCAATACCTTATGTTGCTTTGTACTCTTACTCGTAGTATTTATTCCAAAAAGATGATACTTTTATTCATTTTACAATTACTTTAGTACAGGGATCAAATAAAATGATTTGGCAAAGTATAATTAATTGTAATAAACAAACCAAAGATGTTCAGAATATAATGGTACTTCCTCGGGCGAAAAAGCAATTTTCCGGAACTCGTTCGAAAAGTCTCCTTTTCCGACCTCGGGTGGTTTTGGGAGGCTGATACTTCCTTGGGCGAAAAAGCAGTTTTCCGGAACTCGTTCGAAAAGTCTCCTTTACGAACCTCGTTACGTCCCTCGCCTTCGCCTCGGGCCGCAAACCTCTCGGTTCGCAAACAGAGACTTTTCAAACTCGTAGGGAAACTACCATTTCTTACCACGGGCCCAAAGTGCAACTGCCGCTTTGCGCCCTCGGGTCACACTTTGCGCCCTTGTAATCACTTTGGGCCCATGGGCAGAAAACAGTTTTATGTTTCCTCCAAGCCCAAAGTACTTTTATGCCCTAGGGCCCAAAGTGATTTACTGGGCGCAAAGTGTGCCCACGGGCGCAAAATTGCACTTTGCGCCCTCGGTAAGAAAAACGTAACATTAATGAAATAATCAAATTCGTATACTTTTTTTCTTTTGAATATTTCTCACTGAAGTATTGTTTCTTCAAGCATCTTATCATACTTATTTGCAGATGGTTCTTTTCAATGTGTATTTTGGATTCTTCATTTTTTGTTTTAATCCTAATAAAATTTTACATTCCATTTTTACATGAAGAAACAAAGGATTTCAAGGATTCTCTTATTTTGTACTTTCTAGTTTTTATTTTAAACCTGTTTGAAGCTCTTACATTTTTTGAAAACTGTTCAAGATTATTAACATAATATTTCAATATAAATCAAATAATTATTAAAGTAATGTTCTTTGGATTTTTCAGTTGTAATCTTTGAACCAACGTTGTA
>NW_019379640.1:1338550-1354205 GCF_000648655.2 Copidosoma floridanum
GTATATTCCTATTCATAACTTAAGAATAGATAAACATCACATCGACATACCTAGTTTCTTGACAAGTTTTTTGTTCTTGTTCAACTTCTTCAAGGCTTCAGCATCCATGAATGGAACATTATTAGCTTTGGCTTCATCGCAATGCTGTTGATCACCAAGGATGCATACTTGCATCTTGGGGCGAGGAATGTGCTTCAGTCTGTAAAATACACGTTGCTCATTATTACATTCAATCTTTCACTTGCGCATAACTAGAATAATTAAATAATTATAATAAAAAAGCTCTCAGTATAATAAAATCTCATCAATTATGATCAGGTAATACATGCAAAGTATGTACCATCATAGAGCCGTTGAAATAGAAAAAAAAGGTAGGATTTTAACATACATGTGAAGCCAAAATATTTTCAAATGTTTATCGGAGCGATACTAAGTCAACTTACCAGCACAAAATGTGCTTGTACTTGAGGACCTGTATGAATGTAAAAAAAGTGTTCGGTACAATACCTCCCCAATATTTAAGACCCTGGGTGAGGGTCCGCCAAGCAAAAGCTCAGCTCCCTGACATGCAAAGCAGCTCTTTAAGGGCTATACCTTATAGGTTAAATGTGTAGTTAACACGTGTTTCGTACAAAAACCAAAAAGAGCACTTTGAAGCAGGTAAAACTCACTTCACAGTGCCAGAGAAACGTTTGTCCTTCTGTGGGTCGTAGTTTTTCAAACCGATTTGAATCTCGACTGTTTCGACGAAGTTCCTCTTCTTTTCTTTGGAGTTTTCGAGTACTGCATTAACAGCATCGTAAAACATCTCACGAGAAATTTTCGAACTGAAAAATAACGAGGTAAATTTAACGTAGTAATTTGATGCTCCAGAAAACTATACACATCATTTAAACAACCGGTTAATTATCACATATTGATGCGTTACACTATGAAAAAGAAAATTACTGTAGAAATTTGCGAAAACAAATAAGTAAATGAAAGATAAAAAATATTACTGATTTCAAGATAACAAAATCTCTGCGAATACATTTCAAAAATAACCAAGATTTTCACAATTAAGATTATAATGATAAATATGGATTAGTTGTAAATACTCACGTCATGGTTGCAGAGTTACCGAAGCGTCTGCTTTCGACGACGACTGAAAAGGAAAAGACCTCCTTCGCTGGCGAAAGCAGACGGTAAAGTGCAGACACTCACGGGGCTCGACTGCTCCTCGAGGCGGCTCGAGCGGCTCGACTTTTTCGGAAGACGAGGACGCATATACGACTCTATCGGTATGGAGATTTCAAACATTAAACATTTTTGAAATTGAATCAGCAAAAGTGAAATGCGAGAAAAGATTGAAGAAACAGAAGTAAAACATATCATTAAAATGACTTAGAATTTATACGCAAGATATGTTTATTTTCATCTTGAGGTTTAAATCGTTTTAAATAAGCTCTATTGTTTTTTTTCAAGACAGCAAATAATGTAGCGATTTTTTTCGTGATTTTTTTTTTTTTAACTTTAACTAAACAATACAGTAACATCACATTTTTTTTATGCAATACGCATTTTTAACAAAAATTAAATATCCTTAACATAATCTCATTTGTTATAATATTTAACAAAAAATAGTACGTTCAATTTTTGTAAGTTCACATAATATAAAGGATTTAGATTTAGTTTACATTTCTAAACCTCCCGAATGCCGGTAAAGAAGGACATTGAATTACCAGTTGTTGACAACAGTTGGTACAACAGGGGGTTTACTTTTTTACAAAATTCCGCTAGATGGCGCTGAAAAATGCTTTCTTATGAGTCGATACGCCGAATGTTAATATTTTCGCTTTTTTCGGTAGAGTAGAGTAAATCGAAAATGTAATGCATATTTCTATATAGGTATAGATTGTTGTATATATTTTGTACACGCATGTATGCATGTTTGAGCTGGGCACAAACAGTCCGCGCGTTCGTAGACTCCGAAAAGACTACTAGACTTAGTATTTTGCAAATAATTAATTCTCACGAGATCAACTGGTTAAAAGTAAGCTCCTCAAGTTCTCCAAGTAGCGAGTGACACAAAACCGGAAGAAAAATGTCGATAGGGGTGCCAATCAAGGTGTTGCACGAAGCCGAGGGCCACATCATAACCTGCGAGACGAATACCGGTGAGGTCTACCGGGGCAAGCTCATCGAGGCCGAGGACAACATGAACTGTCAGATGCAAAATATTACCGTCACCTATAGGGATGGCCGAGTCGCCCAGCTTGAAAATGTTTACATTCGTGGCTCAAAAATCAGGTTTCTCATACTGCCTGACATGTTGAAAAATGCACCAATGTTCAAGAGGCCTGGTGGAAAGGGCTCTGGTACTGCTGGCAGAGGAAAGTCTGCAATTCTTAGAGCACAAGGTATTGCTGGTTTTGTCAATTATTTGTTACTCATGATTACACTTGATAAGCTCTAATAAATCGTATGTTTTGTGCAGCCAGAGGCAGAGGTAGAGGGACAAATCAGCGAGGTAGAGGTACTGGCTCAGCTCCGTGGCTTAATCAGCAGAATCAAACGTCAAATGCACCACAGACTGGCAGGGGAAGGGGCTAAACTTTACAAAATTTTTCATCGTTTGATAATCAAACAAGCAAAAATAACTGATCACTCGAGTGATTTTTATATTGTATTCATTTTTTAAACTCCACAATCACTTAATTCCCTTAATTATTTAATTGTGTATGAGTGAGTCTTGTGCAGGTAATATTAAATAATAAAAACAGTAATTTTATATGATAAAACTATGTTGTTGATTTATATCTGTAAAAGTAATCCAATGAGTTTTTTATTTAACTATCATGAAAGTCAGGAATTCGTCAATTTTTTTATTCCATCATATTCTCAAAATTTTACTTGTCATTGTTTAAAATAGATTTGATGAATTAGCAGTCAAATTAGATACATGAGCTGTATATATTTTATTGACATGTTGTAACCAGTTTTTGTTGCTTAGTTTTATATTTTTTACCCCAGCTTACCATTCTCTATGTGTCACGTATACCTAATTTACCATTATTAAATAACTTTTACTTACATCATCTTATTATTGTTTAAACCGTTCATGAACAAAGTAATAAATTACGAATCCTATATTATGATAATAAGTATATGAAGCGGCGGTTTGGTAGCGGCTGTGATGGATAGATATATATATATATATATATATATATATATATATATATATATAGATGTGTGTAGTACGTACACATCTGTGTATATGTGTAACTGTAAACTGTATAAATATATTAACATAACCTTCACATGTATGTACACATATGTACACGATTTATCATTATCACCTTTTATATGTATGTATGTATGTATTCATCGTACAAACATCGATACATCGATGCCAATGCTCATACTGCCTGATACTCGAATTTTCGAGTGTTCAATCGTCACGGCCTATCCTCACCATGAAATGAAATTTTCACCAGGCTAGCTAGCTACGTGGCTAGCTGGCTAGGTGGAGCGTAGGCGCTTCCGTACTGGGAGAATGAGTTGGAGAAGCTTGAGGCATCCAGCCCGGAGCTAGAAGTTAACATAGCCACGTTTACTGTCTTGACGTCTTTCCTTCGTCGCGAGTGTCGCGCTCTCCGCTCTGTTAAAGCTTCTCGCGTAACACGCTCTCCTATGCCCTCCAGCTTACGTACTACGGCACCCTCTTCAGCCACCCGGAGTTTCCGCACCCTTGCAACTCAAGAAAGCTCGCTTACCTGTCCTACCTATTATGGTGCTTACTATTTAGGCCACTGCAGCGAGTTCCAGGGCTTAAACGCGACGGCCAAGAAGAACGTCGTGTTCCGCGAAAGACTCTGTTTCAATTGCTTGAATCGGGGGCATTCTGTCAAAGATTGTCCGTCCAAATCCGTCTGCCAACACTGCCGCGCCACCTACCACAGTCTTCTTCATGACGGGCAGAAGCGTCACGCGGAGCGCCAGAACGATACTACCTCAGCGAAGTACGCCAAGCGCGAGAACAAGACTCGCTCCGAGGCCGGCGATGGCAACCCGAAGCTCCAACAATGACTAGCAGTGCTCCCAACCGCCCTTGTTCAGCCCAGTGGCCATACCGGATGCACAGTAATTGTCAGAGCGTTCCTTGATCCGTGTTCTGAGGTCACCGTAGTGTCAGCGCGAGTGTCCTGCCGACTCGAGGCGCCAATGGAGGCGTCTACCATCAGCCTCTCCGGACTCGGGGGTCATCCTATTGTCCGGTCAACGGCGAGAGTGCAGCTCAACCTCGTACCACGAGACAACACTACTTTGATCACGCTGTCAGCCCTGTGTCTGAAACGCCTCAAGCTCTACACCCCTGCAATGTCTTTGGATCCATCAGTCCGGCAGCTTTGGAAATTCATTGACCTCGCAGACCCCACCTTCGATCAGCCGAGCGAGGTTGAACTTTTTCTCGGTGCTGACGTCTATCCTCGTCTGCTCAAACTCGAGTCCATGCAGCATGGTGAGATCTTTGGTCAGCGCACAGTCGTGGGTTTTCACGGGCTGGGCACCCGGATGCTCATCAAGCTCCGTCCTCTCCGGCTCAACCCTACGAGACGAAGCTGCCCCAGCCTGGCATCGGGAACTTGTCTCCCTACTACAACGCTTCTGGGAGCTCGAGGACCTCAGACAGGCACGCCGTCAGGCGCCCGCTGACATCGAATGCGAGCGGACTTTCTCCGACCATCGGCGAGACGAGGATGATCGCTACATAGTGAGGCTTCCCTCGAAGCAGGACGCCCTCCATCTCCTCGGCGGCAGTCTACAGAGCGCCCGAGCATCCTTGAGGTCCCTGCAAGCTTGCCTTCATCGGAACCAAAATATGGCAATCGAGTACTCTCCATTCATGGACGAGTACGTCGCGCTGGGCCATATGAGGCCATTGTCCGATGCTTTGGTCTCCACGCCGATTCGTTCCGTATATAACATCCCACACCATGGCATCTGGCAGCGCGGGAATCGAGGATCAAAGCTGCGCGTCGTCTTTAATGCCTCGCACGCGACCTCGAGTGGCTACAGTCTCAACGATGCCCTGTACACCGAGCCGAGGCTCCAGGCAGCCGACATCGCTTCGCGTTCTGCACCGACGCCCGGATGATGTTTCGCCAAATTCAAGTTAACCCTCAGGACGTTGACCTGCAACGCATTGTGTGGAGCCCAGACCCAAGCATTCCGCCTACACACTATCAGCTGCTCACAGTCACTTACGGCGTTTCTTGCTCGCCTTACTTGTCACTGCGGGTCATCTAGCAGTTGTGCGAGGATGAAGGCCACAGGTGGCCTGGAGATGCAACTGCTGCTATACGTGATCGCTATGCAGATGACATCCTATCCGGCGCTGACAACCTCGATGCTGCACGTGAACTTCGAAACCAGCTTATCTGCCTGTAGCAAGCTGGAGGGTTTCCGTTGAGGAAATGGGTAGCAAACGTGCCTGAGCTCTTAGACGACCTCCCAGAAGAAGAGCGCCTTCGCTCCACTTGGCAAGAGCTAACCACTAATGGTTTTGTAAGTGAACTCGATGTTAGCTGGGATCCAGCCTCAGACCATTTCCGTCTTACTCCTCCCCGAGTTCAGGCTCAAGACACGAAGCGGACAATTCTCGCCACTCTGGCACGGCTTTTTGATCTGTGTGGCTGGCTGGCCCCTACCATCCTGAACGCCAAGTTTCTGCTCTAGGATTTATGGCGCGCTGGACTCGACTGGGATGAGGTCGTGCCACCGTCAATGGCCCGCCGGTGGTCAGCTTTCATCTCCGAGCTTCAGGCGATCCATGGGTTTGCTATCCCATGATGGATTGGATGGTCGCCCGATTTAGATCTGCAGCTCCACGCCTTCTCCGATGCAAGCCACCACGACATGCAGCTGTAACTTTTTCTTAACTTACCGACTCTACAGGCTTAGTGCGCTGCCACATTCTTTTGGCTAAAACCAAGCTCGTTCCAATCCGAACTCTAAAGCCAGCTTCTTCTCTCCAGCCTCGGATGACGATACCTCGTCTTGAGCTCCGAGCCGCACTACTCGCAGCCAAGCTGCTTCAATTGACATCAACGGAGCTCGGTCTCCCTATCGAAAACTGCCGTGCGTGGACTGATTCCCAAATTGTCCTGCGCTGGCTTCGTTCCGTGGAGCCCACAGGGAATGCCTTGGTCGACAACTATGTTGCCCATATCCAGGAGCTACTACCGTCTAACATCTGGCGCTACGTGCCAACCTCATCAAATCCAGCCGATGTCGAGTCCCGTGGCGCTGATGCCAGCCAACTTCATCTACAGAGCTCGTGGTGGCATGGTCCAGCATGGCTGTCGAATGGCCCGGAGTGTTGGCCGCACGAGGATTTGGTTACACGGCCACCGACGCCTGTAACCTGCTGCGTCGTCCAGCGGCCTGAAATCCATCTGCTCAATCGATTCTCCGACCTTGGCACCTTGCTCCGGGTTCTTGCTCGTTTGCGCCGGTGGGTTCGTGCTCGCCTCGGTCGGACACGTAACCGGCCAGTGACATTCTTCTGGACCACGATCGAGCTGATAGATGCGTTCCTGGCCTGTGTTCGTCTAAGCCAAGAGCGTGCCTTCACAAGGCAGCTTTCGCTCCTTCGACTTGGGCGTCCTCTACCGAAGAATCATCCACTAGCTTCCGTTGCTGCATTTATCCACACTGATGGAGTCCTCCAGGTTGACGGGTGGATTCAGCACTCTTCGCTGACCTACGACGAGCAGCATCCTCTGATTATCCACGGCTACTGCATCCTATCTCGCCTCGTCTTGTCCTGGGCACATTCTCGTGCGTTGCATGGAGGTTTCAGGGTCACCAGTGCTTACGTTTTAATACGCTCTTAAATCATTGGTGGTACCCGTCGAATCAAGACTTTTTTTGCGGAGTTGTCTCCTTTGCGCTCGCTTGCGAGCACGGCCTGCGTTTCAACAGATGGCCTCCCTTCCTCGGTCCAGGATCACACTCTTTCGCGCCTTCGGTCGTACTGGGGTTGACTATGCAGGCCCCTTCGACATACTCGCCAACAGAGGACGAGGAATCCGCACTTCAAAGGGGTACATCGCCCTCATTGTGTGCTTGACCACGAAGACCGTGCACCTCGAGCTGGTTGGAGATCTCTCTGCTACCTCGTTCTTGGCTGCTCTCACGCGCTTCTCTGATCACCGAGGCCGTCCAACCGAGCTATGGAGTGAAAACGCCACCTGTTTTCGTCGAGCTGACCACGAACTCCGGGAAGCACTCCAGCAGGTCGAGCTGGAGGGCGAGCTCATCGCTGGGACCCTGGCTAACCAAGGCATCGATTGGCGCTTCATTCCGCCTGGAGCTTCTCACTTTGGTGGTCTCTGGGAGACCGGCGTTAAGTCCGTCAAGGGACACCTCCGACGTGTCATTGGCAGTCGACACCTCACTTACGAGGAGCTCTCAACCGTGTCAGTTAGCATCGAAATAGTGCTCAATAGTCGACCCTCGGTCCCACTCTCTGGAGAAGCCGATGACCTCCAAGTGCTCACGCCTGGCCATTTCATTACCGGAGCCCCTCTAAACTCTATCATCGAGGCCCCTCCTGCAGAGCAGTGCCCCGACAGGCTTGCCCATTGGGAGCTTGTGCGCAGCCTTCGAGCTCAGTTTTGGACGCGCTGGAGCCGGGAATACCTTAACACCCTCCAGCAGCGTCCTAAGTGGGCCACACCTTGCCGAAATTTCGCCGTTGGAGACGTCGTAGCTGTTCTTGATCCTACCCTCCTTTCCGTGGTCGGCCGCTGGCCTCTTGGACGGATCCTCCGTGTTCAACCGGGCCACGACGGACTAGTTTGAGCCGCCGTCATCAGAACCTCCACTGGCGAGTACCTCCAGCCAGTTACAAAGCTCGTATTCCTGCCGGTCGAGACCACGAGTGGGCATCCTTCATCACCTATCCACAGTGCTCCAGATGACACGCTTACGGCGGGCGGGTCTACTGTTTTGTTCCAGGAATAAGGTGGGCAGGATGTTTGACCCCAGTCTGGACCACTATCTTGGCCGGTATTTGAATTGCCCAGTGTCACCAACCAATCGCCCATCCTGCATTTTGAAGAGGTCTCTAGCGGGAGCAGGGTGTGTGGCTCCCTCCTAGCGGTGGGCACGTCTGCAGTGAGTCGTCTTTATAACGAGTCAACACGTCATCACCGTTTTTTTTTCTCTTCTAGGTCTTGTCTCGTCTACATAGTGTTCTTTCACTTGAGACTCTACTTGTACCGAATTGAATAAACCGACTTTTGAAAAGACACAAGGGCGAGTAAAGTTGATTCATCCGCCCAACAAGTGCTTTGATAAAAAAAAATTTTTTCCCCTTATATGCTTGTGTTTCACGAGTGTTTATCGTGATTTTTCTTGAATATTATTTCTTTTTTGGAGTACTTTAACATCAGCAAATCAGGAAATAATATTTATTATGCTCACTCATACATTATTCCCATTTATACTAGATTTTTTTTTTTTTCATGAAATAAAAAAAAAAAGTATTATTTGATATGAATATGCTACTTGGGACTGACTAAACTAATTATATTCGTTAAATATCTATTATTGTTAAAATAAACCCTCGTAACCTATAATTTTCTATCAGATGTTATGTATTTTTCTTAGTTTTTTTTTTTTTTTTTTTATATTGGGTTATCGTGACAGCATATTGGCCCAGTTCCGGGACCACCCACTCACCACCTATGTGTGGGGGTGTATTGCCACACCCATTTACCCCAAATCTTCTCTTTAACTGATACCTTACAAATCATACCATGGGCACAGTGGAAGTATCTCCAGTGTAACATATCTTGTCAGTTAAGCTGACACTCTCTGCGCCGGGGGGAAGTGCATCGGGTCAACTCGCCACTGTGTAGCCTGGGTCCGAAGCATCGGATCCAGGCTAATTAGCATCCCCGGAGAAGCCCCATGTTTCAGGGGCCACTCCTCGCCAGTAAGGCCGGCGATCCCTGCCTGGCATTGGGCCCACTAATCCCTACCTATTAGGCCCTAACACTGTTTCGTATTCACCCAGGCCCAAAGACATGTGGAGCAAGGAAAAAATCCTGGAATTACTCTGAAGGAAAATTCCACAGAAAAACCCGCCCCGAAACAGCCGGGGTTACATAGGAACTTTTTCCGGTGAAAACAGTTTTTGAAAAAATCTGCACTCACCGGGAATCGAACCCACGACCCCTAGAACAGCGTTGTATCAGTAGCAAGCACGCTTACCACTGAGCCAACGCCGCTCCTTTTATGTTCAGCTATGTAAAACAGCACCACCTGTCTGAAAAAACAGTGGTACTACTAGTACTTGATTACAAGATTACGTAGCCTATAAACGTTTTCCATTTCTTTTTATCATTTTTACGCATGTTCAGCACATACAATGTAAGTTTTTCAAAAATGATGATTTGTTCTGAATTTGAAATAAATTATCATGAAAATTAAAAATTTTTAAGTTGAAACGAAATTTGTTTTACGTTTGGATCAAATGCTTGATTACGAAAAACATACATTGTGGGTACTAAATTAAGAAAAATTTAATTAAATATAATGGTAATTATTTGTAGCTCGCAAGAGGCTACGTAATATTGTGATTAGGCACCGCTCAACCGCTGTTATTATGTGTGCAGGTGGCACTGATTCAGATTCCTGCACATAGCAAAAACTATTCTACTCCACTCTTGATCAAAGTGAACTCTTCTCACTACATATATTGCTTGTCAAATAAATAAATAGATTGTTCATCACCAATCTAGTAGCTAGTATGTTCCGTCGAGAGACCGTCATCACAACCCTTTCTCCTCTCGTTCGTGCTACTCTGCTATTCTCTATCCAACCCTTCTCTACCCGAAATCACCTTCACAATCGCTCTCGGCTTATCCTTTTCACCCGTCTGCACGCCTACGCTTATCCCATCTGCATCATCTGCGCCCTGCTCACTACATATCTCGCTAATTATTTCATTTCACGTCAACGAACAGCTTATCCATACGTCACGTCACCCTACAACCTCTATCATCATCCGCTCAGTATCTCTGTCTACATATATCCACCATCATATTAGGTTAACTTCTATCCACGCATCCGCATTCAATCACGTCACTACATATCGTACGCATCATACTTCTATTACACCTACTCAGTGCATCTCGTCATTCCGTCATCTTCAACACATTTCGCCCGCTCCATTTCGTCTCTCGTTCCGAAATCAGGGTCCTCACCCGAATACGCCACTCACATAACATCACGACTGAGCTGCCGCAGGTGGTAGTTAGTTTCGACTTTCGGGCGTCGGCCCGCTTTCACTAGCCTTGCGCTGACTCGTGCGACCGTGCAGGGCCCGCTAGTTCGCAGAGGAGATCACTCTTCCCTCATTCGCCTTGAGCTCACACACACTGGGAGTCGTCACCACCAGGTCCTCCCGCACATCCTCACACATACCCATACCAACACAACATAGGTTTCTTATTGGTCCCATTGTTAATGGTATAATTAGTTTAACTGTTTTTCTTTAATTGTATTAATTCTGATTCGTTTTTTAATAAATCTGGGTTTTTTATGCCATAGGCTTTTTCCCATTAATTAATTGTTCTGAATTTGTGTTAACCTTCCTCTTCCTTTAATTCTATTTAATTTTTAATCACTATTTGTTTTTTTTTTGTATTATTATTTTTTTTTTAATTTAACTTAAACCAACCCTCTATACAGTACAAGCCCCCCCCCCTATATCTATATCTCACTCATTTGAATTCGAACCAAGCAATCCATGTGGGATCGGCTGTGTTCACACGCAACATAGTAAAAAAGTGAAATTTTCTGAAGCATTTATATTATAAAAAAAATCCCGAGGATTTGTACGAACTGTTTTCTTCTGAAAACAAATTCTTCCTGGCTTTTTCTATAATGTTACCAAACAACCTTGCTAAGTGTTTTAGCAACTTTTCACTTTCAAGTTTTACTGATTTTGAGCATAAACGTTGGCTCTAGAAATTCTACGCAAAGGCAGAATTTGTTGTTTACGAGCGCGCAAAGAAATGCTTTACGAGACCGAAGTCGTTCATTAAGAAACAAATCACGTCACAATTTCGATTTGCAGACGTCAGACCGTGACAGTAACTTTTTTTGTTTTGGTCGTCATAACTACAAGTATGTTGTACCGACAAGGCCGACATTCAGTTTTATTCATTCCTTTTTTATCCTTCAATCTGCATCAGAATCACATAAGCCATCTACTCAGTAATGAGCCATCGTCACGGACGCAATCGACAACATTCTGTTTTCTAAATACTGTTATGCTATATTCAAACATATAACTCTGATTGAAAAATAACGTATATTGAAAGAATGTCGCAGTTTCGTATCTACCTTTATTTTAAAAGTGTTGAAATAGCCTACCAATTGTATGATGTAGTCAAGAAAATAACAATATCTTATTGTACAGAAACCTAATAAAAGAGGAATTAGTTCAGTCTTCAAACTTAACTGCATCAAAGCTAGTGTTCCCAGCCTCAAATTCGCTGACATACAAGCTTTACGAAATAAATATACGTGAAAAAAGAAGCTTCTAAGATTCTTGAATTTCTACCGATATTTTTTGTGGACACAATATATCAGGTCTATTTTTCTGCAAAAAACCTTTTTCTGCTTTCTCTTCCACGAAGAGGGCCATCTTGCTAGAAACTGTCCAAAGGCCAACGTTAACGACTTTTCCTCCTCTGGCAGTTAAGGCTATACTCTAAATGAAATCGCAAACTCTGATATTATCTATACTACGCTTCCACCTACCGATTTCAGCTACCTACAGATATGGAGGTTCAATTTTCATAGAGTGCCTCTATGAGACCACTCTCTTTTTCAACGATAAAATCTATGCAATCTCGACCTGATTCTACAAGTCATTCCAAGGAAGGGAAATCCAAAAAAAAAGAAGACTCTCAGAGATATTTGTTTATTTTTTATATTATAGTGCTTTACGTCCGGCTCATAGCACTTTGAAAAAGGAAGGAAAGAGAGATAGGAGGCCTCCCATTACTGGGAGGGGGGTGGGGGGAGATTAGGCAATTTTTGCTGCGAGAAGATCGCCTAAAACCTTCCTCGAGGAGCATTGCGTGGTGAAAAAGCACATGTAAAAATCACGACCTAGCCGACTGAGCCATCGCACGCTCATCAGAGATTTTTATAATAGACACCCTCTGAAACTCCAAAATGAAAATAGATCAACTACTGTTAGCTCTAGCTCTGCAATTTCATGCGAAAATCAAAAACTCAGTTGATTTAAATGAAATAGTCAACTTCATCTTCAAAGTTTACTGTAAGATGAACCTGTCAAGTGTTGCGATTGGCAGAGAATGTTCTACCGAATATCTAACTATAACTCAAAAAGACATTTCTGAACTATCAGACAGTGAAAATTCAGCAACTGAGTTAAAAAATTTGCGTAAAGACTGTCTAATAAGTCTGTGTCTAAGTCAACTTCAGACTTCTCAATCAATAATGGTATGTCAAAAAAGAAAAAAAAAAAGCATACACTTGCCTCCTTTTCTTTATTTTACATCTAACGTTGAATAACTTATCCTATAATGAATAAATCAAAAATCCTGGCTTACTCCAGAGTTAACTTTAGATCTTTCAGACCTTTTTACAGTCAAAAAAAATTGACTGTACTCAGATGGAGGAGAAAGTATTATCTTTAATAAAAAAAAAGTGTAAGCAATAGTAACAGCTACAACAATACTATACTAATAAGCGATTCCACTGCCCATAATTTAATACGGAACTGCCCCCAAAACTGATAGTAACGGTATTTATTTTTTCAACTCTTTTAAAGCTTCCAATCTCTTCCTGCATAATTTTGATACCCAAACACATCCATCAACGTACGACATAACAACTAATCTCACTTGGAGTCATAGTTTTATTGAGATCAGGATGATAGTCGGTGATCCTTGGGAGCCAGATTATTCTTCAGTTTTTACTAATGTTTCTGTTTGAAAATTTTGATATGGAGTAAAATTCAAATATTATTCATTTGAAACGAGGGAGTCCTCAAAACTATAATTTATAAAGAGTAATCATGCGATTTTACTACTTTGAAAACAGTAAAATCGAAGAATTACTCTTTCTATGCAAGATTATCCAAGATACTAAACCATTCGGTGTCAAAGAAGACGACGCTCAGGGCATTAATGAGGCAACGATGAGACTTTTTTCGACGAGGGCGGGGGGGGGGGGGGTAAAATCCAAAAATGTGATAATGCCGAATCATTTTTCACCACGAAATCGAAAATTCCGAAAGCCGTTATGCAGAATACCAAAAAGTAGAAAATAATTGTACCAAAAATATGAAGTTACGATTGATGTAAGCGAAAATACCGAAATTATGTTCTACAGTGTTTAAACGATTCTTCCATCTCGCAATCAGCATAAAAGAACGCTTTGTATCAAAAGTCATCAACAGAAATGATAAATAGTAAGTATTAACATTATTATTTCAACTTAAACGATCGTTATTGTCGGACAAATATACCTGCGATTTAGAATAGAGTACATAAATTTCAAAGTACGTCTATGGCAAATCAGTTTTAACTATTGAAGTAATCAGGAAACATTTGCAAAATATTTCCTCGTTTTCTTAAAACAAGCCATTTTGTATTATTCGAATATTCTGTACGTTACACTAATAATCTAGTATGTTGTCTTTTACATCGAATGGTGTTTCGTAATATATTTATACACTCGGCAAAATAAGGATTTCTGAATCTACTGTCGTTTCGTTAAAAAGAGTCAACTTTTTTATGTGTGTAAGGTTTTTAAAACGTAAAATGATTTCGTTTTGTAATTGCATCTTGATTTTTCGTAACATATTACAATATTTGGGTGACGGAGACAGCTGCTCCAATTAACCCCATTATTACTTAGAACATTTTTATTGTGTACTGGCTTCAGGATATTTCTTTACTACAGTTATATATTTTTAGGAAGGTGAAATATCAGTACAATTATAAACGCTAAGTTATGAAACCAGAACAAAAGAGAAATATAATATTTACCAATATCTTACTTAACTAATTTACATACAGAATAATGAAATTAATAACTGAATTCAACAAAGTTTACGTCGTTTTACTTTCGAACACCAATTGAATCATTTTCTCATAATCAAGTACCACGGTGGCGCTACGTCAGTACGTCTGAGAATAAGAATAGTGTACAACTGCGCTATTATCACGCCTTTTTAGCCCTACGCAAGTTTCAACATCATATTAATTAATTTAATCATGCTAATAGAAATATAGTATTCTGTTTGAGTGCTATCAAAAATCTAAACTTTAACACATACAAGCTCGTAGGGATATATATACATCAGGGGCAAGGCGATAATACATGTGTAGGTAAATAATAAAACTATAGAATCAAAGTAAGTGCGGGGATAAAAAACTTTGTTGCAATTACTATAAAAAAATGAGCCCTGATATTAATGAAATTGGAAAACCTATTTAAAATTGGAAATACTGAATACTATTTCTACAAAATTGTATTTTCGTAACACCTCATTTATTAAATAGCCATAAGGCCATTTACATTAAGTTGTTAAACAAAAAAATTGGCGAGTAACTAAAAAATAATAAATAACCGATAGACCTGAATGATTATAACATATTGTATGGGTAGGTATCGAATCATATTGTATATTCGTACGAACGTTTGTTGTAAATAGTTTTATACATAGAACACATCAATGTAGCCTTTATGTAGGATATTTTACACTAGTTAATGTAAACGTTCTTGAGTCTACACGTGAATAATACATATCGAGTCTTTAAACCATAAAAATTAGTACATTACGCCACTAGAGCGCAAAGTGTCTCTTTGCGCCCGCCGACTACTTTGGGTCCGTGGGCAGAAAAGTACTTTGCGCCCTAGGGCCCAAAGTAGTCGAAGGGCGCAAAGTTCGCCCAAGGGTGCAAAAGCTTGCGCTCGAGTAGCGTATATTATTTTTCTCCTTAAAGGTGCAAAGTTAGGTTATCAACTCTACATGTATAATAAAAAAATTAATTAAAGTTTATAGACCTCAAATTAGTATGCAAGCATTGCCATATATATGCTAACTCCAGTATATATATGTTGTAAGGCTGCGTAAAGACGCAACACCAATACTTTTTACAATCCATTTGAATGCGCGAGTGCGAGAGAGAGAGAGAGAGAGGGCGAAGAGATGACGGATCGTTCGCCCTCTCTCTGGCACCCGTTCATTCAAATAGATTGCGTGCAGATTGATATTGCCGTTGTGTCTGAACGCAGCCTAGGCTGCCAATATTGCTGCTTTGCGTTATGTCCATTGCCAAAAACCATGCTTTTTTTAGAGTCTATAGTATAACATTTACGATCTGCCTACCAATGTAGCGGTATGTATGTGTATACTGGCACTAGTAGTATTAAATGTTCTTCAGTCTCGATGGTAACAGAGTTACTAATATTCGATATTGAGTTGATATATGTGCATACATTTTTTTTCAAATATAAGTGTGCTGACTTCAAAGATGGTAGCATTAAATTACTTTTAACTAAGGGGAATAAAGGTATCTTTCGTGAGACAGGTTGTGCGGGGTCCAGGGGC
>NW_019379640.1:1366057-1381439 GCF_000648655.2 Copidosoma floridanum
TTAAATTATTTTAAGTAACTAACTTACAAAACTTAGGTGTCTCTCAAATTAAAAAAATTTTTTTCAACAGTATACTGTTTATGTTTTTTTCAAGACTTATAAATTTTGATGTAATTTATCATTATGTTGTAGAAGATTTATTAACTCTCGAGGTGACTAAAATTACACATACGTAAGAGCCAAATGTTTTTTTTTAATCTGGCTTCTAATTATACGCAAATTCACGTAAAAGAAGCCCAGAACTGGTTCTTGCTCGCAAAAAAAAATAGTAGACGTTTTGAATGTTTTTAAAACTATGTGACAATATTGCAAGGTAGTATAAACAAGGTTTTCTCAATATTTTTATGGTGTGCGCTGTTAGGAAACATTTAAGAACTTTGCATACAACTTCAGCGAAAATTCTTTATAACTAGGGCATATACTAAAAAAATGTATATACTATGCTGTAATAGCGAAGTAGTTAACACAAACGTATATACTAAAATCCCTTGTACCTACAATGTTAATATTGTGCTCCCAAGATGATCTATAGCGTTCGTAAATCAAAATATTGTCCTTTATGCCTCAAAAGATATAGAAGTTGTCATCGTAATTATTAAAATGCTGGTTGGTATTACTTTTAACGCGCATAAAAATTATTTTGCTTTTAGTTATCTTGCAATTTTTTGTGATTAATAAATTTTCTGACTATAGTTTAGCCGTATTTGCAGATATCGTTTTATTTTAGAAATCGAGATGGTATGATTTTTAAACCCAAATTGTAGATAGCATATTTTAACCATAAGAACGGAAATAACAAAACTCATGAAAAATTTGTGCAATGCAATGTAAAAGAACTGAGTTCGTTTTGTATGGTAATTTTCAAAAAACCTCTTCCCTGAAATTCATATTTCAGAAGAAATAACTTTCTATTCTTTCGACCCTCGGGCTCTTGAATACATTAGAATAATGCTGGCCCAACGTAATCAACGGAGGTAAAACAACCGTAGACATTGTTCCCCCGAATCCCTCCTACTTATAAAGCAATAGAGACCCGAGAGCGAAATCTATTGCCTTAATTAAAGAGCGACATCGACAAAGAATGCTGCAAAAACATCGTGCTCTGAAATTCCCGCGAAACCCGGTATTACCAGAATAAAGGGGGAAAAGACAAGAGAGGTAAAAAAAGAGAAATCTCCAACGTTCGTGGGTTGCGCTATATACACGCCAGTTGAAGAATCACTACTGGGAGTCTCCCGCGCACACGTAGTAGGAGTATACATGTAGATACGTGCGTGTTTTTGCCTCGTCAGGGGGTACCAAGTTACACATTCTCTATATACCCATGGATTCTGTGTCGCGTCTCATCTCTTTCCCTCATCTAGTTTTTTTTGTTAATCCTTCGGGTTTTTAACTCTTGGCTGGACGGATGAAAATTGCCGTCCTTATTTGGAAGTTCGACACTACATGACTGGCTTTCGCCTATTCTCGTTATTCTACAATTAATTAACCAATTTGTTGGAAATATATTTTTGCAATTGGAGAGATTTATGTATTAGCATTGATTTTTGTGCGATTCGCAGGTATCATTAATTTCTATCTCGAGATAGGCATTAAGTCCACACTTGGCATTAAGTTATTAAACATGGAAATGGCATCGTATCAAACTCAAAGTCGAAAAAAATGATATTCTATTCGACCATGGTTACGCGTAGAATAATTTTATCTTTCTACATTTGCAAACGATTGTTTGGCACAACAATATTTTATGCAATAGTATTGTGCATATTTCACCTGAGGCCTGGAAGTAGTTCGACACAAGTACTTAAAACATAAATTATAAATATCATGAAGTAAGAAAGTATGTTTGAAAAAAATCGATGATGATGCATGTGAATGTAAAAAGCGCGTAAGTAGAGAAAAATACATGTTGAATATGTGTTATCAAACGATAAAGTACACGGAAATGAAAACGTACTAAACTAGTAAGTACACGTGAAATATAATGTTGAACGGATAAAAAAAGTTGTTCACGTATGAGAAAAAATAATGTAGAACTGTTGGCAAGTACAATAAAACTAGGTTCAAAAAATATGGCTTGGAATTAAGATTTATAAGTATAATATAGTAGAAAATATCATATTAGTTAGATTGTTTGGCTGTAATTCTACATCACATTGTTCTCTATGAGTAAAAATAATTCCAACACGTGTAACAACCTACATTATGTCATTAAACATGTCAATAGTAAACTTCTTATGACAATGTATACATGTGCATGCCCATACAGGATTTTCGGTGTATATGTTTTCCAAATTTTTGATAAATTTCTGTATGTACATTCCTCTAAGCTAATTCAAGACAAATTAATGACTAAGCTGATGATATTTCAAGCATCAAGCGAGTAGCTCTAAAAACTCTTCCATTGTGTCGATCCTCCCTGGTGTGTTAAGTGGCGCTAATGTATCTACCTCAGCACTCGAAGCGTGCTCCTCTCTCTCGCGTTTTTGAAACGCTACTGGCTCTATCTCAGCAGTAATTTAAATACCTTTTAGCTCGCCACTAGGCTATTATTATCCTCATGTTGATCCTTGAGAAACGTTTTTGGTTATTTAAATATTTACACTCACTGAGATATGACAAGGGCACTTAAAATACCTTTTGTCACGTTTACATATTTGTTTGCATTAATTGCGAAATTTTATAGAATAATACTATTTGGATAGAATTATCAATGTTCCTCGTAATTTTCTCTTACAAAAATTTTTACTTTATATTTTTCTAAAAGATATATTAAGTACTCGTAAAAAGGAATTATAATAAACATAACTGCTGCACTTGACGGTAGAACATGTGATCTAATAGTAACATAAATATATGACAGTAAGATAAACAATGTATTAAAGTAAATTCATAGACACAATTTTTAGTTAAAACTTTTATTTTTAATCCTAGGAGTGACATGTTTCAGTTTTTTTGTCGAAAAAGCATTACATCAGTAAAAAATAGATGTCTTAACATGGGTTATTCTATTTTAGTGCTGAATGTAAAAAATTATACGTACAAATTATTATGAATTTGATATTGTTGTCTGTCTGTAAAGTCAACGTTCGTCAGTCAAATTTTCCCCGCATTATGCATATATGCGTCACCCGGACTTTCCTACAGCTAAAGAAAGAAAACAACCGTAATTTGGTTCGTAAAGCAAGAAAATCCACTCAGCTCCCCTAGAAGCCACATACTAATAAGCCCGCCTCTGCCAAGATTAGCAAGGCCATTCAAATTTTCAGATGTCTCAGTCGTCTTTACAGGCACATCGAGTAAAACAATAACACCCATGATGTGCGGCATAATTTTAGTGCACCGTATACCGGATTCCAAGACAGAGTCACCGAAAAAATCGAAAACAACTTAAACAATAATGGCCTTCCTCAGCTTTTAACAGGCATTCAATGAAATTTGACGTAAAATCCTTGCCAATAAATTAGGGTTTCAACCAAAATTTAAGCCATTTCTCGATAATAGCGAAAGTAGTAAACTTCCTTTGAGAGCGCGCAGCCCTGAGGATTCTTAACGC
This sequence comes from Copidosoma floridanum, assembly GCF_000648655.2. The sequence goes on from NW_019379640.1 coordinate 1,369,614, forward strand.
TCTCTTATCCTTTTGGAAACCTCTGCCGCATAATCTTTATGCGGGGAAATATTCTTACCGTTACTCATGCCAATGAGACGGCTGTAATTGGCACTGCCCATCAAATCTAACACTGCACCTCCTCTACATGGAGAAATTCTTGGAGACATTACACGAGTGACGCAGCATCTGAAGACTAGCCACTAACGAAATAACTGTACTTATCCACTTATCCCTCCAAGAAAAATAGCACCAACACTAAGTCGAACGAATATCGTTTCAAACATCGCTACTCCGCAAAATAGGTGGGTATCGCATAAGACCGAAGACTGCGACAGGTCGGAATTGACCATATCTGTGCTTAAGCCTATGATACGTCCATTCCATTGAAACAACCAAGTGAGACGAAATTTCTTGCTTTTTCCACAGCAGAAGCTTTGATCCCTGTACGTTGTACCCGTTGTACAGACTACCCCATCGCGCTATGTACCAACGTACACACACACACACACACACACCAACATTTTTAACTTAACTCCTAATCCTAGATAATTAGCATAACTTGTTTGACTCGCATGCATGCCATCACCTCTTTCCTGTCGAAAAGAAGTGACCATTGATTTTTTGCCTCGGTTCTACGTATAATGTTTTCCCTTTCAATTTTTCCTCTGTCGTTTTATATTTTCAGAAAACTAAACGCCATCAGGTAAGTATTTCCATTGAAGAGGTACTATTACAATTATTTACTAGCTTTTTGATAATATGATAGGATGTATAAAGGAACGAAAAAGAAAGTAGTTTGAAAATAAAATTTCTCCAAAACTTTGAAATCTCTTGAACAGGCAGGGGAAAAGTAAGGGTTACTGACTGCTTTCTCTTATTCTCGGGGGTTAAAATTAATTCTCTTGGCTAGACTAGTTTGTACAATTTTAGGATAATAATACCTGACTTCACTGTTGTACTCCAACTTCTCGTAACTACAGACAATTTAAATCGTTTAACGATTTTGCACGACGCTATGCAAAGGGGGTGGTTTTCGTGCAGTATATGCATTTTTCTACCTTAGCCTTTTCGCTTCTGAAAAAAAAAAATGATCCAACTATCACACACGTTCGTAATACCTACAGGAGGTAAAAAAATATGAATAACGTTTGTGAATAAATTACCGCCCTTACGTATTGGTTTTGATACCCGTTATACATCACGTAGAAGAAATACGAAGAAACGTGTAAAAAAAAAAAAAAAAACAATAATAATAATAATACAGAAAGGTAAGTATAAGATTTGCCGGAGTAACACGAGACGAACGGTATAAGTTGCTTCTCTCTTTCTTCTCCGTTTCTTGGCTGACTATAATTTGTGAAATTTAATCAACTGCGAGTGCTCGTCTTTCCCTATCTCCCGAACCTTTATCCTTCGCGCATACCTCAGATACACATCTTTGCTCTCCCCTACCGCCCACACGCAACTGTATCAGTTTTCTTTATTTGTTTATTTTTTTTATTCATGCAGCTTTATCTGACGCTGCCTACTTGCTAGGTATCCACGTTACCAATTAATCGGTCTATTTCCATCATCACGAGGTTCAACAGAGTAAAAAAAGTACGTTAGCTACTACTTCCAAGTACTAATAAAAAGTAAAGTAAAAATTCATAAAACAGCAGAGTGAATGCGGGTAACAGCATACACTACGAGAAAGTGGCACGCACGAGCGGAGCAAGGGACTTTCAATATCGGTTTACCATATTTGCTTGTTCTTTACCTCCTATTTCTTCGTGTGGGATTGACCGCTGGATTGACAGAAGCCGTCGTCGTCGTCGTTTTGCCTCTCCCCTCGTGTCCCCTGTACATCCATAAACGTACACACACGCTCACGTAATACAGCACACGGAATCTTTGTCGTGCTTGGTTTCGCTACGCGCGGCTCTAATGGATCGTGACGGGCAAAGGCCACGTTATGGTTACCGCTCTCTTGTTTTTTTTTTTTTTTTTATCCCTTTCCTCCAAGTCTTCCTTTACATCCATCTTCGTATATATACGGTCCCTTCTACCATTCGCGCGCTGTTTTTCATTCTTCTTTACGTTTCTTGTTTTTTTTTTTTTTTTTTTTTTTTTGTTTCTCTGAGTAACCGTACACCGCGAGCGCAAACGGCGATAAGGTCCACACAATGGCTTCCTTTCCAAGCTGTTACGTCGAATGTAGTACATACGGCTCCTAAAACCAATTTGTTATGGCTATCGGTTTAATTTTTCTCATAACACTGGATGATTCGTTCTTGGATATTAACTTCAAGCAATTTTGTGTTACAATTTATTATTCATTTTATGATAAATTTTTAGTAAAAGAAGTCGAACTTATCGCATATATCATCAATATTGGTGATAATGATGAGGGTTACCAATTAAAAAACAACCATTAGTTTTACATAGCTTGAAAGTTATTGATTGCAGCTGTTTTTTCGATTACTTACAGTGGCACAATCGTATCAGCTTCTGTTTAAAACATTATCCATCACAGATCTAGACCAGAAATTCTGTACTCCAGCAAGGAGGAAATTTATCACGGCCTAGAAAGTCGCAGTATCCTAATAATACATATATCAAGAGCAAAACGGAAAGTTCAAATTATATCAATAAATCTTATCTGCAACGCTCGCTTATACGAGGGATAACTTACTTTCATAGAACTTTTCACTATGGAGGCGTATAAATTTATATTGCGGCTTTCATGTTTAAAGACAAAAATAAGCTTGATGCTTTGAACATGTAGTGTAGATGATGAATGCCTTGTGTATATTTTTTAAGATTACGTTAAAATATGGTGTTTTTTAAAGAAAAAGCGGTTGGTAGGGCAATTTGCATGAACTTTGCAAACGTGGTCGAAACAAACTAAAATATCTTCAATTGATTACTTATGATTTAAATGTTTTCTACTCAAAACAAGTCCGATTTTGAAGATTCGTTTATGCATTATATTTTAAGGAAGTTCCAGCAAAAAATGAAAAATGTTAGTTGACACTGAAAAAAATTACGTTCTTCTTAAGAACATTATACGTGCGTATGAATTTTTGTACATTTTTTAAGACTTTTTTTCGAGCAAAAAAATCATTTAAATTCCACTATTTAACATAGGATGTTGTAGAGTTCACTAATTGAATTTTATTAAATGTAACTTTTTTGAAAGTTTTCATGCGATTTTTTTTTTATTCGTTTATTCTTTTTTAAAAGACAGCTTATTTTTAACTAACTCATTTATAACCAGGATAAATTTTTGAGAAAGTTTTAATTTATTTAAATGGTACTTTAAATACAATTTAATGACTGATCTCCATAGGAGTCCACGTTACATTGTGGAATTCGATGATTTTTTATTTTTTGCCGTAAGAGTGATAAGTGTTACCAAATTCAATATGTAGAACAACCGCAATTTGACAATTTTAATCTTTAAACTTATGATTTTGCAGTTAGGCAAACATTTTGTGGTATAGGTTGAATAGACATTTGCCAAAATTTTTTTAATAATACATTTATTTTTTATTTACATTTATACATCCGATTTTGTAAAACTAAAATAATTTCTAAGCGAATATAAGATATTTCACCACGACTCAATGGAAAAAAATTACCAAAGGTTAGACACGATAGGTTCACTGCGTTCTGAAACGTTTTCCATGATTTACGTTTTTGAAAAATTTGATTAAAACTTTTTTAAAATAAATATTTATTAGTCTCGACTAACATTAATGAGCATAAAGGAAAAACAAAATAACTATTAGAAAAAAACATTAACTTTTCGAAGATTCCAACTTGCACGTAATTTTATAACTCCACATCTTACTACACGTCCATAAAGCCTCTATCACCAGGCACTACTTACAGTTGTGGCTGTGCTTTTTTTTGGATTTCGCATCCAAACCAAAAGACTAGAAGTATCCAAATATTGTACATATACATGCTTTTGTATGCACATGTACGTGTACTGCATACTCACACCCAACAAAAATATGTTAGTGTTCATAAAAGTGGTAGAAATCCAAGTGCGAGCGTGGCCTATGAAACGGTGTAAGGCCTTAGTGCTCGTTGTACTTGGGACTCCATATGCAGAGGCTGAGTATTGTAACTGAAAGAGAAAGAAAGACAGAGTTAGAGAGAACGGAAACGCCTAGCCCCGCGAATCAGGCCGTTTGCTCGAGAGGTTTCATCGAGATAAGGAGTATACTAGATCCCTCTTTTTTGCCTCGTTTTAGTTTCTGGTCGTTTTCTCGGTGTGTGTTGCTTGGCTTCCTTCCTTCATACGTGGGTATACACGTACATTTCAAACCACGGAACTTATCTTTTGTCGAGGAGAGGAAATATTGCGTGTTTTTTTTTTTCAAGTTACCGCACTCTGATAGGCTAGGAAGATAATATTATGAGGCTTTTTTTCAAATCTCGGGATCAATGTCCTTTGAGTGAATGATTTCCTAGAGCCGTGTCAGCATACCTCATGTTTAACTATTTTTATTTTTTCTCAAGTGAGTAACTATTGTGGTGACAAAATATACATTTTTACGTGATAGATAAAAAATCTCTCGATACATTTCTGTGGCTTTCCCCGACAAACCGATCAACTTCATATTTTTTTTTCAAAATTGAGTTAGGACTAGAAGACACATCATTTTTTAGTGTACTTTCATCCAAACAAACTTTTGAAATGATTCAAGTTACCAATTTCCTGCAATTGGCACAAGACCTAAGCGATTAACTGCCATTTTCCCAGCCCAACCGAATGAGTGATGTAAAAAATCGTTGCTGCAGAAAAAATTGATAATTTTAAGGTGCGGAAATTATAGATGAATATTGTCTATAGTAATTTTTACTCTTTTAGAAAAAATTTGATGTACGTTTTTCTCAAAAATCACAATAATAGAGTTAATCGGTTTGCCTAAGAAGCCACAGATTTACATTGAGAGAAAAGAAATGATAAAAATTATAGAGAAATTCCAGCAATAAACAAAAATTAATATTTTTAACAGTAACAATTATCGTTCGAACAGTTGAAAATAAATGGTTCGAAAAGTAAAAATTTCTGTGCAGGAAAGTAAAATTTACTAACCGATCCTTGTAAGGTTCACTGTCCCAACATGGTAATTTTTACTGTTCTATAACCATAAGTCTAACTGTTCAAAGCATAACGTTTACTGTTAAAAATAATAACTTTTTCCTTTTTTGTCAGCTTGCATCTTACATTTTCATCTTTACGAATTCAGCGACGATCTCATCAAGGTGAAAAACAGCCCACAAGCAATTTTCCCCCTCCCGCGAAAGGCTCACGTAGCAAGGAGAGCCCGTCAACGTATAATTTGTTTAACCAAAGCGCATCACAATATTCCGCAAATCTCTCTCGAAACTTTCATTTCCACACTCGAACCTGTACGCACTTATACAAACACGTTTAATATACAGATTTGCGCGTCAGTTTATTCCGCGACACCGTACATGCAAGTCCTCCCTGGATGCACACGAACTTTATTTCTACAACAATCGGTAACACAATACATACGCACGCTAATGTACTCCGGGACGCTTGTCTCTCTCTCTCTCTCTCTCTCTCTCTCTCTCTCTCTCTTACCTCGTGTTCTCCTTGTCATTTACTTTTTTACTTCTCCAGTTCGAAAAGGAGAGCAAAAAAGACGCGGCAAATAATAATAGGACGACAGCCAAGGGCGAGCGTATACGAAATGAGATAGCGAGAAGGAAGAAGAAGAAGGAGAGATGAGGAGGACGAAAGTTATGCAGGGAGGACGCGGAGGCGGCAAAGTTGGAGGAGCATGTACATATATATACACGAGACGCGGAGAGAAGGAGAGGAGGAGAGCCTGCATAAATTTGATCCGCAAGCGTTTAGCATAAACAATGGCAGAGGAACAGGAGGTGGTGGCCGGTACATCTGCGTACAATGGGGTACATATACATGTACATGTATACGCTCGCGTTTGCTCGCCCGTATGAGTTTTTCAATATTACCGAGCGAAGCGTCGTCGTCGTTGCCATCGACTCGACCTCCTAGCTCTTGGGACCTTTTTCCCTCCCTTTCTTGGCTCCTTGGTGCACACGTGCTGACACAACGCCCGTACAACAATGGGAAGAACGGTCGGAGAGGGGGGGTCGGCAGTCTTATTTCCTCCTACCAATGTAGTATATATCCGTGCATGCACACACACACACACACACACGCGTACGGACAAAGGTGTGCGAAACGGAGCCGCACCCACGCGCCGCAGTCGAGAGATTTGCGTCGCGCCTTCTTCTCCCCCCCCCTTTTATTTCTTTTCGATACCGCGTTGCCCCCCTCCCCCCAGCAGGACTTTGGTTGCGCGCGATGCCCCCCTTTTTTCTCCCCCGTGCGGTTGCGCATCCGCGCGTGCGTTTACACTTGCATTATATGGGATCTGAACATCTGAAATTATGAGCGCGTGCGCGGGTGTGTGTTTTTATTTTCGGTCTGGTTTCGTGTAGGTGGTCGCCCACGGGGACCAGAAAGCGGGTGCTTTCCGCTCTTTACTTTTGCTCTTCGTTCGATTTTGGTTTTTTAGCCCCTTGGTCACTGGAAGGGGGGGGGGGACTGAGCCGTAAATCTCCCTCCCGATCGGTATCTCGTCGCCCCTCTCTCTCTTTTCGACTCGTTTTTCTTTTTCCACTTGGCGCGAATCCGTACAGTGTACTGCAGTCGAGTCTCTCTAGGCGTTGTCCAAATTTGCAAAGCTCCAATGGTCAATCGTCAACGTTGCTCGCCGCAAATCGCTCCTCCACCATTGAAGACAAGACGAACCATGATCTGATCGATCGAACTCGACCGATCTCAAATTTAAATACAAGCATCTGCGATCGAACGAAATATACCCACTGAGTAGGAACGTATAAACCAATGGTAAGGGTGCAACAATCTTTATTGAGGGAAGAAAACCAGTAGGTGACAAAATTGATGAAAAAAACAAAAACCTTATTTACGTCTTGCCGTCTCCTAACTGGTCCATTCTCTTCCGGCAGCTAGCTCGGCTCGTACAGATGTCAATCTCGCTCCTTGTATGTTCTCCCGATACACGCGTATACCTATACGCTGGCATGCATTTCACGCGTGAGTATACAACACGTGCACTCTCGTGCAGTATCCCGAGTAGGCGAGTGCACGCGCATCGGGATTCCGTAAAAGGTCGCGGTGTACCACGTGCAAGTCGATCGCGCGTACCGAGAGACATTCATATATAAGAGACGTTCGTATATAAGAAAGAGACATGGGTGAAGAAACTGGACGGCGACTGGAACTCGCCGTAAATATCAAAGAAGGACTGGTTCGCCTCTTCCTCCACCTCCTCATCTGGCCTTTTAAACTTGGACATGGCAAACCTTTATGCGTACTCCTCTCTGCGCCGAAGGGGGCTCAAGAAGATAAAATTCATGCAAATATTTGAACTCGTAGTGAATAAAATGTTGTAAAAATTACAAATATAATCAGCAGTTTCATTGGGCGAACGCGAGAATTATAGAGATGAAAAGCGAAAATATGTACCTCCAACACGCGTCTTCGTAATAAATGTTTGTGTGTTGTTAAGACATGTGCATTTATGGAAGAAAAGAAATTTTTTATCCAATCAAAGTTCATTTAAGAAAATATGCTGTGACTTGGCCCTATCTTCACCCCTACCCAGTTATCTTGTTGACTTTTCAGTTCGAATTCATGTCTCTAGAAAACGAGAGTAAAACTGACAGTGGTCCTTTTTTTCAAAAATAATTTTAGCAAGAAACTCTACTTTCTTGTCTTTTCTATCAATTTTGCTATTTTTTGGATTCATGGCATGTAAAAAAAAGTTTTCCAGAACCACATACAATGAAAAAACAATTTTTACGTCATACCTTTCTCCGTTGCGTCAAACACCGGACTCACGTGCTTTTAAACATTCACGGTGATGTAATATTAAAAGTACGAGAGCACACCAAGCTAACGAGTTACATAACAGCACCAGCAACATTATCAAAGGGCGTTGCACCATTATTTAATCATTTCTCCTACTTTTTGTCGTCACCGGAATCCTCGTGGATTTCTTTTTCTCATTTTTTTTTTTTAATTCTTTTTTCATGGCGTACCCAAGTCGCCAACCACGTTCTACACTTGGTCATGGGGAAACGCCGAAACTACTTTTTTGCGGCTCACATGTCCCATTACGGCAAACGCTGCTCACACACACACGTCCCATACGCAGAAGTCGAAGAGAGAATTCTCCTTATGGCTCGAAGAAACTTTGGGAATCCGCATGGCGCGTTTTCTCCTCGTGTGCACCCAAAGACACACGCGCGTGCACCTATACCGCAAGTGATGAGAAAAAAGATGTTTGCCAAGAGGGAGGGAGGACGTGTGAACGAAAGTCGAGCGAATGAATGGGAGCGAATGGGAACGTCGGCGCGAGAGCATATATATTTATATATTGCGCAAAAAGTCGAGCAAAATCGCAAAAGAGGAAGCAGAGACCGAGCACGGGGATGACAGATGTTACTCTCACGGGACGTCTTTTCCGGACCCACTGCGGACTCTCTCTCTCTTATTTCAGCGCCGGGGAATGCCGTCCGCGACGCCAGGCCTTTTAATTAATTAATTTAAATGTTCCGAACGTCAGCCAGAGTGTTGTGCGCGTATACGTCACAAAAGTAGTACGCACTCGATCGGCACGATCGCACAGCCGGAACAGATGATCGAGCGCTCCTGCATCGAGGAACCTTTAATTGCTCGCGGGTTTCGTTGCGCCCGTCACGCGATTGTGGGCGCTCTCCTTTTTAAAAGGTCGGTGCACCGTCGGGGGGTGTCGCCGAAAATTCGCACGTTCGCGTTTCGCGAGGCTCGTTAACGATTCCCGTCGCGTTGCATTTGCAATGTATATACGGAGCTGTTTTTTGCCCTCCCCTGATTCTCGGTGCGACGTTTTAGGGATAATGCGGCATCGGTGGTTTTTTTTTTTTTACTTTTCACCTTTTCTCTTTCCAACGACGGCACCGCGCGTGATTAATTTGAAATAATGCCATGGGAAGCGGACCGCTGATCCAGATTCCCCTCGAAAAGGGCTTTCGAAATCAATTCCAGCAACTCTTTTTTTTTTTTTTTTTTTTTTTTTCTTTCTTTTCGAGTGAAATTTCCTGTGCGTTCGAGCACACGCCCTTGGTCCATTTTCTAGCTACACTTGGACACACCGACGCCTCGGTTTTCGAAAAACGAATGGGCTTCCAAGCGCCGCCGAATCAAACTATATACACGCCCCTTCGCGAGCGAAGATGTATTTCCGGGTAAAGGGGCGAGTATATTGGAGCGGATGCGCGGCACTGGTCAAAAACGAGGGGGGGCCTAATTTGCCAGCGAAATTCAAACGCAGCGCGTGCTTCGCTGTATCGCGCGATCTGTATACGCTCTTGGCCGTTTTTTGCCTCGGCTATCATAACACGCCGGGCGCCCTCGCATCTCGACCCGTATAGTCCCCCCCGCGCGAGTGTGTCCGTATTTCGTCTCGGCTCGTTTGTACGATATAATATATTTATCCAGCGCTCGGCGAGGCAGAGGAGAAAAGGACTCGGGTTTCGAGTGGGCGGACATCGGGCGTAAGCGAAGAAGTTTTCGGAGGAACGAGCTCGGGCTCGAGTAAACACACGACGTCTCTGTCTTGAAAAAAAAAAAGGAAAAAAAAGTCGACGCGTGCGAAGGGCACTTTTTTGCTGTCTGATTACGCGATAAGTTTCACTCGGCCTGTAGCTGATAGTTCGTACGCCTTCGTGTACGTGTAATATGGATGAAACAGGAGATGTGTTGTGTACGATTGCGTCGTTGATTGGGAATATTGGTTGGGTGTATTTTGCGGATTATTGAAGATTTCATACATATTCATTTCAACCTTGCGCTAAGTCAAAAAAACTCTGGCTTTGCTCCTGGAATGGACGGCATTGACTATATCATAATCAAGAACTTACCTATCAAATTCAAGCTTTTTCTACTTGATGTTTTCAACGAGACGTTTGTCTCCAGCCAATACCCTGATTCTTGGAAGGACATCTACGTCCATTTTATTAAAAAACCTAACAATGCTGGGTTGAGGCCCCTATCACTCACTCCCAGCTTATCCAAACTCTTTGAAACTCTTCTCAAGAATCGCATGCAATGGTGGGCTGAAAGCTCCAATCTTTTTCCCCAAAGACCAACATGGTTTCCGAAAAGGCAACTCTTGCATCGACAACTTGGCACATTTCTCTGTAAGTGCACAGGAAGCTCTCAAAGGAAACAAAGAGATGTATGCATTCTTCTTAGACGTCGAGTCAGCCTTTGGTTAATATAGATATTTTGTTGCAGAAATTAGCTGATATGGATTTTTCTCCCCAAATCCTAAGATTTATAGGACACGCATCACGGGCCAGGCGCATACAGATTGAAAAATCCATAAATTCTTTTTATCTTTCTTACAAAGGTGTCCCCCAGGGATCAGTGCTTAGCCCGATTTTATACACTCTCTACGCCTCTTCTATTACTTCTGGACTATCTGGAAAAGTCCACATATCCCAATTCGCCGACGATCTCGCAATCTTTATTAAATTTGATTCTACTAATGATTGTACTAATTTAGTGGAAAACTCATGTGATGCCCTAAACTCTAATCTCAATACAATAGGACTCAACATTGCAACTCGCAAGTCACACTTTCTTCATATTAACAAAAGAGGTATCAAACCAGGCCAAACTGAAATTAAAATATACAACACTGCGATTAAATCCACCAATGAGGTAAACTTTCTAGGAGTCATTCTGGATTATAAGCTTACTTTTAACGATCACGTATGTTCATAGAAAATGTATGCCCTCGTTAAACATACTCAAATTTCTACGTGGTACTTGGTGGGGAGCCCTCCCCCCTCCCCAGCAACTCTTCTTACTTTATGCAAAAGCCTAGTTCGATCACTCATAGACTATGCCTGTTTCATTTATCTGCCTAATAATAACTGTACAAAACTTAAAAAATTAGAAAAGGTACAGTACGCTGCTATTAGATATGCTCTAGGCTATCGCATGAGCACTCCTACTAATATTTTGCTTGCTGAGTCAGGTTTAATATCCATTACTAGCAGCCCCCCGTCTCGGCTTCGCCCGAGACTTACTAAATGGAACACCGTAGTGTGTTGACATAAAATGTGAAACGTTTTTCAGTTAAGAAATTTTACATTTATTCCTGACACTTCTCAGAACAAAAATCTTCTTATTAAAAGCATATTTGTTCGCAATCCATACAGTTTATTTGGTCAAATAATAAGCTGTAAAAATTAAAAAATTATTATTATTATGCTGAAAAGTACCATGCGTTCCTTATGCCATAAAATAAACGTTGGCCATAATAAGCAGTTGATTTGCAGTTTCTCCCGTATAATTTACGAAAAGGGCTATTTTTTAAAGCTGTTAAGATTTTAAACTCCTAAAAAATATATATGAAAATAGATTTTTTTTCTCTTATCTCACAACCTTCTTTTCAGAGCAACAAAGTCCTGAAGCTTAATCTCTACATTTTTTATCACCACAAAAACACAAATATATTTTCTACCTATTTAAAAATTTAATTTAGTTCTTTAAAGATTCAAGAAATTACTGTGAGGGTAAAATGAAAAGCTGATCTCTCACGTAATGGATTCTTTATGTGGCGATTTTGGCTGTTTCAATATTAATAAATTTTCTGCGTCAGTTTCTTGACGCCTCAAATTGTATTCATTAGATACATTTGAAGTTTTCTTTTCAATTCACCCTCTTGCTACTTTTGTGACCCATAAAGGCTATTTTCTGTCAACTTTGTT
>NW_019379640.1:1394680-1432977 GCF_000648655.2 Copidosoma floridanum
GTTAATTTTTAATTTTAATGGTTGTTTATTTTATTAAATTGTTTCTCCTGGAGGGTACAAAAAATTCTAAAGGGGATACAAAATAGATAATTTCAACAATGTACCCCTTGTTAGAACAAAATTATTAATTATTTTATCAATATTTTGTCATATAAGTAGCTAAAGATATTAAAACTAAAAAGAGAGAATAATTCCAAATGAAACCTTTTATTCGTCATGTGATGATTGATTCAAGCTGAGATCACATGGTTATGAATCAAATGGGATTCGCGGATCGTAAAAATTAACGGTTTGTGAATAATAACTCTTCTTGTAAAAAAAATTATTTTTTCAAAACTTTGCAATAAAGAAAGTACGTGGGTTTCAAACATGTGATACGTACATTGTAAACATTTTTGAGTACCTAGTCCTCAGTAAAATAAGCTTTACAGTACACTGAGACAACAAAATAATAAAAATTATGGAGAAATAATAACTACAATAATGATGATATAATTTTTATTATTATTTTCTGTCAGTGTATATACGTAGCTTGTAAGACGTAACGACTTGTGAAAATACCACATAAACAGAATTAAAAAATCAATGATGTAAAACCTTGAAATTACGTTGTAATTAATAAGTCACTCAAATCCAATTGTAGTGTCCATATTTCTTTACTGTAATTTTTAAAAGCATGTATTTAAAAAAAAATCCATTGAACTATAAAACTAGATTACAGCTAGGTACAGCTTTTTGAATCTTTACCTCAACGAGCATCGATATTTGCTCAATCGCTCACCATAAGATTTGTGCTTAGTCGAGTCCTTGTAAGTCAAAGACGGTCGTACGCGTAAGTAAAGAGGACTTGGCGCTAGTGAACGGTTCGGAGGAAGAACCAGAGTCAGAGAGGAGAGCAGGAGGGATTGATAAAGATAATGACCCTGCGCTGAGGCCTCTCGAAGAAGAGGACTGGGTGAGCTTAACGGTATACACGCACTCGCTCCCCAGCACTCTTTGTGCTTAATGCGTTTCAGATTCCGCTCTTACCCAGCGAGATTTATTAATACTGCGCCTTGAGTGGAACTTGATAGTCAAGCCTTTCATTTATTTTACCTTGTTACTATCGATAAAATAAAATTCTCCCCACCATCTCTCATGAATACTGTCTTACTAATAGTAGCTGCATCAATATTTATCGTTTTTGTCATTGTTTTTACCATATATGCTGTTCTGTTATTATTATCATTGTTATTGTTATTATTATTGTTATTCTTATTATTATTATTATTGTTATTATTATTCTTATTATTATTATTAATGTTGTTGTTGTTGTTGTTATTGTTGTTGATGATGTTAATGTAATGCCTATCTAAGGGTTGAATAGAATCAACGGCGGTGTCAAAAATCTTCATATTTTGCAAAGTGATAAATTCAGCAACGCAATTGATCCTTTTAATTCGAATGCTACTAAATGATGAATTATATCATCAAAAAAATGCATCGTATGCGGGGTTTGGATAAAATTCACAGCTCGAAAAATAGAACTACATTCTCATCAATAAATCGGTACTCCCAAGTGCCGCACCAGTAGACGCACTGGAAAATACAGAATTTAAGAGTTCGAGAGTAACGAGCGCGAAAAAAGATGGGCAAAAAAAGGGAGGGAGAGAGAGAAAGATCGAGCTGAAATGAGTTGCGCTTCGCGAATGCGATTCAAGGGGCTCCGCATTCGGTCGACGGGCACGCCGAGCGATGAAAAAGAGGGGCTTCGCCCTTACTGCCTCATATAAGCCCAAAGCCAGCCACCACGTACGTGTTGCGTTCGTATGCGCATGGATACCTCGAAGCATTTACCATCACGTTGACGCCCAGTGAAGCTCGAGCGAAACATTGTACGATAACCCACATAGGCGCGCGAACCCAGCTGTGTCGAGAAAGGGGACAAGCCCCCCTCCAAAAAAAAAAGACGTGAAAAAAAAAGAAAATAAACAGTACAGCGGATAAGGAGAAAAAAAGAGTCGGTGCTCCAAAAAGATGAATTTAACAAGGGGAGAGAAGGGCCTACGGAGAGTGGGAGAAGAGAGCGCGCCCGCGCTTTGTCAACGCGCACCGACATTAATATTAATCGCCCTTCATCCTTGCCCGCGTCCTTCGATGGCTTTCGATCTGTACAAGGAGACCAGGCGCGTGTTTCGCCGCATTTTTTCTACGCTATGCAAGATTCATGAGACGCGTGTGCAATGCTCGATGTTGTACGTGTAATGTCTACTTGTATTTTTCATTTGAATCCACCTTGTTGTGCGTACTATTAAGAAAATCCGGTCGTAAGAGCAAGTCAAAAAAAAAGTAAAGTGTCCTTAAAATGAAAAATTAATGTCCTAGCCGGAGAATAAAACATCAATTAAATCGGGTAGCGGTACTGCGTTGCCCTCCTCTTGCTCCTTTCGCGGAAGGGAAATATTGAATAAATAAACGGCACTCGGCACTCCTTTCTTATCAAATCTCGTCGACTCACCGCACAAAATGAATCCACGTGCGTGTGTGTACTTGTGCACGTATAAATATTGGATCCACGTGTGCGAATATATGTATCCAGGGCGGGAAGAGAGAGAGAGAGAAAGTAACCGAGGCACCCAATCACGCGAGCGCGGGCGAGCGTCTGATTTATCGGTGGTTCGGTTCGATGGGCCCTTCGTGCCTTTTTTTTTTTTTTTACTTTTACCTCTCCCTCTTCTCAAAAAAATTCTTCTTTCTCTCTCTGGTAAAAGGGACACGCACACTTGCGCGGGGTAACACAGGGCGGGTGGCTAATAATCGCTGCTGGGCAACTTTTGTCTCTCTCTCACTTTGTGTGTGTGTGCGTAAAGTTGTGCGCGCCCCGGGGCCTCGTATTAAAAGGAGGCAGCGTATGTATATATATATATATATGCATATACCGAATGCGATTTCTCAACTTCAGGGCACGAGGGGGAGAGAGAGATTCTCATGCGTTTGTGTGTGCATTGTAAGCAGCGTACACGGCCTTCTTCGATATGTGCATATTTATTTTCAATTAAAGGCCGAAATCTGTCGTTTTTATTTTCTTTTTTTTTCCCCTTCTGTCCTCACTGCTGTGCGCGTCGACCATTATTTCAGGCTGACGGGGCAGTTTATAATTCGCGCGACATTTTGAAAGCACTCTCGAAATTTATGCTTTGTTTATCCCAGGGTCGAGCGCATACATTTACAAACTTTGTGTACTTAATTTTTTTTTGAAAAATGATAGGTTTCAAAAAAAAACTCGTTGATACTTTTTTGTTGAAATTTATCTAGAGTTGAGAGAAAAATTCGTTATTCAAAAATAAAGCTTGTAGCACTTTAAAAAAAAATGAAGAAAAGAATCGCGTCTTAAAAATACACACATTGTAGTAAAGTATTAATAAAATACTTTAAAAAAAATAAATATTAAAACTAAAAAGAGAGAATAATTCCAAATGAAACCTTTTATTCGTCATGTGATGATTGATTCAAGCTGAGATCACATGGTTATGAATCAAATGGGATTCGCGGATCGTAAAAATTAACGGTTTGTGAATAATAACTCTTCTTGTAAAAAAAATTATTTTTTCAAAACTTTGCAATAAAGAAAGTACGTGGGTTTCAAACATGTGATACGTACATTGTAAACATTTTTGAGTACCTAGTCCTCAGTAAAATAAGCTTTACAGTACACTGAGACAACAAAATAATAAAAATTATGGAGAAATAATAACTACAATAATGATGATATAATTTTTATTATTATTTTCTGTCAGTGTATATACGTAGCTTGTAAGACGTTTCATAAAAAAAATTATTGATCTTATACTTCATGGTTTTAAATGAATACACTGTAGTTTCACGTAATAATTTATTAGATCCAAAGTTTTTGCTAACTTGAGTTATCAGTTAGTTTGATTAATTAATTATTCAATTTATCGAAACAACAAACTATTAAACTTCCGTAAGTAAAATTTAAATAATTGAATTTAGTTGGGTTAACGAAATTTTTTTTCAGTACTCATGTGTACATACATGTATACACACACCGAAACATTTTTTGTCGAATAAACTATTTCTAAGCACGAATGCGTTGAGATACAAGTTCTACTTGAACTGAATAAATATATTTGTTAATTACATCAAATAAATGTATACTAAAAGGAATCTAAAAAAAAAAAAAAAATACATATTTATTTATCTATATCGTACATGGGTTGAAAAGTCCTCTTCCCTCAGTTATAAAATTTGACGAGATGTAATTACTAAGTAGTGCCACTGAGGTACAGCGTATACTCTCGTTTCTCTTCTATGTCCGATGTATATGGGTTNTTGTAGCACTTTAAAAAAAAATGAAGAAAAGAATCGCGTCTTAAAAATACACACATTGTAGTAAAGTATTAATAAAATACTTTAAAAAAAATAAAATAACAGCATTATAAAGGTACGCTAAATCTCAAAAGATAATTAGGTTAAAAAATTTTTAAATATACCATTATTGTAGCAAAAAGTTTTTTTATGGGATCCTAATAATAAAATTGTCAGAGAATGCTAAAATCATACTCAGCTGATATTTAGTCAATCAAAGAAATTCTGTGAATAAAAACCGTTTAATTTCAGAAGAAGTTATACGAAATTTTTAAGTTTGGACAAACTTGCGCAAAAGTTCATGTGATCAACGTTTGGTCAAACTTTGGCCAAGTTTGAGCAATGAGAAAATCCCAAACTTTGATTTTTGTGGGAATATTTGACTCAAGTTTAGCAAACGTTCATCCGAACGTCTAAAAAATTAATTTGTTGTTTCGGGACATTAGTTGGTCTGCATATATGACTTACGAAAAATATTGAGTAAAATAGTTCAACAAAAATCCAAGTTTGGGATTTGGCCAAACGTTGACCATATGAACTTTGGCGAAAGTTTGGCCAAAAGTATATAAGATTCGCGTAAGGCGGGCGGACTACACCTACACCGTACAGCAAAAGTCTCCGACTCTTTAGAGTCCAGCATACTGTATTTTCAATCAAATTCATATTAATACTTCTTCTTTTAGCTGAAGAGCTCGAATTGTAGTATCTGGTAAAAAAAAATCTCCCAAAGTTCCCTTTTAAAAAAGTATGTATAGTAAATCTTATAGTTATATAGACGTACGAACAGCATTACTAGCTTTATCTTAAATATTTAAGACAAAGTCCAAGTTTCGCAATTTTTTGAAGTTTGTTGTAATTTTAATGCAAAAACTATAGGATAATCATAACAAACCTTTCCCAATTTATCAAACCAAAACTTGAAACAAAATAACACGCGAAAAATTACAATTATTGCCAAATACGTTTTTTCACTTTAGCTTGTAATACGTGAGAGTTCTTAACTCAACATCACTGATAAAAAAAAAAAAAAAGAAAATGATAATAATAACCATCATCAGTAAATCATGGAACAAAAAAAAAAATCAGCTCTAAAACACCCTAACCAAGTGTCAAAGTTTGATTGGTATGTAGGGAAAAAAAAATCGAAAAGCGCATGCTTGCACCGATAAATCGTCATCCATCAACTCGACTGAGAAAACCTCGTTCCACAGTATCAAACAACAACCGACGTTTCTCCCAAGACGTCATAATTCTTCATGCGCACCACCTCCCGTTCGCTCCTAATTGCCGCATCAGCATCAGAGGACCGCCTACAGAGGGTTGATACATAAAGTATAGTATGGGTTCACACACACCAGCGAGCGCGTTTCGATTGAAAAACCGAGCGATCGATCGCGGGGATGGTACCGATTATTCCTACGGGACTCCCGGTACTTCTCTTTCTTGCCGTCATACGGCACACGTAGCGGAAAAAAGCACCCCCCCCCCTGCCCCAGCCAATTACAGGTGCGCGACTTGCAAGGCCGAGCTGCCCAACGCGTTAGTATATTATACACACACGCACGTACAGCCATGTATAGTTCTCGGAAAAATCGGCACCTCTTGCACGCGACCGGTATTCTCTTCTTCGCCGATCTCCAAGGGGGACCGCACGTGCTCCCCCCATGCTCCCTCGGCTTCTCTTTGAGGGGAACTGGCGATGGTGGCTGTTTACGCATTCGGGAGGTGCACGGGGGGGAAAAAGAAAAACAAACAGAAAAAGAGTCGCGCGCGCGCTTGCACACTCGCCGTCCGCGAATTTGATATTCGCTGGTCATCGTCGTCTTGGAGACGTGAGCATGTGTGCCCCTCCCCCTTTCCCCTGCCTTGGGAGTAGGTGTGTGTTATTGTAGTCTTTGACGTTAACGTTGGTTTGATAGCGCGTCTCTTTTATTGTTGCTCGGAGAAGTCGGTGGTTTTGGCGATTATTTGTGTTTTTACGTACGGGCGTGGAAGCCACAGGTGGAGATAACGATGGTCAACCCGGAGGAAGTGGACGGTCGCGGGTGTGTGGTTGGTCGGATTTCCGAGTCCGGCCGATGCGCTGCGACGACTCAAGTACGTCCATTCGTTAAAATTGCTGTAGCGTATTGGGGTTATGGATAACATTTTAATCAATATAAGTGCTTTTTTTTTTTTTTTTTTTTTGCATTTTTGATTCCAATGTTTGTGAAAGTGTACGAGTCAAAGGAAACCAAATAGGGTTTGTCGACAGAGCAATTTTTTTGCATTGGAAATTTTTCGCGTTATAGTGTTTGCGCTGGAAAACTATTTAGTTAGTCCGACACTACAATTTGATCGAGAAACGAATAATTAAATTTATAGGTTGGCCCAACTGAACGAAATTCGTAAGTACTGTTGTTAATTTTTCGGTAAACGAAGCAACGATAGTAATCGGTACATGGAACTATTCTAAACATTAAACTTTTTTAAACTACGTTTTTTTTTAATTTCCAATTTAAAGTCAACTAGTTACTTCTTCCCGTGTATAAAATATCAAACGGAAACTTGTGGTTGACAGACAAATGATGTGGATAATGTGATTGACCGCAAATCAAATAACAAAACCTTTCGACCTATCTTTTCTAAGCTGGTATAAGCAAGTTTTTTTTCAAATTAGTGAGATCGTATTATTCATAAAATACACGACATCGATGCATCGTTTCATGAAAAAATATCCTAATTAGGTAAAAAAAGTGACGAGAAAAGCCCTAGTAATTTCAAGTCCATTTTTGTTCCACTTGCCACATTCGCATGTCCCAACCGGCACCTTTATCGTTACAAAACACTTTCTCCTAATAAATATACTTGAAGTACTCGAATGGAAAGCTCCTAAACCGATCGCAGCCTCTCGACAAATGGAGCCCCAACAAACGCAGTACATATACCAAACTTCATTTACGCCTTAGTTTCCATTGGCAGCTCGTTAATACATCAGTGAGCCGATATTTGAAACTCGATAGCGCATACCCCAACACCCGCACTTTATCAAAATATAAGCAAACCATCCTCCTTGGGTTGACTTTGCGCCAAAGGTTTCCAAAGGACTCGGAGTGGCCCCTTCGTATACGTAACGTACACCCCGAAGATAACTCTTATCTCCCGAGGAAAAATATTTCGAGACGCAAGACGCGCTTTCTCGTGTCAACTGCACCGCGATAAGCCACGCGTCATCGCATCCAAGCGTACGACTATAAATACACAAGTACAAAGACACACGCGCGCTCGGGAAGAGAGACGATAAAAAGTGAGCCGAGGAGGAAGACAAAGGACGAAGGAGGAGAGCAAACGAGAGAGCAGAGCTCACGAGTCGTAAACGAGTGGATATTATTATGTACACACACGGACGAACAAAAGCGAGAGAGCGCTAAGGGCATTACCCCAAAGGGGGGAGGGGCTGCTCATGTGCCCTTGCCCTCGCGTGCACTCACTATACACATATGCGTGTGTTACGTTCGCAGTGAGTTGTTATTATTATCCTTATCGCCGTGCGTGCAGCTCGAAAGTTTCCCACAGGAGTGTGCAGTGCGCGGCGGCCCACTTTTGACGCGTGCTCCTTACGCGCCCATTCGCTGACTCCCTTTTGACTTACCCTTCCGTGCATGCGCAGGGGTAAGTGCGTGGGATAACTTGACCCTTTGGGGAATGCGAACAAAGTGTGCTGTGATCCAACAACTTTTTTCCGTCTTGTTGTAAATTGGAATATTAGAGTTGTTGCAATGGCTAACCTCGTTGATCGATGTACAACTGATGGGGAAACTTTTTTTTTTTTCATTGGAGAATGTTTATTTTTTCATGGTACAACTCTCAAGCGATTCTTCACTTTTTTCGATCGATGAAAGCACCATTACGCCCTTGGAGTTGTTTAAAGATGTTTTCGAGAGAATTTTTTTGTTATTAAACGTCATCGATGAATTCTCATCAATGTCGACGACTGTTTGTATGATTTGAAAGAAAATATCTCGTTTTTTTTCAAACATTTAGTTAAAAAACATGATTGAAAATCGCGTTAAACGCTCGAAGCAAGAAAAGCACATCGAATTACAAAGAGTCGTGAAAAAGATGTAGCTTTTATCACCATACATCAGAAAAGCTTCGTAAAATCCAATGACTGATCGCATTAGAGCTTCATTCTGTTAAATGTAACGTAGTTTTAACATTAATTTGTACCGCCGGAAAAAAGCTCCCGATCGCCCGAGCTACCTGCACCGTCTCCCATGTCAAAGCAATTAATCGGCGTTTCCTTCGAGTCTCGGCCCGAGAACGAAATTAATCTCCCACCATAACGCGCGCATCAACTATGTGCGCACGCAATCGCAATAATCCCGCCATCAGGAATCACAGCCACCGCGTTCGCTTCATAATCGCCATTTGAACACGGTAGCCCCGAGCTATATACACATCTACCTATACGTACGCTTCGAAACCAGGAGGTGGCGAGGGGGGAGAGGAACGCCGCTGATGGGGTTCGAAGGGGAGCCACGGGGTCAGGACGTTTCCCACGCTTTGCGTTTTCATGTGCAGGCCGGCTAACTATGTAATAACCGGGCACACACATCATATACCGCGGGCGTCGGAACAACCCTCGCGTGCGTGCACGTATACGCGACACGTGACTGCCACCCTTCATCGATTTGGGGACGCACGGTCCCTCTTTGTGAAGGGGGTCAGCGGGGGAGGGGGGGGGGTGTCGCGTTGGCTGTATTGCTGTTGGCTTCCTCGCACGGATGATGAAATATACATGATGGCGTGGAGAAAACAGAGGCGGAGGCTTAAAATGGAAGGACGCTCGCTCACCGGAACGTGACGCGTATATTTTTAGATCACGTATGTGTGTGTGTTTGTTCGCCCCACGAGGACTCGATAATACCACAGCGTCGTGCATGCATCACGTACATTATAATGTCCCGTCTTGGCGAATTTTTTGCCATGGCCGATCTTTTTTTCTTTACGTTGTTGCACATGTCTTTGAGGGTTCGCACATGCGCGAGCTTAGGATAAACAGGGCTTCTTTGTGTATATTTTGACATTTTTTGGTACAGGTGTGGGCGGATTTTTGGGTTTATTGTTCGTTTTCAGAGTTCTTGCGTTTAAACGGGGCGGAATCTTTGGCTTACCAGTGCAACCGAGCGAAGTATAAGGATCATTAGCTTTGCTACTCCAATTGATTGATGTGGAGTTCTCGGAAGATGTTTGATTTCGAGTTGTATTTTTTTTCCAACCGCATATGTGGAGTAGTTAAAATGCTGAATGTGTACACTGAAACGTATCTCTTGTGCTACGTGGGATGTAAAAAACGAAAATTTATCTTGCCGATCGCACTCTTAGCCTACAAAGTATGGTGGGTTTACAAGTTACCGCTTAGAAGATATAATGGTTAAACAAATTTCATACAAGATTTTTAGGTTCGTTTCTGTACAGTACAACAGTTTATAGCGAGGTTTATAGGACAACAGTGTCCGAACTGCAAGCTCCATGTTCTATTAACAATATAAAGGTGATTACAACAGTCATTATTATTTCAATTTAAAATTCATTTTCATTCCACGAATCTTTTGTTTTTGTTTTTTTTTTTAACAAGAAGATAAACTAATTTGGCTCGTGTGGCCCCAATTTTATTAAATGAGTAATTACAACTAATAATCGGTCACTTTTTTCTCTTATAGGCCTCCGTTATATTTTCAATTGGGTGTGCACGTTAATTTTTATTGAAAATGTAATCGTTTAGTGTCTGAATAATTACTCCACTTAGTATATCATTCGACCAGTGACAAGTGAGTCGTAACACTCACAAACTCTCGCGTACCTGGTCAGCGAAACGTTGCTGAGTTAAACTAAGAAACACAAATACTCGAGGTGTTATTATTTCTTGAATCTTACCCCCAACGGATCACCGATCACCTTACTTCTCAACAACTCCATGTGGGTATTATATCGGAAAAATCAGCCAAATGACTGGCTATTAGAACATGACCGAGTACTGGGACATCGACCTAGTTACTCTATAATTTGATTAGTAGACGCATTGGCCATCAATGGAATTGATATCGTACGTCAATATGTTTTTGTTAACGTATAGTGTACACTTGAGAGCACTGCCTTGTGCGAGGAGTCCCCACACGAGATTTTGCTTTGTGCTCTCGGTCGGCTCATGCACGAGAGACAAGAAGATAAATTGGTCCTGCACTATAAAGAATTATGTAGCTCGACATTAGAAGATGCGATGAGAAAACTCAACGTTACGAGCTAAAATGAGATGTCTCTGTATTTTTGGTGTTAAAAACGACATTACATAACGCTGGAGTGTGAAATTTACCGTTTAGTCAATTAACTTTATTTTGTTCCCTTTCAACCTCATCATATCAGTTAAACCCATTCTTTGGCATATCGTTGATCGAGTTACTTTCTTGTTTCTTTATTTTGACTGATCACAGATCAATGAGTACATTGTTCACGAAGCTTTTTTTGACATTAACCCTACAGAAAATGTTATATTTCATTCTCACAATCAGTTACAAATATTTCTTGTAACATGGCCTCGGGTAAACACCATCAAGCAACAACAACAACAACAACCACACCGATAATTTCAGTTCCTCCCCCCGAAAAGCGATTAAGAATTACAACGAGACCAGCCCATTCTCCTAGAAGAGACTCCCCCGCCATAAATTAGCCCACAAACCAGTAGAGGGAGGCCCGAACTACCCGTTCCCCCCGAAATTCGGAAACGTCCCAACTAAGCGTCACAGCCCCGAGCGGCATCGAGAAACCTCCAACGACAGCCTACATACGCCCGAAAAACGCTCCCACTCGAAAGGAAAGGGGGCAAAGGAAGAAAAAAAAAAAAAAAAATCTCCGAAAGATCTCGGCTCACGGACGCGCAAATAAATAAAAATTCCCGAGCCACGCCTCGCCCGAGGGACTCGAACGATTAGTAAGTAGAATCATAAAGAGCCCGCAGAAGAGAGAGACGGGTATACACGTTTTAAAGCCCCTCGAGGGCACTCAGCGTCGCGGAGGCGAGCGATATTTTCGCGCTCCACCGAAAAGGCCAGGCCCCCGCTCTCCCTCGGCAATTTGAGAGATATGCGCTCTTCTCCTCGGTCGGTCGCGTATACACGTGTATAATCGTCGTCGGCGGCGTCGGTGGAAGCGTAAGGACCACGTGAGGGACGCAAATTGCCTTTTGATGAGCGAGCACGGCCTCATAGCCTCCTTCCCTATGCGCCACAATGCACCCAGACTCCTGTTGCGTTTGTATATTATAATACACCTACCAAGTGTGCGTGGGGACAACCTGTAACATGTTACGTTGTGCCGAGGGGGAGGGTTTTTCGGCCGGGGCTATCCCACTGGGGCCTCTATAGTGGTGGTGGAGGACGTAGCCTCAAGCGCGTTCCTCGAATACCAGACGCGCGAGGATGAGTATATGGGACCCCGCACTTTTCTGCACGCAAACGCCGGAGGAGGAGGAGAAGTATCTGGGAGCTTTTCTCTCTCTCTCTCTCTCTCTTGCGCTTCGGGAGGAATAACAAGGTGTGGGTTATACAAATGACGTGGGCTTTCGTCGAGGAATTTTCGGCGCGTCGATTACATATGCGGATGGCCCACATGCGTGCATATATCCGTACGAATTTTGGCCGTGTGTCACATATATGTGCGCAAGGGGGTTGTTGGCGCAGTTTTCGAGGGCTTGGGAGTCCCTTTGCTCTTGTTTGGGGGCTCTTTTTTTCGAGCCGTGGTTGTTTGGCATGCACATTTTTCTGTAATTACATGCAATTGTCTCGCGAGAGGGCCTCGAATGTATATGCTCGGTTCTACTTGGTTTGGCTTGCGGGTGTCGTGAGGTTGGCATTGATTTTTTCAGATGTATGCCAGGCAAGGCTAGTTTTAATTTATACGTCAGGACTTTCAGTGAGCAACTGTGCCCACGTTTTTGGTCAAGTGTATTCTTTGATACGCAGTGGTGATTTGGTCTGACCATTTCTCTGGCTTACTGTTTTTTGCAGGTCATTTTTTCGACGATCCGTGTATTTCAAATTTTCTAACTAGACAAACTTTTTTTACGTTTTTCTTTTTAATTTTGATTGGTACAGTTCATATTCGCCAAACCTGAATCTTCTGACTAAATTTAAATGCCTCATACCGAGTATCCAAATGGCAGTGAGAATGCATCGATCAAAAGTTTTAGGTCTTTTATAAGAGGGTATAGAGCCATTGTATAAGAAAGTTTACATTCGCGCAAGACGAAACAAATTATTTTCATGCCTTAAAACTTATCGAAAGAAAGCTTTTCAAAAAATACGGAGAATCCGATTTTTTTTGCTCTAATTAAAAAAGTTGAAGCCTTTGGTGTTCAGTGTTAAAAAAACCTTTAATTTTATGCAAATTTAATCCAAATTACATAAAACAGTGTATTATTTGGTACAATAATAATGTTTCATGTAGAAATAATACAAATTTTACGTAAAAATAAATGTTAACTTCATTACATTTAATTGATTTAAAAAGAAAATGTATGCACAAGTACAAAAAAAATGTAATTTAATGTGTAATAGGATATCATAGAAACATTGAAAAATTCACTTATCCATATCCTGAAAAGGAATGTAAATGTTCATAAAATTTCAGTAAGAAGTAGACAAAACGTAAGGTTTTGCATTAAATTTTATAAAAAAAAAAAAAAAACTTAAACTATTTACTTAACTCCCCGGCCCTAAGTTATCTGTTTTTCTCCTGTCGTTTACCCTCTCCTTCTTCATCTCCTGTCAAGGGTCCAAGTCAGGAAGGGCTGCAGACAAACAGCTATATATGCTATGGTATACGTAACACCTTTCACTGAGAGAAAAAAATAATAAAAGTTATAGATAAATTCGAGAAAAAATTAACATTCTGCTCAGTAAATCGGATGCAAGCTGACGAAAAAAGGAAAAAATTATTATTTTAACCAGTGACGATTATTGTTTTAGTAATAAAAATTATAGTTAAAACAGCAAAAATTACTATGCTGGAATAGTAAACCTTAAAATGATCGGTTGATAAATTTTACTTTCCCGCATATAAATTTTCACGGTTCTTACCATAATTTTTACTTTTCAAACCACAATTTTAACTGTTTAAACGATAATTTTTACTATTAAAAATAATAACTTTTTCCTTTTTTGCCACCTTGTACTCGATTTACTGTACGAAATGGTAATTTTTCTTGGAATTTCTCTATAATTTTTATTATTTTTTTTTCTCTCAGCGTACACGTTTTGTTCTAAGCAGAAATTTGTAGATCCAGAAAATGTTTAAAACTTAACGAAAAACACTACTTATAAAATTATTTTTCCGCCCTCGGGTGGCTTAGGTTAACTCGTTCGAAAAGTCTCCTTTACGAACCTCGTTACGGACTTCGCCTTCGGCTCGGGCCGCAAACCTCTCGGTTCGCAAACAAAGACTTTTCAAACTCGTAGGAAAACTACTACTTTCATTTTTTTTGACAAATTTAATTCTTATACCCAAAGCCTCTGTGTGAAAAAAAAGAATTTGGGATGTGCAAAAAAATTCTGTTTCTATGACACCCGCAACCCACGTGAAAAAAAAAATGCATATACCAAAATTAATATATTTTCTCCATATTTTATCGTATTCCACTTCTCCACAGGCCACTCCGGAAATTCGCCAGAGCGGCAGGGCTGAGAACGAGGCAGCGAATTACTTGAGCGAACGGCGAGTTGGCGAGTTCTTTAACTTCCTCATGGGTCATCTAGTGGCCGAACGACCCGAAGACCCGATTTGCTACCTGCACGATCTCCTCGATAAATGCCTACTCTTCAGGGACGGTCTCGTCGAGCCACCTCTGCTCTTTGCACCACGGTAAACATCATATACGTTTGTTTGTATACACACCCTTTACGGTATTTTACACACTGTAACTCCGTGGGTTGACTATTTCATTATTTTTTTTATCTTCGTTTGTGAAGTTTTTTTTATACTCGAGAGTACTACTTGAGCTCGTTGCCGGCGTATCTCAAAGAAGTGAACGGATGCAAGAAGGGTTATCGGAAGGTTCGTATGTTAAGCATTGCTTTATGTCTTTGTATGCGATTGCGCACACACGTTTGTTTGTGTGTGACATAGAGAGAGAGGGTTAGATGAGGGGAAGGGGGGGAACAAAGAAAACGGGAAAAGAGTATAGATACATACACTAGCAAACGGTGAAAATCTTTACACCTCTATAACGCGTTTAATGATGATTCGCACGGTTGTGTACGTTTGGAAAGTGTGTACCTTTGAGGACTCGATTTTTGTTGTGTAGGCAGGAACTTGAGTTTTTTTTTCTTCATTTTGCGAAGAATTTTTTAAATCCCCCAGTTTTTGTATAAATGTATGTACAAATGTATTTACACGTAAAACGAAAAATATTTAACTATTAACTATACTTGTGGAATCTTCATCGGGAGAAATTCACAAACGCGATATTCTTATCGAGAATAATTTTTTCAGGGCAGAAAAAACATTAGTAATTATTGTATTATTAGTTACATTACAGAAAAGAAAAGATTCCTTACTTTCAGAACGAAATATAACTTTTCCAGTGTTTCAGTTACCAGTATAAACATTTGTCACAAATTATTTTTCTCTTTTTTATTCTTAAAAATGGATTACATAAATTAAATAAGTACTTTAGTTGTCAACTAATGATTTCTTTAATGTTACACATTAATTACAAGAAAAGATAAATTTAATTTAAATTTTTAATTACAGAAGATTGTTTTTTGATGTATCGCTATCAAATGAAGCTAACTTATTTAATTTCAACAGATCAAAGTGTACGAGTCAAAATATTTCGTTGCAATCATTTGAGATACTTTTATACGGCAAACAAGTTCGTAGAATCGTCAGAGCTGTAATTCCGTGTCCCTTCTTAAAAAAAGTAATTGTCTACTTCCGACCCATAATGGTTCAGACGCAGTCTAAAATCATGGTTCGTTACGAAAATTAGCTTTGAGATATAAAAAAAATACAAGCTGAAGGACATAAAGAGAAAAAAAATCTGATAAAATTACGCACTCGCGTTTGTAGATAAAATAACTCAAGTAAATCTCGAGATCTAGATGACAGAATTTACCCATGTAACTTGAGGCTTGGCATCGATTCCCTAAAATTCTGGCAACTGCCTCCTCCTACCTATAAAAAAAAAAATTATAGAAATAACAAACTTCCTTATTCGTCTACAAGAACAAAACTCTAAGCTTTCAGATAAGTTAGGAAAGCGTGCAAGCCTCGACCACGAAGGTCCATGAGGAGACTAATAACGTGCGGTAATGACGCATTGCACCGCTACGGGAAAAGAAAGAAGTATAAAAATCTCTTCACTCCACGCGTAATTACATCTGGACGGACGATCCAAAGTGCACGTTACTAATTGTACTTCAGAAACAAAAAAAAAGTTTGTAAGTACCCCCAAAATACAGCGATGGCGGTTTTCAAGAGATAGTACGAGGAAAATGAGGTAAAGTATTATTTCGCAAAATTATTGGGTCGATGCCTAAGAAAAGGACAACGGCAATGAAGGGGTAAACATAGGAGTAATGTTAACGGTAATATCTTCAATTTCGTTTGTCACGAAACGAAAAAGGAATGTGGTGAAGGGCATGAACCTACTATCCGCAAATGACGGTACCACTCGATCCTCGTGATTCTCTACTCTTGATTCTTTCTTTCATTCTCTTAGTTGCAAGGGTGCCATTTCTAGAGGCTATTTAAGCAATATTCTACAAAAATACTTAAAAAGAGTCTTTTAACATTGAAAAAATTTTTTTTTTCGAAGCGTATCTTCAGAAACAGTATAAGATCTCGTACCTGGTAGTGCATGTCGCCAGGACAAGCGTTAATATCAAGGGACCTGCAAATTAATTTGTGTATTTGCCATGGGCCAAAAAAGCTTCGCTTCCAAAAACTGGAAGACCGAGAAGAATAATTTTTTTCTGTGAGACATAAATGAGGGACTCCGAGACAAAGGTCCGGTGCTTAGATTTTACTTTGCTTGGATTTTATAATACTAAAAATACCACTTTGTTATTCCAGGAATGAAAGTGCTATACTTAACCACAAACGTAAATAGTATATTACACACCTAGTGAGCAAGGGTAAGAATGTCGCAGATTTTACGTAAATAAACGTGGATAACGTGAAAACTAGAGTATTTATTAACCTTCGAAAGTGATGCATGTACTATTTTTCTGCATATCCTCGTCGAAAAAGCTGATTATCTGTTTTGGAGCAGGGCTAATATGAAGCACTTTCGGCGGGGGTATGCAGAAAAATTTATTTTCAACTTTTTCGATGATTGTATAGAAGTTTGTTTTAAAATCTACATCTATTTATTTTGGGCTCTCTAGATGCTTACATGTATGACCGTGTCTTTATTACTTAATCTGATATTAATATTTTCCATTCTTGATTTTATATTTAAAAATATCTACTCAATACCTGAATTTTTTTGCAAGTCATTCGGCTCCATTATTATTTCTCACTTGTTTCATTTTGAACTGAGATATAATTTCATTATAGATACCGTGTTCTTCACCTACATTCTTCGATAAAGTGGTCATTTTTTAAAATAATTTTTTGCTAAGATAAGGTTTATTTTTAATTATGTGTTACAAAAGTTAGATCATGAAATATGTTAGATCTGAAATACCTTAATTGAAAAAATTTTGTATCGAATCGTATAGTGTAATAAAAAAACTCCTTTTTAAAGTAGTATTTTAATTTAGGTTTCAAAAATCTAAAAATTTAATTAATTTGGCAGTTTTTTAATGGTGAAGAACTTTGATTTCTTACTTCTTGGACAAACATTCTGTTGAGGTCAAACAAATTTTTTTTCACCACTGATAAATAAAAATCAAGAATTCATTATTTATTTATTAATTTTTAAATGATAAAAAAGATGAGATAGCAAAGATAAACTGGTCGGAAGTTACAGGTTTCCACCAAATCTAAAGTTTAAAGTTTGAATACATTGAAAAAGAATTTATACTGCTAATTAATATGACATCATGTTATACGTCTAAAAAGAAATTGGTATGGTAAAAATGGACGTTGATTCTTTAATGGAATCTCTTTACAACCCGTTAAATATTTTCATAAAAAATGTGTAACTTGTGAAACCTGGCTTTCTATGAATAATAAAAGAATGTTTTCCTTAATAATTAGACAAGTTTGTAAGCAAATTGAGTACCTCAAGGACTCGATGATATGATAGACTACAGAGTAGAAAAACAATTAAAACTGGAAAACTATAAGTATAGTACAAAGTTATGTATATGAAAACCAAAAGATAAGATTATAAACATTTTAAAACATAAACTTGTTAAGCGAAAATTAATATCAGAAAGGATAAACTCAGACCAGTAATAGGAATAATAATAGACCAATAATAATAGACCAATAAAGAATTAACTGGGAATCAAATTAAAAAAGTTTGCCGAATCGAGAGAAATAAAGTGGCAATTCAATCTACCAAGAGCACCACATATAGGAAGGGCATGAGAAAGATTAATAAGATCAGTAAAAACCGACCTCAGTGTAATTTTTAAAGGTCAGCGCGTTTAAAAAGTGGCATTATTAACAGTATCAGTTGAGATCAAACACTATGTAAATGTCGGGCCATCAACACATGTCTCAGTAGTTCCTAGAAATTACGAAGCTTTGACCCCTTATAATTTCTTAATTGAGGCTTCACTGGATCATTTTCAATTCGGACGTTGCGGTGCGCATCATTCATATGCAAATAAATATTGGAAAATAGCGCAATACTATGTGGATTATTTTTGGAAGCGTTGGCTAAGAGAATGCCTTCCGACCCTTATCCCTCGTGGAAAGTGGTAAAATGCAACGCCTTCATTAAAATAAGGTAATATAATTTTCATCTTCCATAAAAATCTTGAACAAAATCAGTGGCGGAAAGGTATAGTAACTAAAGGTTTTCCAGAAAAAGACGGTCAAGCTCGCTTAGTTATGGTGAGAACTATGTACGGAGTACTAAAGGTCGGCGAGAAAATTTGTGTGATTTGCATAGGTATAAAACTATTGTTTTATACGAGGGGAGAATGCTACTTAACAAGTCATGTGTAAGGGCTCATAAGGCTCCTCCTTTACTGGCCTCAAAGTCTTACCAAACTTATCTCTTTCTACAATGGGAATAATTGTCTCATTCTATAATTACTCGTTAAAATGCACTGTAAAATTGAGGAGAAGGTGGTCAAGAAGCGTATAAGATGCGTCTCATCAAAGCAAAAAACGTTTGCTTCGTGGGCATAGATGTCTGGCGAATATTGGTTCGTCCAGGGCTGTTCGAATTTTTGTCAACGATCGAAACCATGGGGGTAAGACAAAAGCATGGAGTAAGGGGAGCAAAAGCTTCATTCGCAGACAGTAGCCATGGAGACGTGGCGTAAACACGAAAAAAAAAAGAAAAATATACGCTTAGCCTTCGTTTCCAATAATCTTTTGCTGTCATTGTTTCTGAATACTGATTCCATAAGCATCTCTAAGTCATCAGTTTTGTAATAAAGTGTCCAAGTTTGGATAACATTGAAAAAGACATTTTATTTTTCTTGTGTGCGCGATGATAACAGTGTCTGATAACTCAAAGTGGTAGAAAAATTCGGTGTATGTAGTGCATTAGGTCCTCAAAAATGCGGCAAATCTGAAATTTTTTTCTCATCACGGGTTCTATTAATATTTTTTTAGTTAATGGCTTGCACGCAGCAAATAAGAAGCCGTACGAAGTACATGTATACATATGTATAAAAGAAGACGTAGAATTTCGAAGACAATACATGAGTTCGTATCCATTAAAATGGACATATCAACTAATAGATTAACATATTTTTTTTATACATTAGTTTGTTTTGTTTAGTTGTTCTCCAATAGAAAAGTTGTAAATGAACAAAAAATTAAGAAATAGTTACATCTTACCCAGAGTATGAATCATACTCGTTTCATGATTTTTTAGTGCGATGATTTTTTAATGTTTACAATTTGACTTTTTTTGGTACAATGTCTTTTAATGGTACAGTCACATATTCTTTTTTTGGCAAAAATCTAAAATGATGCTAAGAAAATATATATATCCACCAGTAGTCAATACAGAACAAAAAATCAAATAATGTAAGATCTAAAAAATACCTTGCTAAAATACTCGTAAAGACAGGAATGTACGACATGTGTTTTCCACCAAACAAATATTTAGATGCACTATCTTGTTTGCTAAAAAAACCAAAGTAAAATCCTACTAAAAGGCTGATGCCAAGTAAGCCGCTGAATAGTATATAGTCTGTACACCCAAATGTTAATTGCAGTATACTGTTGCCAAACGTAGGCAATGAAGTACTCATTGTTGTATTCATTTTCTTCTTTTCTTTATTTTCTAACTCCTGATAAGTAAATTTCAAATACCACAGTTTAAAGAAACGCTCATTTTTATAGCTGCTTCCATGCAACGAGTTATTTTCATTGGGGGTATACAGTAAAATCAAAACTGTAATCTGAAACATTTATCAAAATATTGCAACTACACTTGGCATTAAATTAGCGTCTGCAGTTAAACTTATGGGTTTCTGTATGAAAAATAATTTGTATTTTAAAACGTTTCCGTTTACTTCAACATTTACTTAATAAGTAACTGAAGCAAAAAATTGCAGGAATCAGATGTTTTAATCTTTATCAAAGATTGATTCTAGCGATACCATATATTCTTTTGATACGTACGGCGCTTATCACTGTTTTTAATTGAACTTTTTTTACTATTATAACTAAATACTGTTTATGAACTGACTTTAGATTTGTAAAGGTAACAAATTTCTCAATCAAGATTGAATTATATTTTATTGACGATTATTTTTTTGTTAAAAAGCTAATGAATATACGAAAACTCTTTATATGTGTTGTGCACAGAAAGTATTAAACAAGCTGTACATGGAAAAATTCTATATGACAAAATAATTGTGCAAGAGTACACTCAAAACAAATAAAACTTACACAAAAATAATAAAATAATAAAATTCTAAACAATTATATTGCACGTGGTCAAACTCGACGTGATACAGTTCAACACCTTTTTGTAACTAATCACATATCATAGAAATCTTACACCATTACCTACAGAATCCTTAAAAACAAGATTCAGAACTTCAGAAATCAACGTCCATATTTTCATTCAGTAATTTTTATTCCTTTTTAAACGACGATTCTTACAGTTATAATAATGAATTCCAACACAAAACGTTTTAAAAAATAAATAAAACTATAACAAGTGTAGCAATCATAAAATCTAGATAAATAGGAATAACTTATTTTCGTACACATTTATTTACTTACAGTTTCGTCTTAATAATATTGCAAAAAATCCATCGCTAGCTTCACGCATACTATACGATAGCTTGTACAGCAGACAACGTGAAACACGACAAAAATATTTAAGCTTGAGTCATTAAAACTAGCATTACTTCAAATAACACTTAGAGAATAACAGGTTTTTAACGTATTAACAAAAAGTAGTACAATTTACTCACTTTTACAAAAATTAATTAGGCTCCTGGCATTTTTATTCAATGCAGTAAAATTAATTTAAAAAAAAAATCTAACAGGAATCTCAATTCTTAGTATCTCGTACTTCATCGATTTTCTTTGCTAAAATGAAATCATGTTATCCTTTGCCTGATACTTTAAAGACCTCTAGATCTTTTACGTACTTGGAGTTGATTAGAATGAGTTTGAAGACATTTTCTTCTTCCCCAGTCCCAAGTTGTCCCTCTGAACCCATTTTTCAGACATGAAGTTTTCCTAAAAAAGCATTGTCAAGATCATTGATCGTCGTCTATTTTATGACATTAATTTTTATTTTATACACTATCATTAGTCAAAACTTCTGAGTAGTTACTTATATCAGTAACTGCAGTAGACAACGCGATACCAGCTACGTCTACGCAGTTTACATCATCCAGCATTGGCACAACACTAAGTTCAGTTGCGTCGCCGAAGATAGTACCTAGGTCTGACTATCCCATTTTCTTTGCTTCCAATCACGTACACTTGTCCCTTCTCATCTACAGTAATAGTGTAATGCTGCCTCGAGCTACTTTGAATCCATTTGTGTCCACTAAACATGTGCGAAATCTTAAGGTATAAAGTTTTTTCACATCCTTTGAGACCTAAAATTAAGTGAAAAATGGGTGATTCAAATTATATCAAACTTTTATTCTAAAAATTTTATTATAGAAATTAACATACCGATCTGGTTATAATTGTTGAGTCCGCAAACGTACAGATCGCTATTTCCTGCTTCGGCGAAAGTGGCATAGCTGTCAGCCCAAATATTTTAAATATTCATTTTTGTTTCAATATTAACTTGGACTGAGAAAAGAAGTTGGTCTTTTCCCGTCTACTGTGTCGGTCCAATTTTCTTTTTGAAACTCTGCCGAGCTGGCCCTGCTCAGCACATTCAAGTGTGAACACTGTCCCAGTGTTATTCAGGAGCACGATATGGTCTGATCCAGATGCTATTTTCAAAAATTTTATGTTTGGAAGTATTTCAATTGGAGTATCTTCTTTTTTTCTAGTGATCAACCCCAAAGTTCCATGTGAATCCTACAAAGTGAAATCATGTGACAATTTATTACAATGCTTATTACTGCTACCTGAATGATTAATTCTTATTTTTTTTTAATATAAATAAACAAGCTTTCGCTTACCCGAAATGCTCCCCAACAATCAACCCTCCCATCTTCAAGGAGAGCGGCACTGTGTGAATCACCCGCGGTTACTTGTATAGCCCGCGCAGGCAACTCTACAAATCCCGGGGTAGCTTCTCCACACTCTGTAATGTCTCTTCCTAATGCCCCCTCGTC
Organism: Copidosoma floridanum; assembly: GCF_000648655.2. Next base: position 1,416,991 of record NW_019379640.1, read on the forward strand.
GTTACAACCAAAGGTTGCAACGCAACTATCATTGGTGAGGATTATGTTGTGCATTCCTCCACCAGCCACGGAAATAACATCTTTTAATTTCGAGACTTCCGTGAATCTTGTTTTTTCTAGAACTTCCTCTCCTAGTCCCAGCTGGCCAGTGTCCCTTTGACCACATGTAAGGGTAGCACCACTGGTGCTCTCTTGTCGGCGGATCGCTTTAGCTACTGGATCTACAAAATGTGAATTATCATTATCTGGGGAGTACTCGATTTTTGTTCGTTATTAATTTTACGTGGCAGATTTATGGGCTTATAATGTTTGATTAACTTGTAACTTTTTACATTATTACGATCTAGAAAATTGTGTGAAAAACTGCATCTACGATATTATGGAAACCACAAAAAAATCCTACGATATGGTTCAAAATGTGCAAAAAACTAGAATTCACGTACCCTTAATCTCTAATATTTCTTGCTTTTTTTTACAAGTCCTAGCCCGGTTTACGGGTATGGCTGACTTGTCTTACGGTACTGAAGACTTTCGTTTAAATGTGACCTTTTTTTTCGGTGGCACTGTTGAGAAATAGATAAACAAAGGGTTATTCAGTTATACTCGAATGAATAATAAAGCAATAAAAGTAGCATATGTGTATGGTAATAGGTTTAAAAAATAAATTATCTAGTGAATACAGAAGTTTACACAATTGCAAAAGACCTTTCGAAGCAATGTCATTGAGCCAGTTGAACGATGACAATAAACTTATAACATAGTTTTTTAAAGAGCAACTGTAACCTACTTGTAATTTTTTATACTGATTGTAAGCTCTTTTGAGGCATAATACTGTCTTATATCAATGTAAGTGTAAAAAATACAAAAAACAATTACAATTTTGAAGAACGTGGGAGATTATCGTTGTTGAGTTGCAAATATAGGGTGAGTATAATTCCTTACCACATGATTTGTAAATATGTTTAAGTATTTGTTTGTCTAGACTTTTTGTTTCTTTTCATGTGTACAATAAAATTCGTTGTATGAATCGTAAAATAAAATTCCTTGTTAGAAAATCTGAATGAAAATTTAATATTTATGGCTCACCACATGCATTTTTTATTTTTTCTCTCAAATAGATTTTATTCTCAACAATTTTAAAAAATTCTTGTTTTAAGTTATGTTAATTATTTTCAATCCAAGTGAAAATTACGGGATTAAATCAAGTAGAATTTCACCTATGTGCTTGAATTTCTGTATAATTTCTTAGGCAAACGGTATTGCAAATATCCGAGTTTTTCGTATATCGTTTTTTTCTATTGTTCTGTAGAGTTATGCTAAAAGTTTATTTAACTAAGAAAACCTCAAAAAGAAGAATAAATGGTTCCAACAGAACGTCATATAATTTAACAATTTTAAGGCACACAGGAATTATTTGAAAATTTGAAGCAAGTTGAGTACAAAGATTTGTAAAATTCCGTGTTATTCAATAAGTCACTAACAATTTATCTTGTGGTTGGTACTATTTTTATTTTTAAATAACTAGCCAAAGTGATCGCAGCATATGTAGGATAAAGAACTTAAGTGTAATATGTTGTAACAGGCACACTGATATGTAAGTATTGTATTACAATTGAAATCAGGTATTTACACCCAATAAGGTATTTTTACTTCGTCATTTAAGATATCATGTATTATGTATATTTCTACGTAGTATCGATAACAGCTACGAGCAACCATCACCGTGTTGTGTATGTACCTACTACTACATCGAATAAATTTTTGATTGTCTGCAAATGGCTAGACAATGTACACGAAATCTTGACAATTGATGATCTAAATTATACCACTTTTCACTTTTTGACTAATTTTCTTTAGGATTTTTTGGTAGCCAGACATTTGTTACAATATGCAAGGTATTCTTCATGTACAACTTGATGAATAATGTATTATTTACTTTGAGACTATAGCTTATTTTCAGTAGATATTGTCACTTTCACGCTTTGAAATAATTAGTTCAAGAACAATAAAAATTGTAAGCCATAATGTTAAATAGAAATATCTTCTGAAGTAGCTTGACTTTTTCTTAAGATAAAATAAGTAAATCTTCCATAAGAGACGGTTAGGGATTAAAATAAATTTGATATGTTTTCTCACATAAAAGCAGGAGACAGTAAAATGACGAAAACCATTGTTACATAACGAAGAAAAAATGCTAAACTTAATATTGTTTTTTAGAGTTCGCTATTTTGTTTAAAAGTTATATAACTGTACCCTACATTTACACTGATCGGGGTGCTCAATCGGGCAAAACGATGACAACTGTTTACGAAAAAGGATGTTTCAGTAGATTTCAGTGAATTGAAGAAAAATGAGTTTAAATTAGAAGACAAAGACCCAATAGTACACNGATACAGGTTTCCACCAAATCTAGAGTTTAAAGTTTGAATACATTGAAAAAGAATTTATACTGCTAATTAATATGACATCATGTTCTACTTCTGATAAGAAAGTGGTATGTTAAAAATGGACGTTGATTGTTTAATAAAATCTCTTTACAACCCGTTAAATATTTGCATAAAAAATGTGTAACTTGTGAAACCTGGTTTTCTATGAATAATAAAAGAATGTTTTCCTCAATAATTAGACAAGTTTGTAAGCAAATTAAATACCTCAAGGACTCAAGGATATGATAGACTACAGAGTAGAAAAACAAATAAAACTGGAAAACTGTAAGTACAGTACAAAGTTATGTATATAAAAACCAAAAGATAAGATTATAAACATTTTAAAACATAAGCTTCCCGCGTAAAAAAATTTCACCCTTGGAAAAGTTATAATCATGTATATTGATGCCAAGTCAAGCCAAACTTGTGCAATGCGAAATTGCCGTGGTTTTTATAATTTATTGCACTCATGATATAAGTTTTGCTGAACTTGGCATTTTTTTTTTTATTTTACTTAAAAGTAATTGGGCCCATGGCATAACTTTTGTCAAACTTGACGATTTTTTTTCTGTACAAAATTTTGCTTATGGCGCAACTTGTTATGAACTTGCCAAATTTTTTGTTTTGTTTATAATATCATGTCCATGGCACAGCTTGAGCTGTACTTGGCAAAAAAAAATTTTTTTAATCGTGCTCATGGCATATTTTGTGTGTAACTTGGCCAAAATAATATTTTATTGTAATGAAATTTATTTTAACAAAATATTATCATTCGATTTCTTTATTATTACATAACATGATTACATAAGTATTATTATCAACGTTGACATTATAACATACATTTAAAATATCGTTTACACTGATTGAAATTAAATCATTTGTCTTATTACATATTGAAATCGTTGGAATGTGTTCATTGATTATATCACATTTAAATGGTTTTGTATCTGTACATTCTTCAAGAATAGCATAATTTTTACAATCATTGTTACAATCCTCGCAATCAAACATACATGCACATGCGCATACTCGCAAGAAACATGAATGGAACCTATTTTTACAATGTTGTTTTTTGTGAATTGAACATAAGAGGAGTTTGTCTTCTTTTTCATTGAGTGTTCTTGTGATTCGTAGTAAATACTTTTTTTTAAGAGCCTCTGAAAAACGTGACACTTGGATAAATTGAGATTCATGTTATTGTTACGAAATATATTTATTAAATCTGGTGAGTATTTATATTTTTTATTAATACCGACTATAAAAGTTTTTTCACCGATTGTTTTTAATTTTCGTCTGTGAGTACCTAATTTTTCTATTTTATCACAAAAAAAGTAGACCACACTTTCGTCTCTGATTAATTTTTCTTTGATTTCAGTAAAACATAAAAATGTTTTAACGGCTGAACAAATTTGTAATTGTGGATTATTGGAACCGTGTACGTATTGTTTAATATCTCCATTAAAATTTTCATATTTTGAGCATGACATTACCCAGAGTGGACCAAATTTTTTTACATCATCAGGTAAGTGAAGTAGAAGATGTAAATTACAAACCATATACTTTTTGCCATATAAAACTTCATACCTTTTTACATACTCGAACAATAAACGCCTCGATAACTCAATCATTTCGTCATCAGTGCTTAAAAAATTTAAAAGAGTTAGTGCATGAACTAAGAGTTTGTGATGCTCAAAATATCTTTTGTCCATGATATCTTTTAAAATTGGTAAACTATAAATATACAAAAAAAGTTTTAACTCATAGGCTTTCCAATACGTATAATCAGAAACTTTTCTTGGCAATCTGTCGATAAATGAAGGAGGAGCTATACTTTTCAATCTATTATTAATGATATTAATATAAGGAAGCAGTGAGGAAGGATAAATACAGTTATCTGTGTCGAACCAAAATGATATGAGCTTTTTCATAATTCTAAGATTAACACAATGCATATAATCAATAGCGGTCACCTCGACATAATTTAGTACTTTAAACTTAATGGAGAAAAGCCCTTTACACCAAGAAAAGGAGTATTCGTTTCAATAGCTTGTTTAGCATAAGTTTTTGTTTTTTCTGTTGTCCTTATACTGCCACGATCGAGAAACGGGTACATTTGGTGATTATCGATTCTTTTTGTTTCGATTTCACAATTAGGACAGTCGTTTCTTCCATTGTATTGCTGAATATTCATAAATAAAGCTTTAGCTGGAAGATCACAAGTTCCACTAATAATCATTTGGATTTTCAAAATAAACACCCACGTATAATTTTTCTAAATCATTTTCAAAAACTGATAAAAATATGTTTACGTTTGGTTTTGTTTCACCAAACCATAAACCTGCTAAGATACAATTTTCTTTTTTAAATCTTCTTTCCGGAGATAATTCATTTATTGTTAAATAAAATGGCCAAATACTCATTTTCGACGATTTAAACAAAGATACTCCATCTGAGTTCCATGAAAAAGTAATATTATTACGATTTTGCGTATAATTTTGAGGCAAAGACTTGTAAATAGAACCATCGTAAATATCTTTATAGTTATTTTGACTTTTTTTAACGCGCATGAATCGATAATTCAAAAGTTCCGTGAAACCGTCTCTTTTAAACATGGAAGCTAATTGATGTAATATAGGGATCTCGATAAAATAGTTTGAGTTCTCGTCTCTGTCACATTCATCGCAGTAATTGTTTTCCACTTCAGAAAAACATATAAAACAATAAAAATGTCCCACACTTCAGTGTGACTAACATAAATAAACCAGGAAGGATGCGTCTTGATTTTGACTCAAAACCCTACACGACAAAATAGTTGTGAGAGAGTAAGTTTAAAATAGTTAAACTTACACAGATATATTTACAACAATAAAACATAATAAAATCATACCTTAACACCTCGATGTGACTAATCACTGAAATCTTACACTATTACTAACAGAAAACTTAAATTCATTGTTATACATATTCTAGTGTAACAAGTTTCTTCAGATATCAGATGGAGGGCAGCATACCATTATATTAACGAAGAATGTGGTTTTTTTACTAAAATTATCGTGTGCTGCCCTCCTCCAGATACCTGGAGGACGATTGCATCTTTGACGTGTTTTGAATTGATTAATTCAGGCTCGTATATATCTTCCTCTTTACCAGTTCCCAACTGACCTTCCGAGCCCATGCCCCAGGCATAGAGTGTTCCTGAAAAAATTGTCGAGATTAATTCGTTATCGTATGTTGTAGACATTAATTTTTATTTCGCATACTATAATGAGACTTACCAGTATTTGTGACGGCAAACGACTGTGCAGTACCAGCTGCCACGTCAATACACTTTAAGTTTTCCAGCTTGGGCACTGGAATCAGCTCCTGAGCATCCTCGCATAGGCTTCCAAGGCCTAATCTTCCGTATTCCTTACGCCCGATTGTATAAACTTGTCCTTGATCGTTCACAGCAACTGTGTGATGCTGACCTGAGCTAATTTGCATCCATCTGTGTCTGCTGAATGTGTGTGAAACCTTCGGATGTAAGGTTTTATCACATCCTTTAAGACCTAAAATTAAATGAAAAATAAGTTATTCGAATTAGGTCAAACATTTATTTTAAAACTTTTCTTATAAAAACTAACATACCGATCTGGTTATAATTGTTCAGTTCGCTAACATACAGGTCACTATTTCCTGCTTTGGTGAACGTATAAAAGCTACCAGCCCAAATATTTCTAATAATGATATTTTTTTTTATGTTGAAGTAGACTTGCTCTGGGGTGAGGAGTTGGTACTTTCCCCGTCTACTGTGTCGGTCCAATTTTCTTACTGAAACTCTGCCGAGCTGGCCCTGCTCAGCACATCCAAGTGTGAACACTGTCCCAGTGTTATTCAGGAGCACGATATGGTCTGATCCAGATGCTATTTTCAAAAATTTTATGTTTGGAAGTATTTCAATTGGAGTATCTTCTTTTTTTCTAGTGATCAACCCCAAAGTTCCATGTGAATCCTACAAAGTGAAATCATGTGACAATTTATTACAATGCTTATTACTGCTACCTGAATGATTAATTCTTAGTTTTTTTCAATATAAATAAACAAGCTTTCGCTTACCCGAAATGCTCCCCAACAATCAACCCTCCCATCTTCAAGGAGAGCGGCACTGTGTGAATCACCTGCGGTTACTTGTATAGCCCGCGCAGGCAACTCTACAAATCCCGGGGTAGCTTCTCCACACTCTGTAATGTCTCTTCCTAATTCCCCCTCGTCGTTACAACCAAAGGTTGCAACGCAACTATCATTGGTGAGGATTATGTTGTGCATTCCTCCACCAGCCACGGAAATAACATCTTTTAATTTCGAGACTTCCGTGAATCTTGTTTTTTCTAGAACTTCCTCTCCTAGTCCCAGCTGGCCAGTGTCCCTTTGACCACATGTAAGGGTAGCACCACTGGTGCTCTCTTGTCGGCGGATCGCTTTAGCTACTGGATCTACAAAATGTGAATTATCATTATCTGGGGAGTACTCGATTTTTGTTCGTTATTAATTTTACGTGGCAGATTTATGGGCTTATAATGTTTGATTAACTTGTAACTTTTTACATTATTACGATCTAGAAAATTGTGTGAAAAACTGCATCTACGATATTATGGAAACCACAAAAAAATCCTACGATATGGTTCAAAATGTGCAAAAAACTAGAATTCACGTACCCTTAATCTCTAATATTTCTTGCTTTTTTTTACAAGTCCTAGCCCGGTTTACGGGTATGGCTGACTTGTCTTACGGTACTGAAGACTTTCGTTTAAATGTGACCTTTTTTTTCGGTGGCACTGTTGAGAAATAGATAAACAAAGGGTTATTCAGTTATACTCGAATGAATAATAAAGCAATAAAAGTAGCATATGTGTATGGTAATAGGTTTAAAAAATAAATTATCTAGTGAATACAGAAGTTTACACAATTGCAAAAGACCTTTCGAAGCAATGTCATTGAGCCAGTTGAACGATGACAATAAACTTATAACATAGTTTTTTAAAGAGCAACTGTAACCTACTTGTAATTTTTTATACTGATTGTAAGCTCTTTTGAGGCATAATACTGTCTTATATCAATGTAAGTGTAAAAAATACAAAAAACAATTACAATTTTGAAGAACACGGGAGATTATCGTTGTTGAGTTGCAAATATAGGGTGAGTTTAATTCCTTACCACATGATTTGTAAATATGTTTAAGTATTTGTTTGTCTAGACTTTTCGTTTCTTCTCATGTGTACAATAAAATTTGTTGTATGAATCGTAAAATAAAATTCCTTGTTAGAAAATCTGAATGAAAATTTAATATTCATGGCTCACCACGTGCATTTTTTTTTCTCAAATAAATTTTATTCTCAATAATTTTAAAAAGTTCTTGTTTTAAGTTATGTTATTTATTTTCAATCCGATTGAAAATTACGGGATAAAGTCAAGTAGAATTACACCTATGTGCTTGAATTTCTGTATAATTTCTTAGGCAAACGGTATTGCAAATATCCGAGTTTTTCGTATATCGTTTTTTTCTATTGTTCTGTAGAGTTATGCTAAAAGTTTATTTAACTAAGAAAACCTTAAAAAGAAGAATAAATGGTTCCAACAGAACGTCATATAATTTAACAATTTTAAGGCACACAGGAATTATTTGAAAATTTGAAGCAAGTTGAGTACAAAGATTTGTAAAATTCCGTGTTATTCAATAAGTCACTAACAATTTATCTTGTGGTTGGTACTATTTTTATTTTTATATAACTATTCAAAGTGATCGCAGCATATGTAGGATAAAGAACTTAAGAGAAATATGTTGTAACAGGCACACTGATATGTAAGTATTGTATTACAATTGAAATCAGGTATTTACATCCAATAAGGTATTTTCACTTCGTCATTTAAGATATCATGTATTATGTATATTATAAGTCATAGTGCACAAAAACTTTGATTATTAACAAAAACTATGATTTGTAATTGATCTTTAAAAATATAGAGTCCTTTCACAATCCATACAGTTTTATTAGAAGCCGTATATAGGATGGCCCTACCGTCTGGAAACGTTAGAAAAAGTACGCTGTGGACATTTCTCTTTTACTTTTTTAGGAAGTGGTTGTTCAGTGCCAATCCCTACATTTGTGCAGCGTGAGGTAGAGCCTGAGCACAGAATCAGCAGAGCACATCAAATTTATTTAAGTTTTTGTTTTTATTTTAAACGTCAACATTGGTTGAACTTTTCTATCTTAATTTTATGCTACAGCAGTCATTTCTACGTAGTATTGATAACAGCTACGAGCAACCATCACCGTGTTGTGTAGGTACCTACTACTAAATCTAATAAATTTTTGATTGTCTGCATATTGCTAGACAATGTACACGAAATCTTGACAATTAATGATCTAAATTATACCACTTTTTACTTTTTGACTAATTTTCTTTAGGATTTTTTGGTATCCAGACATTTGTTACAATATGCATGGTATTCTTCATGTACAACTTGATAAATAATGTATTATTTACTTTGAGACTATAGCTTATTTTCAGTAGATATTGTCACTTTCACGCTTTAAAATAATTTGTTCAAGAACAATAGAAATTGTAAGCCATAATGTTAAATAGAAATATCTTCTGAAGTACCTTGACTTTTTCTTAAGATAAAATAAGTAAATCTTCCATAAGAGACGGTAAGGGATTAAAATAAATTTGATATGTGTTCTCACATGAAAGCAGGAGACAGTTAAATGACGAAAACTATTGTTACATAACGAAGAAAAAAATGCTAAACTGAATATTGTTTTTCAGAGTTCGCTATTTTGCTTACAAGTTATATAACTGTACCCTACATTTACACTGATCGAGGTGCTCAATCGGGCAAAACGATGACAGCTATTTACGAAAAAAGATGTTTCAGTAGATTTCAGTGAATTGAAGAAAAATGAGTTTAAATTAGAAGACAAAGACCCGATTGTACACCACTATTTCAAGAATATTGGTATAATAAGGAAGTCATTTTTGGATATTACATTAAAAGACGTAAAAAAATGAACTAACAACTGTTATCAACAAACAAACAAACAAAAAGTACTTCATATGGGTCAAGCTCTTACTTATTTACTCAAATTGTTCCTAAAATAATTGAAATTTGAAAAACCAATCACATTCAATAAAAAGAAAAAGTTTTATTAGTAAATGATTAATTAAAACATGTGACATTGAAAAATATTTATAAAATAGAAAAAACCGAAAACTCTGTTATCAGATGTCTGGTCTATTAACGACCGTTATTACAGTGTCTTCTTCATTTTTTTAATAGACTGAACGTTTTTTGTAAACATTTTTACAGATGTAAATAACTCATACAAAGTATCTATTTTTTACGAGTAAGATTTCACATTTTCAATAGAATCTTAATACTAATGATTAATATGTTTAACTTATATATTCAAATGACTGGAAACTATTTATTAAGAATGCATAATACTTATTCCAAGTCTTATACATTTAAAAATTATTACTTGAAAGTTAGTAAAAGGGAATAATTTTAATCTGTAAAACTTAATTATCAAGTAAGACGTTGAATCGTTTCAAAACTTTTTTTTTGAATCTTACATTAACATCGTAAAATTGACGTATTGCAAAATCGAAATAGTTTATGTATGTATAAAACTTGCAGGAATCACACTTAAATTCTAGTTGAATCACCTCACAAAATTTCAAAACATTTTGACAGACAATTTTTTCGAATCGAATCACAAAAAATTTTATCGTGGTCTGTATACGAGACTATTTATTCTTGATTACATTTAATGGAATATCTTNGAGATTCATGTTATTGTTACGAAATATATTTATTAAATCTGGTGAGTATTTATATTTTTTATTAATACCGACTATAAAAGTTTTTTTACCGATTGTTTTTAATTTTCGTCTGTGAGTACCTAATTTTTCTATTTTATCACAAAAAAAGTAGACCACACTTTCGTCTCTGATTAATTTTTCTTTGATTTCAGTAAAACATAAAAATGTTTTAACGGCTGAACAAATTTGTAATTGTGGATTATTGGAACCGTGTACGTATTGTTTAATATCTCCATTAAAATTTTCATATTTTGAGCATGACATTACCCAGAGTGGACCAAATTTTTTTACATCATCAGGTAAGTGAAGTAGAAGATGTAAATTACAAACCATATACTTTTTGCCATATAAAACTTCATACCTTTTTACATACTCGAACAATAAACGCCTCGATAACTCAATCATTTCGTCATCAGTGCTTAAAAAATTTAAAAGAGTTAGTGCATGAACTAAGAGTTTGTGATGCTCAAAATATCTTTTGTCCATGATATCTTTTAAAATTGGTAAACTATAAATATACAAAAAAAGTTTTAACTCATAGGCTTTCCAATACGTATAATCAGAAACTTTTCTTGGCAATCTGTCGATAAATGAAGGAGGAGCTATACTTTTCAATCTATTATTAATGATATTAATATAAGGAAGCAGTGAGGAAGGATAAATACAGTTATCTGTGTCGAACCAAAATGATATGAGCTTTTTCATAATTCTAAGATTAACACAATGCATATAATCAATAGCGGTCACCTCGACATAATTTAGTACTTTAAACTTAATGGAGAAAAGCCCTTTACACCAAGAAAAGGAGTATTCGTTTCAATAGCTTGTTTAGCATAAGTTTTTGTTTTTTCTGTTGTCCTTATACTGCCACGATCGAGAAACGGGTACATTTGGTGATTATCGATTCTTTTTGTTTCGATTTCACAATTAGGACAGTCGTTTCTTCCATTGTATTGCTGAATATTCATAAATAAAGCTTTAGCTGGAAGATCACAAGTTCCACTAATAATCATTTGGATTTTCAAAATAAACACCCACGTATAATTTTTCTAAATCATTTTCAAAAACTGATAAAAATATGTTTACGTTTGGTTTTGTTTCACCAAACCATAAACCTGCTAAGATACAATTTTCTTTTTTAAATCTTCTTTCCGGAGATAATTCATTTATTGTTAAATAAAATGGCCAAATACTCATTTTCGACGATTTAAACAAAGATACTCCATCTGAGTTCCATGAAAAAGTAATATTATTACGATTTTGCGTATAATTTTGAGGCAAAGACTTGTAAATAGAACCATCGTAAATATCTTTATAGTTATTTTGACTTTTTTTAACGCGCATGAATCGATAATTCAAAAGTTCCGTGAAACCGTCTCTTTTAAACATGGAAGCTAATTGATGTAATATAGGGATCTCGATAAAATAGTTTGAGTTCTCGTCTCTGTCACATTCATCGCAGTAATTGTTTTCCACTTCAGAAAAACATATAAAACAATAAAAATGTCCCACACTTCAGTGTGACTAACATAAATAAACCAGGAAGGATGCGTCTTGATTTTGACTCAAAACCCTACACGACAAAATAGTTGTGAGAGAGTAAGTTTAAAATAGTTAAACTTACACAGATATATTTACAACAATAAAACATAATAAAATCATACCTTAACACCTCGATGTGACTAATCACTGAAATCTTACACTATTACTAACAGAAAACTTAAATTCATTGTTATACATATTCTAGTGTAACAAGTTTCTTCAGATATCAGATGGAGGGCAGCATACCATTATATTAACGAAGAATGTGGTTTTTTTACTAAAATTATCGTGTGCTGCCCTCCTCCAGATACCTGGAGGACGATTGCATCTTTGACGTGTTTTGAATTGATTAATTCAGGCTCGTATATATCTTCCTCTTTACCAGTTCCCAACTGACCTTCCGAGCCCATGCCCCAGGCATAGAGTGTTCCTGAAAAAATTGTCGAGATTAATTCGTTATCGTATGTTGTAGACATTAATTTTTATTTCGCATACTATAATGAGACTTACCAGTATTTGTGACGGCAAACGACTGTGCAGTACCAGCTGCCACGTCAATACACTTTAAGTTTTCCAGCTTGGGCACTGGAATCAGCTCCTGAGCATCCTCGCATAGGCTTCCAAGGCCTAATCTTCCGTATTCCTTACGCCCGATTGTATAAACTTGTCCTTGATCGTTCACAGCAACTGTGTGATGCTGACCTGAGCTAATTTGCATCCATCTGTGTCTGCTGAATGTGTGCGAAACCTTCGGATGTAAGGTTTTATCACATCCTTTAAGACCTAAAATTAAATGAAAAATAAGTTATTCGAATTAGGTCAAACATTTATTTTAAAAATTTTCTTATAAAAACTAACATACCGATCTGATTATAGTTGTTAAGCCCACTAACATACAGGTCACCATTCCCTGCTTCAGCGAACGTGGAAAAGCTACCAGCCCAAATATTTCTAATAATGATATTTTTTTTTATGTGAAAGTAGACTTTCTCTGGGGTGAGAAGTTGGTCCTTTCCCCGTCTACTATGTCGGTCTAGTTTTCTTACCGAAACTCTGCCGAGCTGGCCCTGCTCGGCACATCCAAACGTAAATACTGTCCCAGTGATATCCAGGAGAACAATATGATCTGACCCAGACGCTATTTTCAAAAATTTTGTGTTATGTAGAATTTCAATTGGAGTCTCTTCTTTTTTTCTATTGATTAATCCTAAAGTTCCGTGTGAATCCTACAAAGTGAAATCATGTGACAATTTATTAGAATGCTTATTACTGCTACCTGAATGATTAATTCTTAGTTTTTTTCATCATAAATTAACAAGCTTTCGCTTACCCGAAATGCTCCCCAACAATAAACCCTCCCATCTTCAAGAAGAGCGGCACTGTGTGAATCACCCGCGGTTACTTGTATAGCCCGCGCAGGCAACTCTACAAATCCTGGGGTAGCTTCTCCACACTCTGTAATGTCTCTTCCCAATGCCCCCTCGTCGTTACAACCAAAGGTTGCAACGCAACCATCATTGGTGAGGATTATGTTGTGCATTCCTCCACCAGCTACGGAAATAACATCTTTTAATTTCGAGACTTCCGTGAATCTTGTTTTTTCTAAGACTTCCTCTCCTAGTCCCAGCTGGCCAGTGTCCCCTTGGCCACATGTAAGGGTAGCACCACTGGTGCTCCCTTGTCGGCGTATCGCCTTAGCTACTGGATCTACAAAATGTGAATTATCATTATCTGGGGAGTACTAGATTTTTATCGATTTTTATAGAAATGGTTTAAAATGTGCGAAAAAACTAGAATTTACGTACCCTCCATCTGCAATATCTCTTGCTTTGTATTACAAGTTCTAGCCCGTTTTACAGGTATGGCTGACTTGTCTTGCCATACTGAACACTTTCGCTTAAGTGTTACCTCTTTTTTTGGTGGCACTGTTGAGAAATAGATAAACAAAGGGTTATTAAGTTATACTCAAAAGAATAACAAAGCAATAAAAATAGCATATGTGTATGGTAATAGGTTTAAAAAATGAATTATCTATTTAATACAGAAGTTAACACAGTTGCGAAAGACCTTTCGAAGCTATGTCATTGAGCCAGTTGAACGATGATAGTAAGCTTGTTACACAGTTTTTTAAAAAGCAACTGTTACCTATTTGTGCTTTTCTACTGTTTGTAAGCTATTTAGTAACGCATATAATTGTCTAATATTAGTTTAGGTTTCAAAAATACAAAAAACAATCACGTTTTTGAAGATCACGTGGGATTGCCGTTGTTAGGTTTCAAGTATAGGATAAGGATTGTTCGCTACCACAAGATTTGTGAATATATTAGAGCATCCATGTACCTATACTCTTCTTTTTTATCGTGTATGTATTAAAATCTATCATATAAATCGCAATATAAAAATGCTTATTAGAAAACCTAAATCAAAGTTTAATCAGAATGGGTCACCAGATGCATTCTTTATCGTATCTTTCAAGGAGATCGGTTTCTCAACATTTTTTTTTCTATATTATAGTACTTTACGTCTGGCTCCTTTAATAAGGGCACTACTATGGGCACTTAGCATTTGGGAAAGGGGCAAGGAAAGGAATGGGAGGCCTCCCATTACTGGGAGGGGGGGGAAGGGGGAAATTAGGCAATTTTGCTACGAGAAGGTAGCCCTAAAAACCCTTCTTGAGGAGCATTGCGTGATGAAAAAGCACATGTTAAAAATCACAGAGAGACTTGCCTGAAAAGTCGCACCGACCGAGAATCGAACCACGGTCTCCCGCATGCCGACCCACGACCTAGCCGACTGAGCCACTGCGCGCTCCTCAACAATTTTAAGGAATATTTGTTTCAAATAATCCTAGTAACTTTTATTGGTGTAAGAGTATTGGATCAAAATACCTTTGGAAAATTAGACCTACATACTCAAATTTCTGAGGTAAGGTCAAAAGTTTTAGGCGAAGTGATTCTGGCAAGCGTAGCTAGAGAATTAGTCCAGTAGTATTTTGGCGTAGTTTAGAAGATTAGAAAATTTTAGTGGGTAACGCACGCTTTTTTCAAGATCGATCAACGCAAACTCTCTGCAAGGAAGTACAGTTATCTGCGATTTAAGTAAGCCTTACACTGCAAGATAGTATGAGTGCGTGTGTGCATTGGACTCTGATAGACGTTCTATCGTGAAAATTGTACCTAACTTAAATGAAAAGAGTAGAGTCTTAAAGTATGACCTTGAAGTGAAGGTGCAAGGCATGACGCGCTTGGCAGCGTGATCATCCACCGCGAGAACTGTGATTAGTTTAATGGGCCATATTCTAGACCTATATTCCTGGTGTTCCATGATAAGTGGCTAATGGAAGTGACAAGGGTGAGTGGTTTTCTAGAGTGTGGTGAGCTGATTTGGAAATGACGGTTGAATTGCATTAATACTTGTGCTGCAGCGTGTTTAGTTTTAAACTGACGAATTCTCATACTTTAGGTAACAAAGCTCTCTTAGCGCTATATAAAAGGGTCCTTGCGACCTTACGTGTGCGATAAATATATAATTATTAACAATATAATATTTTTAATAATATGCGTGAATACTATAAATCTCTCTCTAAAGTCACTTTTCTGTAATTTTGTCTCTCTTTAGAAACAATTTCCTGTCTATGTATTATTCCTTTTTCATTGTTTACGAAAAGTGTCGGCTTGCCCAGGCTTTCTCTCCAGCTTTTTATGTCTAGACATGCTCAGTCTTTAACCCGCAAATGAGCAACGAACTTTACTTATCCGTCCTTCTTGTTGTTGTACTGTCATTTGATACTAACGTAACATGCTCATCAGAAAATAGACAATAAGTATCGCAAATCATGTGAACTTAACTCAATATAATTTAACAATTTGAAGGAGACTAAGAAATCATAAAAAAAGTAAAGAATAGTTGTCTCATGATTTAAAAAACCTTTAATTTTATAATAGCTAATCACAGTGTATCTTGTGGCTCGGGTTACTATAATTTTGATATAGCTAAGTACAGCAGTATCAGTGATTATTCGCTTCGTGTAGCAATTTAACACAATGCCACCAGCAGAGGAAGACTTATCGATATTAACTAACAATAAAACATAGAATTTCATAGACAATGATCGTTAAAAGCGTTTATTTCAACAATAATGTATATTCAACGACTG
>NW_019379640.1:1434942-1448138 GCF_000648655.2 Copidosoma floridanum
AAATCTCAGAGTTTTCTTGAAGATGAGAAAAGAGATGACTTTTACCATTAGATTGTCAATAAAGTACCAGTTATGAAAATTGCAGATTCTAATAGACTGTTTAAAAGCGAGAATGGCTTGTCCTATAAATATTTAAGTGAAGTGTAAAGAAGGTTAAAGTAATATAGACTTGCTTAGATCTAATGCATCGAGTAGTATGTTTGTTGTTGGACCCGAAACTTTGCTCTCTACGCGCACGGAGGAAACCAAAAATTTATGAAAGAAAATTGGTTAAATGCGCGAATAAAAATTCCTCCGTGAACTTGAGAGCGGAGGGAGAAAGGTGGGTTTTGGGTAGTAATAACAAAAACAAAATGGTCCTAGATATAGTGATATGCGCCAATATGCTCGCTGGAAACTTGCTGCCGCTTCGTCAGCTTGTTAATAGGTGCATATGTATCTATTTAGATAACCTTAAGATAAATATATTTGACCCACACTATAACGAGACGTTAATTTCCGATGCCTACAGAGTCTTCATTGGATAGTGAAACTAGTGCAAGATGGTCAGAGTACAAGCATCAACAAGAAGTGTAAAGAAATTATAGATTGCTTAATGATAGAATGTGCCTCTGCGGCAATGGCTGAGAAGATTCAGGAAGTTAGTACCAATTATAGTAAGAGCTGACCTATAATCCCAAACAATGGATCTGAAAACGATTGTTTAGATACCGCTCAACAAAATGAGTCTGAGAAAACCATTAAAGATAAAAAAATTCATGATAGTAAAGAACTAATGATCGGTGAGATTTCAGAGGCTTAAAGTCCCTTTATATAAAAGTATAAAATACTTAAAAGAAATAGCAGAGCCATGCTCTAAAACGCAAGATTCAGGCATTTATCGTTAGAATATCTTAAGGATTGCAGAGAAAGTTTTTGGACAATAAAGATTTGAATAAGTCTGTGTTCGATCACTTCATTGCATTATGCAAGGTGTGTCACATTGCTAAAATTTAAAGAATGCCTTTGAACACTAGAAGAGAGAGGGCATCAAAACAACTCATCCTAAAAGATACAATTTCATGATAGTATACACAGACGACTACTTAATATTGACGATGGCATACCCTGTGAAAGTGAAAAGTAAAGCAAGAAATTGTATGGACAAATTTGCGACCAGCGCACGAAATCTACTGGACTTTAATGCAAAGATGTGCTATTACAGAACTGACCAAGGCACAGAGTTTGCAGGAGTTCGAACAGTGGAAATTCTCCAGAGATTGGGAGCTGAGTCTCAACTGGTCTGTCCAGACCATCTTCAATACAATGGCGTTTCAGAACGAATCAATCGCACATTGCAGGACAAAGTGTGAACCTCCATATATGACTCAAGGTTTAGGGAGAACATGTTGGATCTAACCTTAGGTGCTGCAGTATATACATATAATTACACACCACTCCTGTCCAACAAAATAACAACTCCCTTAGGAAATTTTACCCCCAATTTAAAGATAGAAATAAATCAAATAAGATTT
Source organism: Copidosoma floridanum (assembly GCF_000648655.2). The sequence continues at coordinate 1,436,457 of NW_019379640.1, forward strand.
GGTCGTGTGACCTTTATTAAGATACACAGGAACACTGGAACCAAATACAGCCCACAAGGTATACGAGTAGTACTGGTTGGCTATACTACTACCGGCTACATTTTTCTAAGACCAGAGGATGCAAATTTTATGAGGTTCTGGGTGTAAGATTTCATGAAAGACTTGTATTTAGAAATGTCTGGAGAAATGATAAAATAGCAAACTGAAATAATCATAAGACAGACATTAAATAAGATGAATGGTTCTTCAAGTTTAGTAAAGATAGTATAGTAAAGATAGAAGATACTTGGATTATTATTAGAAATGGAGGGAGAACAAGGAGTCAAGATAAAATGAGGACGATCGAGGAAGAATAAAGAGCTTGTTCAAGAAAACTTCAAAGAAATCTACGAAAAATTGGAATCGATGCATAAAATCAAGTATGGAAAATTGTAGACAGGCCAACTATGAATGTTGAAGAAAGCAAGCCAAACATCATAGATTCCAGACGAGTCCTAAAGAAGAAGATAGACGAAGATGGGTACCACGACGTTTAAAGTGAGGTTGGTGTGATTCGTGGGTTTAAAGATAGGAATAAGTACGACTTGCAAGAGACTTATGCTCCTGTATCTGGGTTGGCTCTTGTGAGATCGGTAATATCAACTTTTAATAAATTTAACTTAGAAACTTGTCTGCTGGATGTCAAGACAGCATTCATGAATGTTTCAATCAAGAAAGAAATAAATATAGAATTTCCTGAAGATATGCTTGACGAAGATTAACTTAAGAAAAATAAAGTATGTAATCTAGAAAAAGCCCTTTATAGACTCAAGATCAGCTTGAAGAAATGGAACGAGTGTTTTCGTGTGGTGCTGCACTGAAACTAGTATCACAAACGCACACCAGTAAAACTTGCCTTTACGCATGGAAAGAAAAAGTTAGCCTTTTAATCTTGATTCCATATGAAGATGATATCATGATAGCAAGAAATTGATAAGTAAACCAAAAGAAATTAAGATTGATCTGCAGTCTGACTTTGAGATATCAGATCCTGGCGAGGTTGGCACTTTCCTAGTTATCACAGTAAAAAGAGATAGAAAACATAATTCAATTTCACTTACGCAAACACCATACTTCGACAAAGTTCTGGAAAGGTTTGGATTTACCGACTCAAAACCACAAAGAACATCAATGGTGACAAATCAAGCCCTGAATCGGCAAAGAAAATAAGACAGAGAAGAATCGGAAGAGACTGAAGAACTGAACAAAACTAAAACTGAAGAAAATGTACCTCACAGAGAAGCAGTTGGAAGCCTGCTGTATCTGGCTAACACAGTCAGACCAGACATCTCGCACTCTGTGAATGTATTAAGCAGACACCAAATCTGCCCAACTGTTGACTAGAAAATGGTCAAACGAGTCCTTCGATATCTACAACACACCAGAACTCTGGGATTAACCTACAGAAGCCGGAAAAATAAGCTGGAAGTCTTTTCAGATGCGAGTTTGGCAGACTGTAAAAGCTCAATTACGACAGGTGAATACTCATAAGATTGTATTGCCATACAGTTGCTTGGAAGACGAGAAAACAGAGTTACGTTGCAATCTCAACCTGCGAGGCAGAATACGTGGCGATGTGTGATGCAAGGCAGGAGCTGATAGGATTGGAACACTCAATCAGCTTAATGCTGTCATACATTCTGTTGCCTGCGGACCTTTGGTGTGACAACAAAGCCGCCGGAGCAAGTGCTAATATAGATGGTGGCAAAAGACTGAGACACATGACCGAGATCAATGCTCACTACGTTAAGGAATGTGTATCCCGAGGAAAAATAATCGTTAAATGGATTCCATTCAAGGAACAACTAGCAAACATTTTTACAAAACCCCTGCCGTTTCAACTGTATGAAAGACTAATGAAAGAAATTTTGAATGTTAATCAGTGTAAATTGCATGATAATTAAACTTGAACTTGAGATAGTAAAATTAATAAATTGATAATAGATAGATAATGATAGTAGACATGCCGATTAATGTATTTTTCTGTGTATGTTTTAGCTCTTCGCAATCAACCCCAATGAGTGATCAAGAATCCTACGTGTTCCACATCTTCAGCTGATTACTTATTCATTTGAATACGATTACTCAGTGTTAATATTCCAATATGTCTTTCCTTTTTGTTTCATTTTATATTGTTTTGTTAAATTCAGATACGAACGGGAGGGAGTGTTAGATGTATATTTGGCGCTCGTAACTGAATTCTAACGCATGCGCAATAGCAAGAAGACGAGATGCCGTGACGCTGCACGCTGCACTTCAGCGTCTAATACCTATAGTTTACTCACTCTCGCGCGGTCAGTCAGTCGATACGCACTCCCTGCTTTTCGTATTTTCCTTTTGATTTGATCTTGCTTTATTTCAGTTCAGCTTACGATTGTATCCTTGATTGTAAGGACTAAAGATAGCATACACTGAAGATAGTGAGAATAAACGTGTCCGTGTTTTATAATAAAAACGACAGTGTTGTACATTTTATTGCCCGATCACATACCCACACATCCATACTGCTAATAGTTAGTAAAAGGGAATATGTTTAATCTGTGAAACTTAATTATCAAGTAAGACGTAGAAACATTTAAAAACTTTTTTTTTGAATCTTACATTAACATCGTAAAATTGACGTATTGCAGAATCCAAATAGTTTATGTATGTATGAAACTTGCAGGAATCATACTTAAATTCTAGTTAAATCACCTCACAAAATTTCAAAACATTTTGACAGACAATTTTTTCGAATCGAATCATAAAAAATTTTATCGTGGTCTCTATACGAGACTATTCTAGTCAAACGCGCAGTTTTACCGAGACGTAAGCCAAAAACACCTCCGGAGCTACATTTATTCAAAGTCATCCTAGCGCTGCACACAAAAACTGTTCTAGTAGGTTAAGGAAGCTCAGGAGTATCATTCAAAGGGCTGAGGAAGAAGAGCCCCCTGCCAGCGCAGCTTGGCCCCCTTTACCAAGTACTCCCTTTTGCATCCAACATACTCAATGTTTTACTTATGTTTGATGTTTGCACTACCAATCTATGGGAGAGCCTTGTAATTTTTTTAAAGCTAATAGTGTAACCACTCATGAATTGTCTGTTTTTAGTATAAAAAAATTTTTTAACTTAGTATTAGGGTGACCTGATTTGGTCAAATAGTGTTTGTGTGGAAGGATGTGTGAGCGTAATCGAGTTTTTTGATTAACTCAAGTAATTATGATCTTAATTAGTTGAAATCTTATTCGTTACTTCGATTTGAATGTCTAAGCTAATGGTTTAGGTTTAGATCAGTTTCATTAAAAGAAAACTTTTAAAGAATTTTTAGTGCAGAGCTCCGAGACAAAAAAACAGTCTTTTGGCAATAACTTTTTTCACATTCATTTTACACGTTTGCGTTCAAACATGAAGATGTAGATTTCGTTGTGATACAACTTTTTTGTATCATGCACTTTGCTGCAAATTGCAGTGTGCATACTTTATACAAGAAAATATACATCAAAACAACAAAAATAACGTTTTCGCTCTTTTACAGAATAAATTCAAATTCTACAACAAAATGTCAAGTACAAAAGTTGTAGGACTAATGGAAATAAATCTTTTTTTTGCAGTAAGTTTTTTCTTAAGTGCCGTATTAACGAGTAAATCGATGGACATCGTTTTAAAATAGTCAAAAAATCATTCTACACCATGTAGCTTTCCAACAGCACATTTTTAGACCCAGTATCTAATATGAAAATTGTAGATCTTCTTGAAATACAATTTTTTGTTCTGAAAAATTTCACTCATAATATTGTTATAAAGATACTTAATATCAAAAAACTTTTAAAATGGCTGTAAAAGCATTTTTTAGTTTGAATTTTAAGTTAGTATTTTGATACTAATACTCAGTTGGATAATATAATAAAGTAATACTCAATAGAATTTTGTTATTAAAATGAATTTTTTTGCTTTGGCACCTTAAGGATTCGTCATGCCTTACATGCAAGACACACTGTTTTGCATAAATATAGCCACTTGTTTTTTATTTATCCTAAACGCTGTAGATCTCCTCATTAGTGGGTATGGTGTAATGTTACCGTGACATCTGACAATAAGGAAAACAGTGTCCGGCTCTACGGTGTAAACGTACCGGGCCATCGGACAGCTAAAATTAACAATACCTTGAATTATTTTTTCTCGAGTAAACAAATTCATATCATATTAACAAAAGATTTAATATGGTAAACCGTAGTCACAGTAAGTGACACTACAGCAACCACAAGAACAAAGACAAAACTAGCATGGAACAAAAAATCGTAAACTTCAATTTAATTTCAAGAAAAACTGTTGCTGATGACGAAACAAAGAACTTATTCTCTGTTGACGATTATGTTTTTCATAGTGTAAAGGTTACGCTAGAAACAGTATATATTATTTTTTGAACCTCCTTAGCAAGCCATATCACGTAAGAGATTAAAAGTAATTGGGTTAATTCAATCGAATTAATATGGTTAAGTTAACTCGTCCATAGTAAAAAATCAACAATGACACGATGTGTATGAAAAAAAAAACTAATTAACATGGAGAAAAATAATCAGAGAAAAAATAACTGTTCTATGAACTAAATAAGATGGAAGTAAATAATGGATTATTGCGTAATCTAGCATGGTACGGAGTAACGCTGTACTTAATTTCATTGCAACAACAAAATAGACAGTCTTACGTTATTTTAAGTGTAATCATCGAAAAGTATAACATTTCGACCTCACTATGGTAAAGATCCACGTCTAAATGACAGTATAAAAAGCCACAGTGATTTTTTTTGTAAACCGTTACTTTATTTGTATTGTTAGTAGGGCACTTTCTTATTAAATTTGTGGAAAAGTTCTAGCTATGCAATACAATTTTAATCAATACTCAAATATTTAAATAAATTATTTCGTTATTAATAAAGCCTTAAACCGTATTCATAGTGAAATAAACGGTTATTTTAAAAAAAACGTAATTTTTTCTTACTATCAAAATATTTTATAAACAATCCAACTTTTTGCCTTTTTTTAATTGCAGATTGAATTGTTTATGAAGTATTGGGCGGATGGGTTTGATTTTTGAAATGCTATTTTTATATGTTTAGAGTAACATTTGTAAAGTTTGGTCATCCTAACTAACTTGCGACGGTAGATATTTAATAACAAAAATTTTGCAGAATTTTGTGTTATTATTCAATTTGCAACTTATTCATTGGTTGTAGCGTATCCTTTATTTTTTAAAATTTAGAGACCTAAGTAGGCTACAACTTTTAGATAAAACATTTTTTTGTATGACCCATAATTTTTTGAATGTTTAATGAAAAGTAAAGAAAGTCCGATTTCGGGCTCTGAATTGTTCATAACTAATTTGACTTCCAGCTCTTTTTTTTAAAAATATACATATCCTTAAAACACTATGACGATGAGATGAAAAAAAGAAAAACGTTAGGACTTTTCGGTCTGAATGAACCTCCTAACATTTAATTGTACTGGTCTATGATGTTATGAAATGATGCCACTATTTAAAAAGTAAATTACAATCATAATTAAATTGTTTAATGGGAGCTTTTTTTAATTCTATGTTTTCTATACAGTTTCTATATAGATAATTGACCTTATTAACTTTAGAAAGTTATATTATTCAAGAAAATTCTTTAAAATATTCATAAGAACACGATAAAAAAGTCTAGAAAATTCACGATATGGGGCAACACAGTTTTACGAAATAGCACTTGAAAAATTTTATTACTGCATATTAATTACACAGTTTTAATTTTTTAAATTTTATTTCTCTAGCTAAATGAATAATGATAACGTGAGAAGCCCCAAACAAATGTATGGATTTTGAAACAGTTGATATTATTTAGGTTTTGTTCATAGTCTTAAAGGTTACACCACAAAATTATACATGATTAGCAATTACAACATTTTTTCCTTCAATAAATTTTTTTTTTTTTCCATCACCTACGTAATTTTTTGAATCTTAGATTGAAATTAGATACCTTTTTCTGAGTTGATCGCGTTTCAATTTTAGAAACACATCTGGCAGCTCAGTTGGGTTCTTTTTCCAGCCGCTAGGGCGGCGCTAGTCGTAAGTTAATACGTCGAAAACCTACAAGATTTTTTTCATATATTCTAACCACTGTGATAGCATCGTGGGTCTAGGCAGCTGATAGTCAAATCCTTAACCATGCCATGCTGATAATAATAACGAATGAATCGAAGGGAAGAAGGGGGGTGAGCGGGGAAGATCGTGTTATTGTAAATACGCCTATAGCAAACAATCATTAATAAAAAATATAAAATGTTGTGGTGTGTGCTTGAAGTAAAAGATTTAGCTTTATTTGTACCAAAACTATTAAAAGTCGTTAAATAAAGAAAAAAGATATGAAACGTTGTTGAACTAAGACACCGGCTTTACAGCAAGTTTATTTGTGAATAAATATTAATTACCTCCAAATATCCCAATAAATTCGCTTCTCGAAACTAGTCAATCACATGGCGTATTTGAATGTTTAAATGTCTTTAGTTGTGCATAATTTGATCTGAAAATTATTTTAGGACAAAGGTATTTTGTAAGCTATATTTTTGATAAAGTAGGCAATTACAAAAGAATAGCTTCATGCATTAGTAATTTTTAAATTGCTGTATTTCTTAGGAAGTAATTATTAGTCTCATCTTAAAGATCGAATGCCACATAACTGAAACATTTTTATTCGTTCTGTAATTGGACGACAATTATGAAGGGCTGGGGAATTTGAAAACGAGTTTAAAAAAATATAGTTTCAAAAGCTAATATTTGAAATAATTAAAACTTTTTCAATCATACTGCGCTGAAAGTAGGAACTTTTGTCCCACTTCGCGGAACGAAAATCCCGTCTCTCGGCGCAGGATTGATGAAAAATCGTACACTTACAACTCACCCACGGGGGGAAACAAAGAATTCCTCAGATCGCATGATTATCGCCCTCGGCTTCGTCTCGGGCGTCAATTGCCTGCAATCTGAGACATTCTTTGTTTTTACTCCCTAGGTGAGTAATACACTAAAAACGTAAGATAACTAATTATTTAATAACTATGGATTTACATACAGCATATGGTTATTGAAAAGAATTATTTTAAGTATCGATTTTGTTGAATCAGAGTAATAATTAACTTAAAAAATTAGTCAGCGTTGTTAAAATTATCTGGAGCTGGGTACTATTTGATTTGTTTGCACTCTTAAATTCAACTGTCATTTTTGGAGTTACTATAATACTTTACAAAGTTAAGATCTTTAAGTGTTTAGTATGGTATCTAAAATTAGGAAATTGTTGATACAATCATCAGTTTGAAAAAAGAATCAGAATAATAGATAGAAAAAAATAATTCTTTTTAATTTTGACATGATACAAAATGCAGAAATGTTACTTTGTTCTATTGTACGTTAAAATTAAGTAAAAGAAAAATTAAGGGCGCAAGTGCTTCTGACATAACTTTCAACGATTTCTAAAAATATATCTAACATACATTAAAGTACTTTAAACATCACGAAGTAGCTGGTAGTATAATAATAACGCGTGAAAAATGTACTGGTGTAAGTTACTCTTGTAGAATAATTATAGTACGTACACCATTGCTCTATAGTGGAGACTTTGACTACATCCAGTACTATTTAATATGAATAGTATATCACTTATAAAAATAAATATGAAGAAATGCTATTTTTCTAAAAGTTGTAATAAGTGACATATTTACTTTTAATTACTATTTTGGGAAAAGCGATATCATGTTATCTTGTTATCTGTTTTAACCGACGATTAATTTATACATAACTAAACAAAGCATTGCTTAGTGCAGTCTCGGAAACACATCAATTTTGAAAAACAGATTAGTAAAATTAAGAAAAAATCTGATCCTTGCACAAGTTTAACAAGTATAATATTCTGTTTTCAGACGTTGGTAATTGTAAAAAATCATCTTTTAATTATAGGTTTTTTTTTTTAAACACTCATTACGAATGTGCTAAATTTTTATTTTGTGTTGAGCAACAACGTGACGATATGTGATTTTACATTCTCCCTTACAGCAGTCTTCTTGAAACATTGTAAAAAATTTCAATTTTTTCGAAATAATTTTTAAAAACTCTCATATCAAACTGACTTACTACTGTACTATGTTCTCTAGGAGCTCTAAAAATAAATCATAATTAGTAAAGTACACTAACGTAGTATTCACCAACAGCTTATCTATATATTTTAATCCTATAGTTAATAGAAATCTACGTGAAGTCCGTACAGGTGGTATAATGCTTACATGCAGTCCAAAAAAGATACGGGATTACTTAGTTTCGCAAAGAAAAGTTTTGAAAAAAAAGACGATTTTATTGTGAGAGAAACTCAACTGCTATATTAGGAAGGAACAGGAATGAAGTAGCTTCTATTGAGGGCGCACTAAACGTCTAAATGTTAAAGAAAAAAAACGCCTAAGGTACTGAAAGGTATTTATTTGCACAGTGACTTGATAACCGTAACTTGATAATTTATTCAAGTGTAACGCTGATAAAAATTTTGTGTTTAAATAATTCAATTGTAGACACTAATAAATTATGGAATATTTAGAAGCATATTCTTTAGATACCAATCAATGATAAAACATTTAGAAATTTGGGACTGTTAAAAATATGCAAAAGACTTTTGTTCAATAAAGTTAGAACATTAACTTAATTAAATATTATAATAACCTGTACTTACCATCAGTCTGCATGAAAACTCGTTTTACGGCTCTGGTTTCGTCCTGCAATTCGGCATCAGCGGTCCGTTTTCTTCCAACTTTTTTTTCCGGCTGCACTGTAAATCAAAATTAAAAATACATAATTATTCAATAACAATTAAGTTTAAAAAGTACAGAATAAAGACACTTGTGCCTTACTAATAATATAAATAGTAAATGAAATAAGAAAATTAAATAAGAAATTTAATTTACACTTACTCTTCAAAGTTGACTTTTGAAGCTTTAAAGTTGAGCTGCGAATACACTTCTAAGTTGTTCAAATAAATTTTAGTTGCTCTGAGCGAGGCAGTACTAACACTGAAGTCTAAAGCTGGTCTCTTGCCACGGTAATGCTACGTGGGGTGGAGTCAAGTTAAAATTTGTCGTGAGTGTGAGGAAAATAACACGACATCACTGTCTCAATTCACCACGTCATTGTTCGTTGTTAATAAGTAATTGGTCGCCTAGGAGCAGCCAAATGAAATTTCATCACCTGACTACAGCAAACAAATTGGTCGCTTTATCAGGTGAGTGATGAAGTTACTAAAAAATTTCTATTTGGAGAAAAGCGATATCATGTTATTTGTTTCAACCGACGATTATTTAACACTTAACTAGACAAAGCATTGCTGGATTCGGCTTCGAAAACAGGATACAACTGTCGTTTTAGTATAGATGGCTGCAGATTTCACAAGCTCCTAAATGTATTTGTTATCATCAACCGTTAAACCGATAAAAAGGTTTTCTTGGTAATCCTCTTGGGAAAGTATTTTGTCAGAGTGCGAACGCCTGTATGAACTTAAAGTAAAGACATTAAGGGCTTTTTATCATTGTAGCCAGACCTTGCATTTTTTCCTTCATTAGTTATACAAATATTAAAATTTTGATTCTTAATATGGGGGTAAAATTCTCTATAATTAAACAGTGGTTTTTGCAAACTTATCTCTAGTAAACCAATCTGTTTTTCATGTCCATAATCGTGTATGATACATATGGTAATAAAAATTAGCATTACTCCAGTTGTTTTCCCCATATACTGTTTTTTATACTCTGTAATCCAAAAACATGAATAATTTATTAGAAAAATACTACACTCTTGTACGCTACTGGATAATGCTTATATTTTTATCCCCTATGGTATGTTATTATATAGACAATCATTTTTATGAAGAACCAAAATCAAAAGGTATTTTCATACAAAGACTCGATAACCACTGATGGCGATTTTATGGCATCAAAATGTTCATTACGATTTACAATATAAAAAATATGTAATAGAAATGTGCAAGAATAGTATATTACGTACGAGTTTGCAATGGCTTCGATTGAAGAACCTAGAGGTTTACGGTACGAGCCGAATACGAGGGCCGTAACGAGGTTCGTAAAGAAGCCTTTTTTAACGAGTTTAGTATACTATATGTTTCTGCCTGAGAATCCGGAAACAGCTAAACGGAAGTAAAAAAATTTATATATGTAGATATTTAGGTATATGTATAAATAAATGTACGATTAAAATTGGCAATAGGTTTATAGGTCCATAAATATCGAACCAGTCAAATTGAGCGATTGAGTATTTATTCTTAACACACTTAGGGTCAGTAATGCTCTGCTAATGACTATTAGGAGTTTATGTTTAAATTAATAATTAATAAACTTTACATAGAATAGCGGTTGTGGATGTAACAATGATTAAATAAAATATCATAAATGATAAAAGAGTCATGGTTTTTTTTATTGCAAAATAACTGTGTAAACATAATTTTTTTCTAGTTATCTTGCAGTATCTCAAAAATCAAATGATTTTTTTAAAAAAAGGTAATTAGATAAAGTGTTATTAGTGTTACTAACAAATAGCACTTCTTCTAGTTTACGAATATCACAATAACATAAATAAAACTATCGTGTAGCTGAGAAAAAATTACACAAAGAAGCATATTTAACGCATATTACAAGGTAATTTTTTTATCAGTAGTTAATCGTGAAACTAAGAATCTTTGGCATACAGCCTGTGATGCGTTTTGAGCTACTTCGAGCGCCTTGGGAAGCTCGGATGGCTGCTGGCTATGGACACTCGACGGTGCTCGTCAACCCAAGCGTAAGCATTCCAACGAAATGATTTTTATTTGTCGAAGAAACAATTTTTTTTTTTTTTTTGACAAAATTTTTTGATACCGAAAAATTGAACAGTCAGGGTGACGAACCATCAAAAATCGTGTTCAGTAGATCGTAATACACTAAAAAAACTGTGGTGGGTTTATCTTAATTGAATAGGTCACGAGATCCTACCTGGCTCTGAGACAACCTATTTTTCCTTTACTTTGCTGTGTACTCTAGACCAACGCAAAAAAATTGGACGTATAAAAAACGGAGACTTATCTTAGAAAATATTTAATTCTGTCATACTTTATTTTCTGCCTGACTCCTCACTTAATTACTGATTTCAAATATCCACGTTTGATTCAATTGAATAAATTTATTCTTCATTCTAAACAAAAAACTGCTAAGGTAAAAAAATAGATCTTTTATCTGGTGGTGCATTACACCTGAGAGACCTGCAAATTATGGTCCAAAGAACTGCTTAGACTTGCACGTTTGCCCTGGTTAGAGTGTATGAGATGCAAGCTCGATTTTTCCTACTGAGGACCCAGTTTAAACTTGTAGGTGAAAAACGATCGTTTAAAGTTGTAAAAACAATTTTCCATACTAATTCAGTTATATATATAAGCTGTAAAATAGTACGAAATAAAGTTTTCTATTCAGGAATTTTGTAGAGGAATGAAATTTTACAAAATATTAGGTGGTATGAACTTTAATTAAATTGTAGTAAATTTGGTTAAAATAAAAGATACAGATAAAAGTAATAGATTGTTTTTACAATAATGCATAGCTTTTTCGTAC
>NW_019379640.1:1449805-1464478 GCF_000648655.2 Copidosoma floridanum
TGGTTTACACTTACTCTTCAAAGTTGACTTTTGAAGCTTCAAAGTTGAGCTGCGAATACACTTCTAAGTTGTTCAAATAAATTTTAGTTGCTCTGAGCGAGGCAGTACTAACACTGAAGTCTAAAGCTGGTCTCTTGCCACGGTAATGCTACGTGGGGTGGAGTCAAGTTAAAATTTGTCGTGAGTGTGAGGAAAATAACACGACATCACTGTCTCAATTCACCACGTCATTGTTCGTTGTTAATAAGTGATTGGTCGCCTAGGAGCAGCCAAATGAAATTTCATCACCTGACTACAGCAAACAAATTGGTCGCTTTATCAGGTGAGTGATGTAGTTACTAAAAAATTTCTATTTGGGGAAAAGCGATATCATGTTATTTGTTTCAACCGACGATTATTTAACACTTAACTAGACAAAGCATTGCTGGATTCGGCTTCGAAAACAGGATACAACTGTCGTTTTAGTATAGATGGCTGCAGATTTCACAAGCTTCTAAATGTATTTGTTATCATCAACCGTTAAACCGATAAAAAGGTTTTCTTGGTAATCCTCTTGGGAAAGTATTTTGTCAGAGTGCGAACGCCTGTATGAACTTAAAGTAAAGACATTAAGGGCTTTTTATCATTGTAGCCAGACCTTGCATTTTTTCCTTCATTAGTTATACAAATATTAAAATTTTGATTCTTAATATGGGGGTAAAATTCTCTATAATTAAACAGTGGTTTTTGCAAACTTATCTCTAGTAAACCAATCTGTTTTTCATGTCCATAATCGTGTATGATACATATGGTAATAAAAATTAGCATTACTCCAGTTGTTTTCCCCATATACTGTTTTTTATACTCTGTAATCCAAAAACATGAATAATTTATTAGAAAAATACTACACTCTTGTACGCTACTGGATAATGCTTATATTTTTATCCCCTATGGTATGTTATTATATAGACAATCATTTTTATGAAGAACCAAAATCAAAAGGTATTTTCATACAAAGACTCGATAACCACTGATGGCGATTTTATGGCATCAAAATGTTCATTACGATTTACAATATAAAAAATATGTAATAGAAATGTGCAAGAATAGTATATTACGTACGAGTTTGCAATGGCTTCGATTGAAGAACCTAGAGGTTTACGGTACGAGCCGAATACGAGGGCCGTAACGAGGTTCGTAAAGAAGCCTTTTTTAACGAGTTTAGTATACTATATGTTTCTGCCTGAGAATCCGGAAACAGCTAAACGGAAGTAAAAAAATTTATATATGTAGATATTTAGGTATATGTATAAATAAATGTACGATTAAAATTGGCAATAGGTTTATAGGTCCATAAATATCGAACCAGTCAAATTGAGCGATTGAGTATTTATTCTTAACACACTTAGGGTCAGTAATGCTCTGCTAATGACTATTAGGAGTTTATGTTTAAATTAATAATTAATAAACTTTACATAGAATAGCGGTTGTGGATGTAACAATGATTAAATAAAATATCATAAATGATAAAAGAGTCATGGTTTTTTTTATTGCAAAATAACTGTGTGAACATAATTTTTTTCTAGTTTACTTCCAGTATCTCAAAAATCAAATGATTTTTTTAAAAAAAGGTAATTAGATAAAGTGTTATTAGTGTTACTAACAAATAGCACTTCTTCTAGTTTACGAATATCACAATAACATAAATAAAACTATCGTGTAGCTGAGAAAAAATTACACAAAGAAGCATATTTAACGCATATTACAAGGTAATTTTTTTATCAGTAGTTAATCGTGAAACTAAGAATCTTTGGCATACAGCCTGTGATGCGTTTTGAGCTACTTCGAGCGCCTTGGGAAGCTCGGATGGCTGCTGGCTATGGACACTCGACGGTGCTCGTCAACCCAAGCGTAAGCATTCCAACGAAATGATTTTTATTTGTCGAAGAAACAATTTTTTTTTTTTTTTTGACAAAATTTTTTGATACCGAAAAATTGAACAGTCAGGGTGACGAACCATCAAAAATCGTGTTCAGTAGATCGTAATACACTAAAAAAACTGTGGTGGGTTTATCTTAATTGAATAGGTCACGAGATCCTACCTGGCTCTGAGACAACCTATTTTTCCTTTACTTTGCTGTGTACTCTAGACCAACGCAAAAAAATTGGACGTATAAAAAACGGAGACTTATCTTAGAAAATATTTAATTCTGTCATACTTTATTTTCTGCCTGACTCCTCACTTAATTACTGATTTCAAATATCCACGTTTGATTCAATTGAATAAATTTATTCTTCATTCTAAACAAAAAACTGCTAAGGTAAAAAAATAGATCTTTTATCTGGTGGTGCATTACACCTGAGAGACCTGCAAATTATGGTCCAAAGAACTGCTTAGACTTGCACGTTTGCCCTGGTTAGAGTGTATGAGATGCAAGCTCGATTTTTCCTACTGAGGACCCAGTTTAAACTTGTAGGTGAAAAACGATCGTTTAAAGTTGTAAAAACAATTTTCCATACTAATTCAGTTATATATATAAGCTGTAAAATAGTACGAAATAAAGTTTTCTATTCAGGAATTTTGTAGAGGAATGAAATTTTACAAAATATTAGGTGGTATGAACTTTAATTAAATTGTAGTAAATTTGGTTAAAATAAAAGATACAGATAAAAGTAATAGATTGTTTTTACAATAATGCATAGCTTTTTCGTACACGTTCCAACTTGAAAAAGATATTCAGTGTAACTAATTAATCTAAACTATAATTACTTGATATATCCTAGGTAGTCGTAAATATTTTTATGTAATGCAACATAAAATCTTTTTATGTTTTAGTTGTGATAGTTGTTATTATAAAATAATTTGTTACACAGATAAATCTTCATATGTGTAAAACAAGCGATCCGTTATAGTTGATTACATATTCATTTTTGTATTCCACACATCACATTATTCTTGAGGAAACGCTAAGCTAAAATCTTTTTTTTTATAAATATACATGGATCAGATTATAATCATTAAAACTTTCAATAAACTAAAAATTAATTTTAAACGAGGTATACATAAAAATATATTTATTACTGATTTAATAAAATTAAAGCTTTGGTTAAATCTTGTGCTGTTTTGATTTTTTTTATTCAGTTTACATATTTTATTACATGAAACTTAATAAATTTATAAAACCTTTTTGATATTATAAATAGATCTCTGAATTATTTAGAAACAACAGGAAGGTCTCTATGGCTCAGTATCTCAATATCAATGTAAAAAGTTTATTTTTTAACAATTAATAAGTACATCATGTTTTAGAAATATAATAATATGTATTCTTAAATATCAATCTAAGAAAATGTTGCATTTAGAAATTGTTGGCCTTGCAAACGCAATACTATTCGTTTGTTACAGATGAGTTTTGCTGAGTGAGTGATTGAAATAATAATGCATTTACGACTTTATTTCAAGATATGTTTCAAGCACATGGAGTTAATAGTGAAAAAACCAAATGTTTTTTAAAGCCATCTAGGTTTTTACTTCTTTGATGGATTAACAGGTAGCTTATGCATTTTTAATTTAAAAATCTAATAAATCAAAGAAGGCGTATTTGGATTCGGTAAAACATCTTTGCTAAGCTTATCCGCTGAATCATTGATTGATTTCGTAGCATGTGGCAAGTGACTGATCCTGACGGTGCTCAAAGTTTACTTTTTGCCTTTGTCACGTTTGACAAAATTTTTGCTCCCATATTTTGAAAACTTGTTAGCTGAAATAAATAACAGAGGTATGGATTTTTTAGTAACAAATATTAGTTACTGTATGCTGTGAATGTGTAAAGATAAACCCCTTTTTTGTTTACAGATTCATATTAACATATTAAACGACGATAATTGGTTTGAAAGAGAGAGATTTAAGTGAAGTTCTGTCAGGTAAATCTGCGAGTTACAGTGATCGTGTATGCCATAGCACTGTAAAAATGAAAACAATTCATCGAGTAGGTACTGTTTGTCATAAATTAAAAAGTAGTGGCATAATTGTTAGTGTGCTCGCAATCAAGTTGATGCAATGTGTGAGCTGTCCAACTTTTAGAGCCTCTGTATTGCGCATAAAAAGTGTACCAGTTTGTAGAAAAATCAAATGTAAAGTTTAGTATCTGTAAGAGGGTTGATAGTTGTTCAATTGTTCCCATCATTACCTGCACTCCTAGTTTTACGTAATCCAGTATCGCACTAACTTAGACCTCTCATTCCATCTTTATAATCCTTCTCAATTGTCTCTGCTACATTTCCACTTTTTTCTCTTATATTCTCTGTACTCGCTACTTTATTAGCACTCCAACTCACTCCTTCATGATCCTCTACATGTGTACTTGCTTGTCTATGGGCATCTTCTTGTGAATCTTTGTTTTTACCTCCATCATTACTAACTTCATCTCGTCCATATCCTTCTTTGCGTTTACCTTCATTATCATCTTCGGGCTTATCTACATGTTCACTTCTCATATCACCTTGATGTACATTCTCATAGTTACTTTCATCATTATTATTAACTTTAACAGTATCTCCACTTTTGTTTTCATGTTTACCTGCATTTTCACTTTTAACTTCAAGTTTACTTCCGCGTCTATCTTTCTGCTCACCTTTACCATTAGATAAACATGTATCTACGTGCTGTTCATGTTTATTTCCATATCCAATTTTACTTTCACCTTCATCATAATTACCGATATGTTCATCCTTATCATTAGCTACATGTCCACCTCTATCATTACCTCCTCTTGCATACTCCATTCCATCGCCGTCCTTATTAGGACGAACCTATAAAAAATGTAAATTTACGAATGAACATCAGAAATTATATTTATATTAAGATGAGTGTATTTCTAGTAAGTAAAAAAAAAGAAGTACCATATTATCAGGAACACCGTCCTTATGTTTAATATACTTCATCATTTCTATATTGGGTAAAAATGAGTTAGGATACTCATTGTTATCGTTTGATGTATCGCATACTGTGCTAGGAGTGTGTTTCTTTTTACGTCTCTCAATGACAAGTGGTTTGAGTTCTTTAATCTCTGAATATACATGCCCAGAAACATAATCCAAGCTATTTTTCCCTTTGTTGTTAATTTTATTCACATCCGCTCCAGCTTTTAGGAGAAGCTTCGTCAGAGGGACGCTGTCTTTTCTTACGGCGTATATTAAAGGTGTGTCACCACTCTTGTCGGCAACGTTAACCGGAGCTCCAGCATCAATGAGCAGCTTTGCCAGAGAAGTGTCATTTTTTTTTGACGACTCGATGGCATGTATCAACGGAGTTTGGCCTTTTCTCCCTGCAACGTTGACGTAAGCTCCAGCGTTGAGTAATAGTCTTGCAAAAACGATACCTTTTTGCACGGCGAGAATCAACGGTGTATCACCATATCTATCTACAATGTTGACTTGAGCGTTAGCATCAAGAAGTCTTTTGACGACGGTATCAGGTACTAGATTTTTGTAAGCAAAAGAAACAATTGTTATTATTACTATCATTACCATTACTACTACTTATTACTATTTTTTTTGTATCACTAATTTTTTTAAAATAAATTAGTTGTACTTGGGTAGTTTCAGATCTTGTCTTTTTATTATTTTTATATTTTTCTGTTTAATAAAGTCCAATGAAAGTGGTTCACCAGCTGCCGAAACATCGAACACAAATTTTATGTTTTTTGTTCGTGACTGTATTTTATTACATTATTATTATTATTATTATTATCCCAAAATATGAAAAACTACCTCATTATTACACCATGGAGGTCAAAAAAATTTTCTACATCAATAAAATAAGAGTTTTCAATACTTTTGGATGCAATATTTTATTACATTCGAAAAATTTATGTAATGTGTATCAATAAGATTTGAATCTAAAATTAATCACAGAAATGAACCAAAAAATTGAACGGTAGAAATCAGTGCATTTCACTTGCAACTCTTATAAATGTTACAAAATTATTAAGAATTTTTTTGTTTATAAATTTCGTACCTGCTTTTTTCTTCAAGGCTATCAATAAAGGGGAGTCAAGGTCGTTATTGGTCGTAAATATATCGGCATTTGCATCTAACAGAAAATGTACTGCTGCCTCATGGTTGTATTCCACTGCCGTTGACAGAGGCGTGTCTCCATTAAAATCCCTTGCATTCATATCGCACCCTTCTTCAATTAGCTTAGCGATGACGCTTGTGTTCTTTTTCTTTGAAATGCATGTAAATAGCTTTTTGTTTTTCAAAGTGTATTCTGTATCATCATCCTCATCATCTGGACGTCCCGTTATCATCCTCCAGAATGCTTGAACAATCTGAAGAATGAAAAAAATTATAAATAATGGTATGCTAAAAGTGTAAAAAATACTAATAATATGATTTGAGGTTTAGAAACATATTGTATGAAAAAAGAAGAAAATATAAGAAAACCAACAAAAACACAAATAAAATGAAAATATTGGGTGTTGTATTAAAAACAAGCAATGCTATGTTAGTAATAGTAATAATATGATGGAGAATCTAAAGTATAAGACAAATAATTAAATAGCAGCTGCGATCTAGAGCCATCCGTTAATGGAAATTATAACAGCGCTGTTCTCTCCTGTGGACTGTAAGAAGCTACCCGTCATAAATAAAAATCATTCATATTGATGTGCAATGAAATATTCATATTATTCATAAAGGAAAGTTTATTAATAAAATATTTGTAACAAATCAATATACAAGATTTAAATGCTATTATAATAAACATTTAATTTAAAATTTTGCGGCTTTAATGATATAGTACTACAAAATGTTGGTACATACGCAACGGGGACCTTCATAAAGTTTGTCATAAATTAAAAAGTAGTGGCATAATTGTTAGTGTGCTCGCAATCAAGTTGATGCAATGTGTGAGCTGTCCAACTTTTAGAGTCTTCTAGTTTACGAATATCACAATAACATAAATAAAACTATCGTGTAGCTGAGAAAAAATTACACAAAGAAGCATATTTAACGCATATTACAAGAATAGCTATTGGGAATTAAAAAAAAGAAGTTATTCTATCTACAGTAATATATAGATTTTTAAATAAGCTTCACTAATTATTTAAAAATAAGTAAATAACCTCAACTGTGCCAAAATTAATGGATTACTTTGAAAAATGCAATATATTATCGAAAAATTCATTGAGAATTAGAATATGGGTATTCTGTTGATTG
Organism: Copidosoma floridanum; assembly: GCF_000648655.2. The sequence goes on from NW_019379640.1 coordinate 1,457,006, forward strand.
AGAGATGGTAATGAAACAAGCTATGGTAGAAAATAATGTGTAGAGGTGTTCATAAATAACAGTATTACATGGATGATGCTTAAAAAATCGACATGTATAATTTAATATTCTGTCATGAGACATTTGCCAGCTCAACTTATCACATTGAATATTGCATGAAATAACTTCTCAACTCAGATCTGTTTTGTATTAATCATATTAGTAAAAAAGTGATTGGTTGAATACATTATACGCTTCCAGCAGTTATTGCCATGTAATCTCAGTGTAATGTAAGTGTCAGAGAGACACTAGACAATCTATTCTCCCACACTTGAACTGAATGCCCATAATTACCATGTAACTTCATTATTGTAGTAATAGCAGTGGTTATGAAATTTGCCTTTGGTTTACAGCTGTATTTCAGCTTGGCAAAGAGAGAGAGGAAAGAGACATGATAAGTATATATAAATGTATGAACTTAACTAATAGACGAGTAGGTAATAAGTCCTAGAAAGAGCAGAAAATAAGTATTGAGTTTACGAAAAATAACTCTAGCTTGTCAGATCTCTACTTTTTTTAAATTAGTTATGCAGGTCCTTCCTATGAACACTAAAACCGAAATTGTAATGGAATATAACGTTTGTTAAGACGAGTCAAACATGTGTGTCTTATAGCATATCCAAAATTATGATTACTAATTAAAAAAAAAAAAAAAAATTACTACTACTAATATGACTTTCTTGATGTTCCTCGCATTAACATCGTCTTGCCAGAGATTTCACTTTCGTAACGTGATAAATATGAATTATTCTTCAAATTTATTTACACATACATTTAAAAAGTTATTGATTCTGAACTGGACACAATGTGTTAAATATATTATAGGCTAAGCTAAGAGCAAGTAAGCTAGCACCATATATAATACTTATATGTCTCACTACCCTTGACTGACCTGTAAAACCTAGCTTCAAGGGTAATTATGCATCTTAAAAAAATCAAAGAAAACGATACGATAAGCTAGTTTGTGCGCTAATTTTTAAATTAAAACCCATAAACAAAATTTTAACTGGATGACAGTAATAAATTACAGTTTATACTTTTATATAATAATTCATCCGATTTAAGATCTCTTCCAATATTTGGGTAACCCAACTGATTTATGGATTTATATAATTTATATACTCTAACCTAACTTCCTAGTTTTGTTTTGTTTTGTTTTTTTTTTTTTTTTAATTAAACGTTGAACACAGAAATAATATTTAAGAATCTTGACTGAGTGGTATAGATCCTTGCATCGATTATTACGTAGTAGCCACGCCTGATATTTTATTCCTACACCTATGTTACTGTTTTCTCAGCTAGTCAGGAGATGTGCGGTATTCAGTTAAGCTAAGGACATGATTATATATCTAGCTTCCCCACATAAAATAGGGGATACTGGAATGCATTTTAGCAAGTTTTCGGTCTGAAATTGACTCTCTGAATCGAATAAATGCGCATTGGTAACCGCCATTTTGTTAGGTAGGCTAGTGCTGTGTATCTATCTACATAATACATTTTCTATACTTGGCTTGTATTTTAAGTCATTTCAATTATAGAACAAGCACACAGCTTACTAGTAAAATAGGAGGTAAATTATAGAACTGACACGATAGGTATAGTGGGACAGAGAAGCGTGTGTGTTTGCAAATATATTAAATAACATAAAAATTTTAAGACTAAGTTTTGAAGTGGTATTGTGCTGTGAGCAGATGCACCATATTTTTTGATAACTTGAACGTTTTCAATCAAAGTGCCTGATGTAGAAGGGAATCATTCTTATAGAAATTCAAATACTTTATTGAACTAAAAGTCATACCTTTGCCATGATACCAGAAGTTCGTTGAAACGAATGTGTCTACTTCGAACAGGTTTTACTTTGCCAGACACTAAAATAATAATTTAGTTTATTTTTATGAAACGTAAAGAAGAAAAAAATGAAAATAGTTCCGGACCTATTACCACGAGACTCCTATATCACTAAGAACATTGAGCCACCCAAATTGGTTAATACTTTGTTTTTGGCCGTCCAGTCAAAAGATAAAAATTGATAAGCTAATGAACCTTCATTCTGTAATGCATGTTACGTAGACAACGTTCAAGCTTGAAAGACTTGACAGAACTAAAAATTTTTCAACATAGTAGTGTTAAAAGGTAGCGATAACGCACATCATTTGACGCTTGCGTAGAAGCAGAGTGCCACCGATTGGTTCAGCCACTTGAATGATTCAAGGACCTTAGGTTTTGAACTAAGTAAACTTCATATCCATATAAATAAATTTATAATGCGTATGGAGTGGCAAAAAATATTGGAAGGGGATGAGTTGACGATAGCGTGACTAACAGCTGCTTATGTGACCGCAGCTAGTAGATCCTGATGTTACTCTGTACTTATGTTATCCTAAGTACCCGGAACACAAATATAACTTGAATTTTAATTGATGATTTGACTGTAACGATTTTTCAATAGTCAAACCACGATTTTCTTGATAATTAGGCCTTCGAGCAGTTGACGAATATTGGGATCATTAAGTTGAAAGTAAAACATTTTTGGAATTTTTCTAGCGGCAAAAATACTTCAATTGAGTGGGCTAGCGTATCCTTTAGTCAATAAAAAGCACAGGATATGACGATTGAATTCTCTCGTACGCTGCTAAGCCAAGTGCAAGAGAACCTTACTGTAACTATAACCATTTCAGCATTTATCAATGTTTTTGGAGATTCATAATCAGGTGAGTTGTGGTTTAGCTATTAAATAGTTAAATAATATTTTTTTTTTAAATTTGTTAGTTTTATTTTTTTTTTCAAACGCTTGAAAAAAGCTGTAGTAGTGAAATTTGATACTATTTTTTACGAATATTTTTATTTTCTGTAGAATAATGTAAAAACACTTATTGTTCGTTCAAGATCTTATGTATTACAACGGTGGTTATTTATTTTTTCAAAAAAGTTAAAACCACATTTCTTCATAACTAGAGAACCGTAATTAAACATAGTTAATTTTAAACAATGGCTTACATATTAAGTGATTTTTCTTTTCACAAACAATTTTTGGATTATCAGTTTTTGTACAGCTTATTCATTTAAAAAATCGTCTTTGACATTCTTACTATTTTCAGGAAGGACATACCCGACATACATATTTTTACCCTTTTCAAGGATCAAATACTAGTGCTAGAAAAAAGCACTTAATAATTGATAAATAAATCATTTAAAACTAAGTAATTGCGATTAATACATTTGCATAAGTCAGATAAATGAAACGTTTTAAAATATAGAATATTAATAATTAATACATGTTGAAAAACTGGCCAAAGGCAAATAAAAGCGGAAATTGAAGAGGATCGTATATCTATCATTTTGAATTTTTAACAAGCTGTTAACAAGATCAGAACATACCACCATATAAAATATAAGATGTATACTTACATAATTCAAAATAAGATAATTTTGATGAGTACTACAGAAAAGTAATTCTGATTATTTTCGTGCAGTAAAATTTTTACTTAAAGTGGTAGTTATTAAATGTAAACTGCAACAGCAATCTAAAAAAAGTACCAATAAAATCAAAGAATACACATATCTGCTGATGTCATAAGATAAATGTAAAGTTGAAGTTTCATATCTAAGTGCTCCAAAATTTTACTTTAAAGTAGTACATGTGTCTAAAAGTTAAAAATTTCTTTTTGTTTTGTTTCTTTTTATCAAATTAAACAAACAAAAGTTATTTTAAAATATTTTTATTTAAATTCAGTTTATATATTTAATTACGGTAATAATTAAGAGTTTGCAAATAGGTACGTTGTTGATTAATTTGTTGAGCTTCGGATCAAAATGACTTCACCAACGCATTAACTAATCGACAAACATCTGACAAAGCATTTATAAGGATTTTTTTTACAAGAGAAATCCATACAAAAGTAATGTTAATGGATAGTTACACGTGTTCAAATAGTTTTTAGTTATTATTAATAAATAACAAATATTTAATCAACACAGGGTTCATACAACCCTGTGTGAGTACTTTGCACTCCAACTTTTAACAATATTGCTTAGTGAAAAATTTCTTATTCGAAAGGTTATCTAGTTCTCGCAACATAATAAATTACAAAGAAAAGTACAAAACTTTAATTTTTTCCATTCAAAATATTTTAATGTTGTTTTAATGGATTTTCTGAGAGCTTTTGAGCTTTAGATAATGAAGATTAACAAAGACTCTTAGGAAATTGAGAAAGTGACAAACATATATACCATCTCATCTCAAACATGCTTAAAAAAATTCTTCTGGCTACAGGATGAACAACGAAAAATTTGGGGGGGGGGGGGGGGGAGGTTGACTTAGAAAGCAGTAATTAGCACTCAAACGTTTTTCACACATAAGCTTATGGACGGGGAAAACGGTTACGTGAGTTTCAAAAATTAAAATTCACACAACTTTCATGTATTTTTCTACTGAGCTCGTATCGGTCATTCATAACGAACTTTCAATGAAAATCGTTGAAGTGACAGCAAAATATCCATGGTGGCAGTACTGCTTGTGAAATGAGAAATAAATTTGTAAAAAAATGGAAACTATTCATGGGTACAATATTACATGTCGTGACCCTCACGATTGCACCGAAGTTGGGTACCCATCGAAGTTGGGTAGGTATACCTGTGTCCCTCTCGCATCTGAAATCCACGCAAAGAGTTCAACGCGAGTACTTGTCTCCCTCTCCCCGCTCATTGCGGACACCCAGCTCCCCCGGCTTCACCTCCAACGTCCATTATTTAGCCTTCCATATAACGTTTTTAATGAGCTATACGCTTGTATAGGGGTAAGTGTACCTATCTCCGTGCTCTGCCCTATTACCGTGGATTTTGAAAAACTGATGATTACTTGCTCAAAATAAGAAATGTTTCATATAAAATAATTTTTCAATTTTAATAATCTAAAATGACGTTAATGTAGATGCAATTCAAACAGAAATATTTGTGTATATTTTGAGTAAATAATTATTTTCCACGGTATTCGGTACAACGCGCTCATTAACTGATTGTGTACGTATTTCCGCGGTGAGCGTACGTAAACATTACCCTATACTTACAGAACGCACGACAGTTAACACGTAAACAATTAGTAGGTAAGCACGTCGATCTTACGTAACCAAGATGAAGAAAACTAAAAAAGGCAAAAAAGGCAAAAAAGGCAAGAAAGGCAAGAAAGGCAAGAAATCGATCGAAATAAAGAAAAACAAAAAGTGTTACTCTCCAGAGACATTAAAATTAGCTTTGAAAAGTATCTATTCTGGAAAATCTATTGCTGAGTGCTCAAAAATGTATAAGATTCCTACTAAATGAATAAGCAAGTACAAAAAAAAGTAATATTTTTTTAAAACAATAAATAAGTCATGTAGAAAATGTTGGTGAAATTTGCATTTTTTTTTTATATTCCGCAAATACAACTTTCTTCACCCACGGTAATACGGACACGGTGATTGGGACATCCGCGGTAATAGGTACACAACCACGGTAATACCAGCATACCGTTTTTATTCGTTTTAAAAATATTCTACTGCAGTTTTAGCTTCATAAAATTTTTTTAAAATTATGTAAGATTTAAAAAAAAAATATTCCAAAAAATTTTAGTATACCATTTTTTATGGTGCATTTAAGTTGGAATTTTCAGTACGTGCCACGGAGATAGGTACACTTACCCCTACATGCACGCGCACGCCGGAGTCCAACGCACACGTGCGCGTAACGTAATATGCGCACGGCAGCGATAACCGATTGAAATTCGGAATCGAATCCTTCATCGATGCGCGTATTAAATTGGCTCCGTATGCGCACGATGGCAAGGACGACTTTGCGTACCTATATGTAAAAAAAGGGACGGGAGAGAGAGGAAGGATCTATACTCTGTTCGGAGCGGAGAGGGATTTAATTGGAATGTTTCGAGAAAAGGGATGTATTCTCGAATCGGGCTGAATTTAATGAGGCTCGCGTTCCATTCCTATACGAATCTTCCCTCGCGCAGTTCATGGGGCTCCTCATCTGAGATTATACGCAACGATATAGAAGAGTTTGAATTTATGTATAAGGAGGAGGGAGAATCAAGGGGGAAGGTATGGGTTTCGCAATGAAAGATGATCTCTATACCTTCGACGGCCAATCGAATTGCCAAAGCTGTTGTTTGGATATACGAATACTCAACGGATTGTTTTTCAATATTTTTTCGTACTCTGATATTAATACTGCTCGCATAGAAATCTTGGTTTATAGGAAATTTTTCTCAGGTTTGATATGTTGGGTGACCTGATAATTCAAGATGAAAAAAAATCAACGGTATAGTAGGTACTTGGCCATTTTTAATAAATTACGCACAAACTTGTCACATTACCATTAAAATTTTTTTCATTCGTTTGTACACAAGTTCATTATTTCAGAGCCATGTACTAAAGTCGAAGCCACTTGTGTATACAATAATCTTTGTTTGAAGAAAATTGTGATGTGATAAAGTACATTGATAGAAAATATTTTTTGCATTTTAACCCTGCATATTTAGTATAAAAGAAAAATTTTCATTGCAAATGAAGCAAGTTATCGATTTTATACGCTTGTTACTATATTTAACAAAAGTATGGGTCCCAACGTGAAATGATAGGATACATCCATAATTTTTCAACTTTTTTTTTAACAATAACTTCATACCCAGCACTTGGTGTAAGTTCTTTTGCATCATTGCGAGTATTCAATAAATGTTTCATCTTGCGATGTCACAATAATGATTGTCTACAAAACAAAACAAACAGGTTATCAGGCTTGGCTTTGTTTCGAATGGATGAATGATATACGTTTAAAAATTACTTCACACATTTTTGGTATCAAAGTAGATATTTTAACAATACTTGAACAATCATATACGTAAAGTAAATTAATTATAATGAATACTTTTTTCAAGATTTGGAATCATGGAAATTGTCTGATATGTATCCAGCCAGCATTGCGAAAAATCATCGACTCGAGGGCTGGCTGTCTTCACTTTCACAGCGAAAAAATATTCTTTAGAAAATAGATTTTCGTAAGTTACAACCAGCTTGCGTCATAGGTCGGTACTCCTGATTGAGGAGGTTCCGGCAAAAAATAAAAAATAATTGATAACGCTGAAAAAAATTACGTTCTTCTTAAGAAGGTATACATGCATATGAATTTTTTCAATATTTTTTCTAGACGTGTTTTCGAAAAAAAACAGTTGATTCCACAATTTTTTTGGTGTCAGTTATTAAATTGTATTCAAACTATCATTTAAGTAAACCAAAAAATTTTTAAAAAATTTCTCCCAGTTAAAAATAAGTTATTTAGAAATTAGCTGTTTTTCAAAAATAGAGTAAATAAATAAAAAAAATCACACGATAAGTCTTCAAAAAGTGACATTTCATACAATTCAATTAGTTAAACCTACCTGTTGAAAAA
>NW_019379640.1:1464537-1503450 GCF_000648655.2 Copidosoma floridanum
GTTCTTTACAATGACGTGTTACCTAATATTTTTTATTTTTTGCCACAACCTCCTTATCTCACAAAAGGTATTTGGTTGAAGTAAAAACCGGAAAATTATATGTGTAAAGCACAAATATATACAAGTGGACATCGAGACCTCTAAAACATTTTAACTGAAAAAGTAAATATTAAGAAATTATAGATGGAAAATATAGTTTGAAAATTTTTAAGTACCTTAATAGACATAAAATGAATTATGTTTTATTTTTAATTCATTCATTTTTAGAAGTTTTAGTTACTAAATTTTTGATAGCTCAACAGTTGATGAAAATAATAATTGAGCAAGCATAAAGTTTTCTGGTGTACAAGGAATTTTTTTTCATCAAAAGATTATTTTACTTACGTGTGTAGGTAGTTTTATCGCAGTTCAAGAAGGAAAGCCTTCCATTTCAGGTATTAAAAGAAGAGAACGTCTGGTAAAAGTGTTAGAAAACGCGGGGATAAATAATGAAGCCATTACTAATACGTATTTACACTTAGCTTGATAATAGCAAAAGTAAAATAAATGGAGGTGAGCCTGAAAAATTTAAAGAATCATACTTCTGGAAAATAGAGATATAATAAATATGAAGAAGAACAATGTAAGAGAAATGTGGCTTATAGAGATTCGTTACAACATATAATTTCAGCGTGCCATTAGCCAGATGTATAGACGACGACTGAAGCATGCAATCAGTCTTTTCTCGGTGCTTTTGTTCCTTTCCTTACTAATAAAAAATAAAAAAGCAAACAACGATTATACTGCAATTTAAGAGATCTTTGAAATGAAGAGGAAGGATAAGTAGATAATAATGAGAATTTTTTGCTTGATGGTTTGCTGATGCGACTTTGACGATGTTGATGGACAAATAGTTCGACGAATTAAATATAGTTAGTGGTATTATATTAACTTAAAGTCAAGAAATGACCCTTTCGTTTGATTCATAATTCACTATAGGGTGGAAGATGCTGAACTGAACTTTATTTTTGTTTTCCTAAATAAGTCTTTATTGTATATTTCTACTACGTCGAAATTTTCATCGATATTGTAAAGTTGGTGGTTCAATAGCTGCTGAAAATTTTACTGTAAAATAAAATCGTCCGTGAGACAGTAGTAAACATTTCTTAGCTTACATAATGTCCTTAATTATGAGATCTATTACTGGAAATTTGATAATTTTATTTTGGGGATGGACTATGATATAAATCATGCGTCTTAATCGTTAAAAAATGTGTAAGTATGGGATACTATTTCCTAATCATCATAAGACATGAACTCCACAAAAACTTTGAGTAGTTTATACTCTCAAAAGAAAAAATAGAATAACAGTATTTATCGTAAAAAGTTCTCATTTTGAGTTATAACAAAGACGAATAGAATTTTCTGTAATGGTCTGTAATGATAAAAATTGTGTACAGTTCACAAAGTGTAGGAGTGAGGTGAGTTCCCGTTGCTTTGTCAATGCGAGCCAATTTTTTAAATGTATTTTTACCTGCTGAAAATGATTTTCGATGGTTGCATCGCAGTAAAATTTTCACATCAATAGTTATTAACAAGTATTAAAAACTTAAAAAATTATATAATTATGATAAAAAAAATTATTCATGTTCTTTGGTCCTTGCAAAAAAACTTTTTTCAACTTTACTATACAGGGCTTACATTTTTTGTTAATCATTGAACTTAAACAATCCGTCACTTTTAAAATGGTAAAAAAATGTTTCTTTGAATTATGAAGTTTTGGCTATGCTACTCATGGCCTGCATGCGTATAAAAATATGATACGCACATGTTTGATTTGAATAACTTCTTCTCGAGTATTTTTGTTATTCTTACGAAATTATTAATGTATAGTGGACTGCTGCATGACTTGCAGAGCAATTTTTAAAAAAATTAAATAAAATTAGCAATTAGAGCTACTTTATAGTTCTGACTGGATATGGATGTATTATTTCTTACTGCAGCTGGTTAATTTATACAGTATATTATTTTCATCGGGTATACTTCAGTCCACTGTATACATCTTGGCATATACCTGTAAAAAAATGATACACGAATTAAGCAAGAATTACATTGGAAGCAACTTTTGTTCTGAAAATTTGCTTTAGAAAACAAGAAATAAGAACAAAGACGTTTTCAACCGATACGAAATGCTTTACTATATACATATAATTTTGCGTACTCGCTTCTGACAGCTTAATAACGCTCGTCCTCCAGGCACATCGAGAGCATGTACAGGAGTCTCGATCCAGAAGGCCTTGGTCACGTGTCGTTGAAACAATACACGGTCGGAATGAAGACGCTGGGCATCAACTGCTACAATCCAAACCCAATGACCTGCATGTGTGATCCAGATTTCGTGGACAAAGACACTTTTATTCGAGAAGCGTGAGTATATTTACGTAAATTTTTATCATACTTGGGTATTACTTTATAATCATGCATAGGAACGACGGGCAAGCTCATTCACCCCTTACATTATCATTAGTTACGAGCAGGAAAATGTCCATCTCCACGACCCCATTCATTATTTGTTTTAATAGTTAATTAGTTGTTTCGCAACGCCTTGAGTGCCCATCGCTCCTTTTTTTAGAAAAGAATCGTCCTGAGAAACAATTACAAGTGTAAGGGGTATATCTGGCGCGCGACGACGTAGGCGATGATGGTAAGATCTCAAGCAACGTTGCGCGAAATGCTAATGCACCCGATTAGCTCGGTTCGCCGAGCAGCCGCGAGTAAACCCAGGCGTTCTTTTTCCGTGAGAACTTTCCGCACTGATCCGGGCAAGGAAAAAAAGGAAGGGGGTGTTAGGTGAGGGGGCACATATAGTTTTTCCACAAAGGTTATTTCAGGTCTCTTGCGACTTTGTGTTTTTCACGAAATAAAAACACGCAGCGGTAATTAATGGTACGTACGTGAAAAGGTGGGGATATGGAACCTTCGAGTGGATTCAAATAGTTTTGTGTATCGTTCGAGCAAAGCTGAGGGACTGCACACTTTTGAAGTCATTAAAAAGACTCCATAAGTCATTCCAAGTCTTTCAAAGACTTGAGAGTATGCGCAGCCCCTAGAGTAAAGCTACAGTTGGACAGCTAATAGCAACGTACTGTGACACGTTCTAGCAGTGTGTTATGGAAATTCAGGCGCAATCGGCACAAATTAAACAAGCATATATAGATCCCGAGCAGCTGAAAATGTTTGAAATAGAAACGATTGCGACTACACCTCATCCCTCCCGTAACTATACACGATGCCGTACAACGATCGGCACTTTTGTTGCGACAACACCTATTCATTAAACTTTGACGAGTTCCCACCAATCGTCCGACGATCAGCATCCCATCTTCATCCGATCCGTCATGACTCGAAGAAGGAAACGAAAACCGGCGAGAAACATCATAACGCGCGAAGCGTGAAGGAAAAAAAAAAACTAACTGATGCAGGAGCAAAAACGACTCAACAGTACCGCTCGGAGAGTGGTTAGCGTTTCTCGATTTCAAGCTCGATCGACGTGAAAACGAAAGAGAGAGAGAGAGAGAAGAAAATATATACTCACCGGTCAGCGAACGCGATCTAGCCGGCGTTCACATGATACGACGGTGGCTCGCTAGGAGGGCCTGTACCGTTGCTCCCCCCTCCGATCGCGCGGTTGCCTGCCGAGAAAATTACCACTTAATTCCACTCTTATACCCCTACACAGGCACGTAAACCAACTTCTTCTTTCCCTCCCACTGTGTAAGTATATACTTATATATACGTACGTTGCCGCGGCGCCTTGTTCTTGAATGTATATACTTAGGTATATATGGGCAGTATGCAAGTGTGTAGCGACGATTGCACTGCTGAGAGCTGCAGCAGGTGATTCGGCACTTGAGGCTCGGGGACGAGGGTCGCGGGATAGGGTTTAAAAGGCACGATTCTTCGCTTTTCGCGCTCGCACTGTCCTCTCGTTCCAGGGTAAATTATTATAATTTTTTTCTTTTCTTTTCGTCCTCCAACTGCGCACGCTTCGCTCTTGCGGGGTTATTTTATGAGAGTCACGTTTCCACGCGGATTTTTGATTAATCTCTTTGCTCGGGGTTTCATCACGCGCTCTGCGCCTAAGAGTCGGTGGAGGATTTGTGCGACGTGCCAGTATGTTCATTGCTTGCTGAAGGCAGTTTGTATTGTTGAAAAAATATTTTCACTTACAATCTGTTCTTTTGTAAAAAAGACTCGTTGTCGCGTGATTGTTCAAGTGGCTCATTTAGGGTGGAAAATTTTTTAAAATGAGAGTTTTAGAAATTGAAAAGAGTCTTCTTTTTAGGTTCAATAAAAACGTTGAGGTTACTGCTACTGAAAAAGTTGTCCCCGTATGAAAAAGACTTTTTCCAATCCACATATTTGCAGGACAAAAAATGTGCTACAGACCTGCAAGATTAATAGAACTAGCTCTGACAGAGCTCGCATTTTTGCGGCTAGATGACGAAGCCAGCTGGCAAAAAAGTGATGACCATCGACTTGTAATTTTTCGTTTAGATAAATTCATAGGTATACAATCAATATCATAGAAAGCCAGAAATGTTCCAGAGTAAAACCAAAGCATGACAGAAAGTTTTAACGCATTTCGATCTTTGTAACTGCTGGAATGATCTTTTTCGGTACATCATTTGTGCGAAAAGGTTTTCCCTCTTAAATGGAGGGAAAACCTTTAGATCATAGGGCAAACTCTACATTTATTAAAATAAAAAACTTATTTATTACTCGTTACAAAAACATTTGACAACAGAATATGTGACCATTTTTTCTACTCTACCCCCCCCCCCCCCCCGAGTTCCAATTCAAGAGGTCAAAGCAAGCCAAGTACCGCATTTAAGTGGCATTCTTCCAGTTTCTTCACTGCCAATAGTCCTTTATTGACCTGAGAGGCTCAACATTTATTAAAAACAACAAAAAAGTAAAGAGTCCTCAATAGTTACCCCAAACGACAACTCAAGCGAAAATTTCATTAAAAAATCATGCACAGCCGAGACTGTTGTCACCAAGATCTCCAAATCCTGAGAAGCATATGGGTGATTCTGCTGTAATTTGCTCAGATCGTGTCCGGTACTCATACTCACGTGCCGCAATGAAATTCAAAACTTTAAAAACGTTAAATTGTGTTCAATGTTGTCAACTTTACTTGACATTTTGTCTAATACCGATACATTAATTTCTTCATTGAGATAATCGATCATTAAGAGTCGAATTTTACATTCCAACCCATGCCCACAACTCAATTTCACTCATAAAAACTTTCACCGGTAAAAAATAAGGCTTATATGCCACTTGGACGTGTATAAGCATTATATACTCTAGCTATTCGTGATTAGATTTGTACCTTAGTCTCACCAAAAATCGACAAAAACGAGTGAGTTTTCACTGCATACATTTTGTCCTCATATTTGCCCCATAATCGTGGTTTTAACAAAAATCAGTTCAAACTAGTAACTTTTTGGATCGGAAATGCAAACCAATGGTCACTTTTTAAAGTATAGGACTAAAATGAACAAATCCTTACGATAGTAGCGCCAGAAGTATTTATCTCTCGAATAGCCAAGCTCTTCTTTTTGCGTATTTCGCGCGTACAAACATTTCATTCCATTCCGACCCCCCATGGAACAACCACTCGGTGTACGTGTGCAGGTACGCAAACTACAGTTTCTTATTGCATTTGAGGCTAGTAAATAAAGTATGGGTGGACAAATCATTGCAATACGTCTATAAGTCGTACAAGCACTACAAACATTGAAAATTCCGTTCCGACCTTACCTCACCTCAAAGTGCCGTTTTTTTTCGTTTTAGAGCAATCAATCCCAGCCAAACTTTTTTTTTCATTACTTTTGGGCTAAAAGACAATACATTTGTCTCGGGGTTTCGATCAATTGGCCCTTTTTCGCTATATAAATGCAAAAACGGTGGTGCTGCTTCCAACGTTGGTAGCCAAGTGGTGCACTCCATTAGGTGGCTTTATCTGGGCTTAAATGAAAGCAAAAACATAGTCCTAAAGATTAAAATAAAAATCTTTGAATTTTTTGTCCCGAATGAAAAGTTATAGTGGTTTTATGAAAAACACTGAATTTCAGCCAAAATCACATTATTAGCGATATTTACGCTTTAATTGAAACAGCTGTAACTTTCGAATGAAAGCACAAAATCGAACAAAATTTTTTTTTAATCAATAGGTCTTGATCCCAGCTTTCATTTCAGCCCAGTAAGAACACTCTAACTGTTAAAGGAGTTTAGCTACATGTGTTAAAAAGAGATACAGTTATTCAAAAATCGATGAAAACTGACTTTTATAAAATTTCGTATAACTTTTGACCAGCAAATTTGGTAGTTGCATCGCTTTAGATGTTTGTTACTGATGTTGTGTACAGTAAAAATACCATGAAAAAAATTTTTTTAACCAACTTTTTAAAAAAAAAATTTTCAAGTCGATCTGAGCAAGTTACGGCAGAATCACCCATATACATAGTGCAAGTACAATATACTGGATTAACAATCGCATACGTGTATATTACCACCCATACATAATTTTTTCACTTGCACCTCGCTATTATAAAAGTATATACAGTTAATTTATACTAGCTGTAGAAGTTTAGAAGGACTTGACGTATCCACAGCTCGAGGCGGGGCTACAACACTGCTAGAGTAGCCCATTTCTTTTTAATTTTTATTCATTTTTTTCCACGATCGTACTTTTTTTTCTTTTCTCTTGTTGTTACGTGCAGAGAGCCCCTCGACATATCATACACACACACATGTATAAAATACAGAGGCGTATCCCGATGCTCGTGCGTATTATATCTATCGAGGCGGTCGAAAAATTCAAAAAAGCCCCGCGGGCCCAAACTGACCGAGAAAATAACCACACGCTCGTGACACATACACGTACAATATATAGGCTGCGTACGCGAGAAAGGAGAGCAGAGGGCCGTGTACAGCGAAGGAAAGCTGCGAGGAAAGGAAAAAGTGGATGACGCATTTTTCCATAATTGTAAGGATAACCTTAATCAAAAGGGAGAAAGAGAGGGGGGGGGACATGTAGCCCTCCGGGGCACGATGCACACGCACCTCATGCATGGCAATGGGAGCTCCGTGTAGTGTGTGTGTGTATAATAACAAAGCGTTATATATGCGGGCTCTCGGGTTTTATTCGGCTCACGTGTTCTGCTTTTGAGGATTTAAGGGGGGGCCGAGGAGGCAGGTATCGTTTTACGAGCGCGTGTCTTTTAATAACGTTGCAAGATTTCTTCTCTGGTCCTTCATCTTTTTTTTTTTTTTTTTTTTTTTTTTTTTTTTTTGGGGAAAAGAAACGAGTGCCTACCGAGTTGGATTGAATTATTACCGTCTGATAAAATTTACGAAGGCTCTAATGTTTCTTTGCGGCCTAGAGCTATGAAAGTTTCCATCCAAGGGAGCTACGCTTCCTAGATTGAGACGTGCTCGCGTTGGTTTCCATACGTGAGTCTGAATGATCTTAAAACATTATCAAGTGGGAACTTCAGAGGAAATCATATGTACTTCTTTTATCCTAAAAAAAGGGGGAGGGGGAAATGAATTAAAGCTGAAAACCTCCAAGTAAGTAAAAGCTAAAAACTGTTTAGGGGCTTTTGGAATTCAAATATCTTGAAAACGTGTGCAATAACACAATGCATAAAAAAAACGAACCCTCCCTCCGTTTTAGCCAAATAGTTCTTTTTTTGTTTTATTACAACAGGCCAAGCGCTGTCGCCCGGAGAGTCTTCCGAACTTTCCTCCTCGCCTCCTTTTTTATCTCCAGCATCTTCCTCCTCGGCTCTGGTTTCGCCTGCTCATCCTCGCTTCGTGTGCACACTCGTATATTCCTCCTTTCCTTCAAGCCTCCCTCGATTCCTCTTTTTCTTCCTCTCTCTGCTCCATTTCGATACGCTCGCATATATGCCGCGTGGGCCCCTCTCTCCGTGCACGCGTGCACCGAACAAGGAGTGGAAGAAGAAGAAGAAGAAGAATAAATGGCTTATATTGCGAAAAAGGCCCTTGAGCGACGACAAGGGAGTTCGTTAAGGTGAGTCATTGTTGAAATTCAGGTTCTGCAACAACATTTATTTTGACCCCGAGAGAACATTTTTGCTCTTATTAAATTTATAACAATGGCCACGTTGTGGATTACGATGTAACGACCCTCGGCGATTCGGCTTTTGTACTCTTGGCTGTCGTCCGGAGTTGAAGGGACTACATGCAAACCGTTGAATGTCTATTGTACTCTATACAAGGCATATACAAATAATTGTTTTCTATATTTTTATTTTTTTTAACATTATTCCTCGGCTTAAAAACACCATCCAAAAGATAAATAACTCGTATTTTATTTTAGAGGTGTGACGTAAATTAAAAATAAAACTATTATACTCCGCATGAGAACTAGTCTTCAATGTAAACCAAACAAAATAAAATACGTATAAAAGAGTTTTACAAGACAATACAAAGCAAAAAGTCTTCGGCTCTAGATTTGACCAGTTAAAGAATAAGTAGTATACTTACATGCGCATTTACGTTTCGTCAAATTTATGCTTACATCGTTATTTTTCCTTTTTTTTTATGTTAACTACAGTACAGGGTCATACTCTTCACATGCTAAACACCTTTACCTCTCATTATAATTTTATTATTCAACTATGAACATTTTCTCTGAGAATAAGTTTAGTTTTTTAAGTTATCCATGCATTTACTTTTTTTTTTTTTTACTCTGACTCCAGTAATAAAATTACAAGATGAAAAATTTTCGTTTATAACCGTTTCAATTCGTTTTTATTTTATTTTTTCATTGCTTTTTCATTCCTCGCCTATTTTATTCGTTTTTAATTCAGTTGCTCGATACAGTCATGCAGCAGCGGACTAGTTTATCGTATTGATTATCTCTCTTACTTTACAGTGGCAGTATATGCGTAAATTTACATGTATAACCCTTAGGCAATAAGTTGCACTTATTACTTTATTTCTTATCTCACTAGTGCCAAGCGGTATAGCTACTTTATAGTGTACAATAATAAGACATTTTTTAATATTATTTCATGCGTGATCAAATTTCAGTTCAAAGTTAAATTTAAAAATGTGACATGAACAAGTTAGAAGCTGGCAAAAATATAATCACCCATAATATTCAGACAAAACTTCAATTTGTTAATATTTACATCGAAGACTTTCCGCATACTTATTTTTAGAACCATTAATTTCCGTCTGATGTTTATTGAAACACAACTTATCGTAATCACCGTTTTGTAATAAAAAAAAATACAAAACGAGAGTACGTAGAAAATTTCACTTTTTTGCGTTTAATTTCATTACATAAATCAAGTGCAAATTGATAAATTTAATGATTTAAAAATTTGAAAAAAAGATCCGTCAAAATAGCTTATTTGTCATGTCTACAATACAATAAGAGGTAATCCTTTACAAAGTTTTTCGAAGCTGAAATAAGAATAAGTTTCTATGACTAATCAGTGGTAAAGTTGCAAAATTTAAAATATAAATCAAAGTAGTTTTGAAAGCGTGGATAGCAGAGTTGTAGAATCTTATCTCCCAATTACTAAAGTCCCGTACCATTAACTTCTTGGATCATTGTGAAATCTTTAATCATATCTTTCTGAAGATAACTGGCAATTTTTCATAATTTAATAAAGATAAAATATTGCTACAATAAACTTAAAATCTGAAAAAACTTCTGTTGAGTATGAACCAAATATCGGACTTAATGATCCATATCCATTGGTCAATAATTTTCATTGTATTTAGAACATTTTGTGCAAGGTGTAAAATGTAAACGTTGATTTGGGCGTATCGTGCAAGTTAGAACTGATAGGATTACTTGGACACTATCACAATATACCTGAGACAAGTTACTCTTCTAAGTCGAGTGCTGGTAATAACTAAAATTGATTCAGTTACAACGTTGGAATTGGCTTCTTTCTGGTTGTTAACTAATTAAGATTGAATAATTTACTCTGACTTGATCACAATCTTAAGATACGTACGAGTATTTTGAAGCTGTTCCTAATAAGGATTATTGTACACTCTCAAACTATAGACAGTAACCGTCTTGACTGGAATCGAAACAATGATTTAGGCTAGTCTGTCTACAGTATATAATAGGTACTGAGCCAGATAAAAAGTCTCTTGGTAAATGTGAGTCACTGATGGAGGCGAATCCATGGTTTGTATGTCCAAAGAAGAGACACCAAAGTGAGAGCTAATTGATTGCTCACGAATGAAATCCAGCAAATTACTCGCTTCATATCTCTCGGAAGAGAGAAAAGTAGTAATCCCCCATATTATTCGCTCTCGTTTATCTCTACTAAGTTGGAGTTATGCGTAAAAGTTGTAGTTTTTTCATTTAATCCTGTAAATTATAATTATGTTAAGCAATCGTGATTTGTATAATCAGGCTGTTAAAAAAAAAATAATAATAACAAAATTTTAATGACTTTTTAAAGTAGGATAATTTATGTCGAAGGTAGCTTTATTACTCAACATTGAAACTTGAGGCGTTGTCGTACTGTTAAACTTGACTCAAATATGTAAAATTTTATTGAAATTCGCCTTGCCTTGAACTGTATATTTACTTTTGAATTTACATATTTCAACAGCATCTTATAAGAATTTATTTTACAATTCGTACTTCTATTACTGTTTGCAAGAATCTTCTTGCAAATGTTATAAAATAGAATTTTAATACGAGAAACATTACTTTACCTATGAGTATTAAGTAATCACAAACGTAGGTATACAATTACATGTCACTTTTATCATATTTTAATTTGCTGTGTTAATATTGTATTGTATATTAATATTGTCATGTTTGTCAACTTGGATGTTGGTACATATGTTTTTGGTATCAAAATATTTTTAAGGACATGCTGATGGTATTATACCGATACAGTGAAAATATATTTCTCGTGAGTTCGAATAATACCTAGAACATGCATACTGTTTAGAAAGGACACTAAAATCAATATAATTTATAGTAATAAATACAGAAAAAAGCCATATTGATACATGCACAAATAATTTGTAAAGTATTTGATGAATAAGTGGATACTTTTAAACTAAACCTTTTTTATTTTGAAATATTTCCTATCAAGTTCAAATAAACTGAAATAAGTATGGAGAATAAGATAACGACGCATCAAAGTAACGAAAATGCCAACTCAAAATTGTCTTCAAGACAACGCTAACTCATGTTCAATCTAAATATGATTTAGCGCTTTCCTTGAAAGCAATTTTGAGTAAGCAGTTTTTAGAACGATATTTTTGAGTTAGCGTTCTATTAGACCAAGACATCAATATCTTGAGACAATAAAACATTTTGACTGGAATTTATTTTATAGCAAAAATCTTGGAAACTCTTTTTGTTAACTGTTAGATTTTAAATTATATACTTCCTAACTTTTGGAGCAGTAAAACAAAAAATTTATTTAAAATAAACAATTTATTTGAAAAAAAAAANATAGTAATAGTAATAAAAATAAAAATAATAATAAATAATTCACAGTGAAATGTGTAGAGTTGGATCTTGATAGAATATGATTCAATGAAATCTAATTATTGAATGACCCACGTGATAGAGGGGTTATTATTTTCATTAGTTATGATGTAAAACAAACTTGAGATAACGTCAAAAGATGCAGCAACAGTTTTAAGATTTTCTTCTAAGACTTAAATTTTCAGATTAAAAAGTATTGAAGTGAATGTATAATTATAACATGTTATTTTAACTTAAAGGGTATTTCAAAGAGTACAAAAGGTGGATTTTACTACACAGACAAACAAAACATCACAAATATTAAAATTGTGTAAAACAACAGATATTTAATTATATTTACTTACTGTAAACAGGTACTCAATTTGTTTGAATATCTCATTTAGAGGAGGGTACAAAATTTTGTTTAAAATTTTTATTGAAAAAAGATAATCTAACACAAATAAAGGCGAGCATATCCTTATCAGCCAGCCTTTGAATAAACTTTTCTTAAGACTTATTTTTTCATACGGAAAAGTTTTTTTCAATCTATTGAGAATTGAAGCAATAACATTGTAACACATAATCGTTGATAGTGCAACTCCGACTATAAGTACATCAGTACTCAATCGATGATGATACTTATTAACATTTCTCTCTTAATTTGAACGAGTTACAATTGATTTTGGCTTGAAAATTCATTGAAGTACTCGCTTCGGATCTTTTCTGTTAAATTTGCTTACATGTGAAGGTGAGGCTATGTCAATGAGGCAGAAACTTCAGCTGAACACTCTAAAAAAACTTTTTTCCTCAAGTTTGTCATTCTGCACCATGCTTCGGCATTGGCAATCAGAGGAAACATTTCATGATTAACTTTATCGGTTTCTTTGATGTGTGACTCCTGCAATGCTTGTTTTCTTCCTTAAATATCATTGTGAAGAATAAACTTAAAATATTCGACTCAAAAACAGTTACAAACAATAATTTATCGAAGACTACAGTTCATCATACAGGAATAATATGGTGAGTATACAATTAATATGTTTGTATTTACAATTAAAAGCTAGACTAAAATACATAATATACAAATCTATATTTACTGTAAAATATTATATTTTTAATCTCGCGTAAGCTTGAAGTGTCATAATTAGAAGTTATTACTGAAAAATCAAAATTTCAGTTATTTTAGAAATATTTTTTCTACTTTTAAGGCATCTAAATGTTTTTCTTAATATTTATATTCCAAAATTTTACTTTCACCTAACACTGCTTTCACTCGATATCGACAGCTTTTTCTAATATCGAATATGTTGTATAGAAAGAAGTTGGTTCGTTATTTTTCTTTGAATCGCTGCCTTACAACTTTAAGGCAAAAAATGGTAGTTTTCGTACCTGATGACGCACGTCACCAGGGCAAGCACCCTATTTTTTCTACTAAGGTCGCAATAAATGTCCAAATGTTTAAAAAAAAAAACGCCGAAAGTACGAAAATAGTAGTTTTCCTACGAGTTTGAAAAGTCTTTGTTTGCGAACCGAGAGGTTTGCGGCCCGAGCCAAAGGCGAGTATGTAGATACTCCATAAGCCATTCGATAGTTATATAAGATTTTATTTCGATTTTTATAATTATAACTCTAAAGCACATTTTCAATTTCGAGAAAATTTAACCTATTGCCCTCCAGCTAATTATGGATTGGGAAAGAAGCTATCTATTCAGCTATCAATGAGCCTAATAAACTAGAAAATTTTTCTAGAAATAATTGCAGTACAAATTTTCGTGCACAGCAGTGTCCTACTAATTGGCATCTTTATCTAACATGATTATCTTTTTATCAGCACACATAATCTAGTGAAAACTGCTGCACCCGAAAAGTGGTGGTAACTATGAATTTGGAGTCGAAGAAGCATTAAGTGACAGGACAGTGGACTACCCACACATCCGATTTACTCTAGTTGTAAATACCTCCTCATTCTTGAAAAATCGGTATACTGTTTCTACGTCAAGATGATTCTATTACAAATAGTTGCGGCACTTTTGATGACTCAAGGTACAAGTTAATTATTTAGTCACATTTTTTTTTTTAATTTACTCATTTTTAAAAGTTCAATTACGTAATAGTATATGTTAATCATAACATTTTTGTATCAAACAAGTTTCTAAGGCTGCGTCTCATTTTTCCGCAAGAGGACAATTTCCATACCACGTAGCTATATTTGACAAGGAAGGATCGTTTTGCAGTGGAGCACTTATCAAAGACAACTATGTTGTTACAAGTGCCAGTTGTCTAATGGACGAAACTGGACTATTTCCTGCTGACAAATACTATGTTTTACTTGATTTCGCAAATTCCTCAGGCACAACATCTCCCATTGTAGTTACAACAACGCAACTTATAACTCACGAAAAATTTCGGGGACAGTAAGATCTTCTCTAGTAATTTGATGTTATTCATACCTAATTGATGAAGATATGAAAAAAACAACATTTTTTTAGGAACTCCCTGGTACCAGATAAGCATGACATCGCGTTGTTAAGGTTAGAACGAAAAGTTGAACTCAACCAATACGTTAACATAGTAGATCTACCTGATTTGAATGACACTTTTTACAAAACGTCGAAAGGTGTTCTGACCCGTTATCAGCAATACATGCGATCATATTCCGATTTTTATGTCGCGCTGACCTTTTTTTCATCGAAAGTCACTAAGAGGAGTACATGTGAGAGACACATGAGAAAATACTCCTTAAACCCAAAAGTGTTCAACTCACAATTTTGTATAAACCATGTTAAACCCAGAAAAAATCTTAAGGTGAATATGAAAGTGCGTTTATTTCATGTAACAGCTGTTGATAAAGTTTACTTGCATATACAATTGTTTGTGTTCCAAAGTTTATTTCTAGCGGTATTTTCACTCAAAGCAAAGGTAACAAGACTGTTCTCACTGGGATTGCTGTTGGATATAATATATTGGATATTATCCAGGATAAAATTTTCACTAACGTATCCTTATACGCAAATTGGATAAAACGTAACACAAAGAAAAATCCAGTCATACATAAAGGGACTCATTTTGAGCTTGGTAAGTACGTTTTGATTTATTGTGTATTACGTTAATTTTATTCTTAATATTGTCTTTATCCTTTCTTTTAAGTAAAAAATAAACTAATGATTATCCTTGCATATAGTCTCACGATACACTCCTTAATCGTAAATCTTGCGTAAAGCTTGAAAAAATTATTATAACACTTGGAATATCCCTCTGGAAGATGTTTTTAATATATAGGGTTGTTGACAACATTGACGCACTAGTAACGCAGAATAACATATTAACTTTTGTATTCAGAAAATTTATAAATATGTATACTTTGGTATATAATTCATATAATTCATAAGAGGTAATATTAAAGTGTAAAATTAGTATTCCAATAACGTAATTTGCAGCAATTTTTAACTTTCCGAGTCACATTGCGATCTATTTCAAAGTATAATGATCTAAAATTTTCTAAATCTGATATAAAATTTTTACTGTTCTGAAAGAACTTAAATGTGTGAAGCCAATCTGGGAAAACACACCTGCATGAACACACGCACTCGATATCAAACCCAAGTAACTCGGAGTCGTTCGTACTCAATTTGAGCGCAACTTTTTTCATACTTGATTAATTTAAACATAATCTCTAGTATAAAAAAAATTTTAATATAGTTAAGGATAAAGCACTTGACAATACCTTATAGTAAATGCACCGAAGAAGTACCGCCTACTGTTGACCATCTTTTAACATAGTGTGAAGCTAATTTACTTAGCTATTTTAAAAAACTGACTTATGTTACATAAAATGTTAAATTTCAGAACATTATCATGTTTAGAGTACTTGTGTGTTGAAAATTAATCTCTGCTGTAACCTTCAATTTCGTAGTCAAGGAAAAACTACCTAATTTAGTAACAAGTAGAAAAAGTCAATTATGAAATTAATGTAACTTTTTTTGAAATTTTTGCAAGATTTTAGGTAGTCAATAAAAGTAGTAAGTCAGTCTTTCTTAAGGAGTCAGTTATTGTTATGGTCATTCACAATTGGTATATCATTTTAAATTACAAAATTTGACTCACATCATTGATGTATAAAGTGTAAAAAAAGCAGCTCGTCGTGTCTGACTGGCAGTTGTGACATACTTGGTTTTATTTTTTTTTATCAAACACATACTGCAATTGTTACATCATATTCTTAAGAATATCTCCACTTTTTTTTGTTTATTATATAAGTGTTAAAAAAAAATTGAATAAATAACCACAGCTATAATGTTAGAGGAAAAGTTTAAAGAAACTTTAATCATGAATTTGTAGTCATCCAATAACAATTTTATGAAATACTTATGTGACAACATAAAGAGATAAACAAAAACTATGATTGTTTATAGGAAAATCGTCCAAAATTAATGCAAAATGGGCTAAAAAGGGGCAGTTTCCATACCACGTAGCTATATTAAAATTAAAAACTTTTAAAAAAGATTTCTCATGTAGTGGTGCACTTATTAAAGAAAATTATATCATCACAAGTGCCGCATGTGTATCTGATTTTTCGTTCATTTATCACGCTACATTTGGCCTGGTGGATTCTTATGATGTTACATCTACGATTACAATTGCCATAATTAATTCTATTTTCCGCGAAGAAAATGAAGGATATGAGTAAGACGTGCATTTCTACCTGAATAACTGTTTAGTAATAAAATATGATAAAAGAGTAAACTAAAATTTGTATAAGTTTAGATTATATGATGACTACAGCATAGCTATATCAAAGTTAGAACGGAGAGTACAGCTCAATGATTACGTCAGTTTAGTGGATTTACCTGAATCAAGTGAAACTGTTGATGAAAGTTGGAAGAATATACTAACTCGGTATGAACGGTACTATGATAAAAAGAATAAAATTTATTCAGAGTCTGCTCTAGAATTCACGAATGCTTCCATCGGAAAAAGCGAGTCTTGCAGTACCTTAGGAATCAATCGATTGCATTTTTGTATCTTCAACGTTAGAGAAAGTGATTTTCCTTTTGAAGTCAGTATTAAAAGTGTGCATGATATATACGTTTGTATGGAAAAATTAATTAACTAATTGTTTTGCTTTGCAGTCCAACAGTGCCGGTATTTTAGTTAAAAATAAAGGCAACAAATCAATACTAATTGGACTTGGTACTAGTGATTCGAATTTGTTTACCAACATTTCACGGCACGTTGATTGGATCAAACAAACTATATATAACGGAGCAAATACTGAAAATGCAATTCTACCTGTTACTTTGAAGCAAAACCAGATTACCTCATTTCTAGAAGAACAAAGTGTTTGTAAGTACCTCTTGTTTCATGGCGCATTTAGTTGAATTAAAAAAATAATTGCCTGTCAATTTTCCTTGATATTTCCATAAAAAAGTCGAGTACGCACAAAAGCGTGACTCATTTGCAGCTAAAACTAAAATGTACGTTAAAATAGGTTTCTAAGTAAGACCTCAGGTCTTTCGTACTGGGGAATACGCGTGATTTCATCTTTTCCACCAAGGTCTTAGTAATTTATTTCTTTGATGTTGTATTAAATAACTAAAAAATGTAAAACTAAGCTAAACAGAGTCGCACTTTATTAACTTTTTCATGAAAAAGTCAAGAAAAATTAATATTTATCATCAATAATCCGCCAATGGAGATTTTACAGCACACAGTAGTACAGCTTTCAATCTAATTAAATTAATTTTATTCATGCTTTGAAAAGCCATTTTCAGTTGGTCTGAGAGAGGACAGTTCAAATACCACGTAGCTATATTCGATAGTGAAGGATCCTTATGCAATGGTGCACTTATAAAAGACAACTATGTCCTCACAAGTGCAGCCTGTGTATCTGACGACCAGCTAACTTATTATGCTCTTCTTGGTTATACAGATTCTATAGATGTGACAACTTCGGTCACAGCTAACATAACTGAAATTATAATACACGAAAAATTTAAGCGCAAGTAAGACATTCCTTCGAAAATTAAGTACTATTTACATTAAAATAAGGTGATGTCTGCGATCATGGGCATAATTTCTTTACAGTGCATTCTATAACAAGCATAACATAGCAATTGTACAATTAAAGGAGAAAGTGAAACTTAACAAATACATTGGTACTGTGGATCTTCCTGAACCTAATGAAGTCATCAACGGGAAAGCAGTAATTATGACTCGCTACGAATTACGTCGGAAGAAACGAAATTACAATTGGCTCATGATATTAGACTATTATCCAGCTGAAGTAGAAAATGATAGAGCCTGTAAGCGATACCTAAAAAAGAATCGGGTAAACGCTGAATTTCGGAAATTGATATTTTGTATCACTAATTTCAAATACAAGGAATATTCTAAAAAAGTTTCTATGGTAAATATTTGAAGTTTATTTGCTTTGGTGAAGTTAAGTTGGAGTAATTTATTATGGTTCATGTCTTACAGGTCACTGCCAGTAGCATTTTAGTTCAAAATAATGACAACAGAGAAGTCTTAGTTGGACTTAATTTCAGAGAAAAGTACATGTTTATCAACGTGTCTGCATACGTAGATTGGATTAAGAGTAAAATAAGTATGACGGCGCCGTAATGTTTCATCCCTGGTAATACAATACTACGAAACAAGAGGTCATATCAGTAAGTGCTTGTTATTTCACTTGTTAGTTCTTCAAGTCGATTTTTAAGAGAATAGCTTGGTTCTATGACAGTTAAGCAACAAATTAAAAAAAAAATAGACCTTGTAATGAAAATTAAACTTTTAATTAATACGAAGACATATTTGTTGTGCTCATCAAATATACACCATCAGACATATACAGCTACCTCAAGCGTCAAAATTGAAGGTTATAACATACTTGAGTTATGTTATATTCTATGTATAAAAATGATAATCTGAAAAAAAAATGTATTTGTAGAGTTGAAGACACATATCTTTTGATTAGAATCAAGAACACATTAGGTTATCAAGAAAACTATTCAAAATAAAGATTTTTAAAGTAAGACGTTGAAATATTGTATTGAATAAAGATGTCCTTATTTATTTATTTTTTTTTTGTTGGATTTTTTCGTACTAAAAAATTTGTTACCTAGCAATAAATACAATTAATTTTTTAGTTCGNTTATATTTTTAATCTCGCGTAAGCTTGAAGTGTCATAATTAGAAGTTATTACTGAAAAATCAAAATTTCAGTTATTTTAGAAATATTTTTTCTACAAATCAAAGTAGTTTTGAAAGCGTGGATAGCAGAGTTGTAGAATCTTATCTCCCAATTACTAAAGTCCCGTACCATTATTTGTTGGATTTTTTCGTACTAAAAAATTTGTTACCTAGCAATAAATACAATTAATTTTTTAGTTCGTTGTATTTCCTTAAAAAAAATGTTGGTTTTCGATATGATAAATATTGTAAATTTATATGTTAGAATGTTCGAGTTAATAAACGTGATTCTAAACATTTTAAATACGCCGTAAATAACAAGATAGCCTTTAGATCATTTTTATTTTATTTTTTATTTTTTACTAACGATTACTCAAGAACTATCAAGTTGAACATCGTTTAGTGTTTCACACATTATAAAATTATAATAAAATTTAATAAATCTTTATCAAAAGAGTTTTTATAAATTGCATGGAACCAAAGTGGACATGAATTGTTCACTGAGCGAGTTTTTTTTTAAAGTTAATTTGCTGAGTTCTATAATTAGTTATTAATACAATTCCCTTTAAAAAATGCTTCAATCGAAATATGTGACGTTTTTTCTTATTGGTTGATTAACATTGGTCATCAGAATGGTATAAAATTTGCTTATGAAATCTCACGTACAAAGAATAATAATTTCAATCCAAACAAAGTTATGCAAGCATAAAAATGATTTAAAAGAGTTAAAAAGGTTAAGTAAGAAGAATCTAGGTGTACAAAAGTGACTCAGAACAGAAAAAAATAGAAATGAATCCAAGTATATAAAAATTTAGTATAATTTATTTCAGGTAAATAAATAAGTGATGTGTAGGTTCATTAATTTACTTGAATGAACGATACTGGATGTATTTCGTTTGATGAGATTTGGATCCACCGATATCAAAACTCGCATACGTAAGAGAAAATGCAAAAATATATGGGCATCAATCATTCAGTCAACTCTTTCATAATTTGAAGTATATTTTAACGTTTAATTTATGTGTTTGTGTATACTTATTCATCATCTCAATGTTTTATAAAATAATTATGTATCAATTATGAAGTAAGGAATAATATTAATACTAAACTAGAATCAATCGATTGCATTTTTGTATCTTCAACGTTAGAGAAAGTGATTTTCCTTTTGAAGTCAGTATTAAAAGTGTGCATTTTTAAAAGTTCAATTACGTAATAGTATATGTTAATCATAACATTTTTGTATCAAACAAGTTTCTAAGGCTGCGTCTCATTTTTCCGCAAGAGGACAATTTCCATACCACGTAGCTATATTTGACAAGGAAGGATCGTTTTGCAGTGGAGCACTTATCAAAGACAACTATGTTGTTACAAGTGCCAGTTGTCTAATGGACGAAACTGGACTATTTCCTGCTGACAAATACTATGTTTTACTTGATTTCGTAAATTCCTCAGGCACAACATCTCCCATTGTAGTTACAACAACACAACGTATAACTCACGAAAAATTTCNGTTTTGAAGCTCACACACTATGAGAAACTTTTAAAAAATATTTAAGAATATATACGCAGTTAGCGCTGAATATTATGTTTTGTTCATCATGCATACGCAAAAAATTTCCAAATACTAGGTCACTAAAACAATTTTCTCATTACATTTGTATCACTCAAATGCATTTAACCTACGGCTTGGACTTTCAATGCGTTTTACATTATTTTTTGTTATACAGTTGATTCTGTTACCCATATAGCTGTCGTTTTTGTCACATGTGGCCCGGAATAAGCTGAAAAAATCAATAACTTTTAGTATAAAATTCAGAATGCCTTATGTAACCTACGTAAAAGTTTTAAATTCTAAATGAGTTTTTATTCATTTTGATAAGCAACATGCCTTAATATCTCAACTGTAGATTCGTTTAGTCTTATTTTGCCGTAGATATTCACCTTAATGCAATACTTCAGTTTTTCAAGTTGGTATGGAACTCTTTAACATACTAGATAAACTAGACAAAACAAGATTGTCATTCGGGTAAAGTATTATAACATAAATAAAATATAAGCATTTACTTTTTCTGTCCATACCACGTATGCAGGATGTTTTTTTTCTTTATACACTCTTTTGTTGAACTAATTGTTTTCCTAATACTGAGGGTGTTATTTTTGGCATTACAAACTGTTGAAATTTGATTATTTACATATTTACAAGAATTATTTATAAAACCACTGATAAAAATGCATTTCCATTATTTTTTGGTAGTTTTTCTTAAGTAAAACGTATTTCTATCTATTTTATTCAACGTTGTAAGTAGAACATAGAAAAGAACATGACAAGTGGATAAATAGCAACAAAATATGTATAATTAGTCTGAACCAACTTTATTTGCATAAAAGCTAATATTAATATTTTCTTATTGGCACCTGAGAGTTGGCGAACGAAGCGAGTAGCGGGGCAGAGCCCCACTATGTAGTGTGTATATGTATATTGAAAGTGATATAATTGTCGTTGCCGCTGTCTAATTAAAATACAACACGAAAGTATTCCAGAAGATTTAGTTTCGGAAATTTTTACTTTGCTGTGTTCAACTTACATACATCATTAAATTAAGAATGTTAATTTAATTATTTGACAATTAAAAGACAAGATCCGTCAGAATCACAAGTATCTAACGATATCTTACATGAGCGTGTTAAACTTGTTTGTCATGTCTACAATACAATAAGAGGTAATCCTTTACAAAGTTTTTCGAAGCTGAAATAAGAATAAGTTTCTATGACTAATCAGTGGTAAAGTTGCAAAATTTAAAATATAAATCAAAGTAGTTTTGAAAGCGTGGATAGCAGAGTTGTAGAATCTTATCTCCCAATTACTAAAGTCCCGTACCATTAACTTCTTGGATCATTGTGAAATCTTTAATCATATCTTTCTGAAGATAACTGGCAATTTTTCATAATTTAATAAAGATAAAATATTGCTACAATAAACTTAAAATCTGAAAAAACTTCTGTTGAGTATGAACCAAATATCGGACTTAATGATCCATATCCATTGGTCAATAATTTTCATTGTATTTAGAACATTTTGTGCAAGGTGTAAAATGTAAACGATTTAGGCGTATCGTACAAGTTAGAACTGATAGGATTACTTGGACACTATCACAATATACCTGAGACAAGTTACTCTTCTAAGTCGAGTGCTGGTAATAACTAAAATTGATTCAGTTACAACGTTGGAATTGGCTTCTTTCTGGTTGTTAACTAATTAAGATTGAATAATTTACTCTGACTTGATCACAATCTTGAGATACGTACGAGTATTTTATCCCGTTTTTCTCTACTAAGTTATAAGCGTTCATTTAAAAATACCTTCTTTTATTATGACATTTTTTTCAGCTCTCATGAATGACAGTAACTACTAGAAAAATAAATAAACAATAGTTAAATAAGATGATGACTGAGAAAAGGGCTTTGAACTATACTTTAGATATATTTTCACTATGTCAAACTATACTGATGTATGCATAAAATTCGAATAATATTTTATTTTTTGCTGAAAGTATATTCTATCTAATTAAAGTTAATTTTAATCAACATGGAAAACTAGATAACGACGCCTCAAGGTAACGAAAGTGTACATAAGTATTTGGTTAAAAAAAAAAATAAAAAAATAAATGAAAATAATTTTTTATAATGAATACTTACTGTGTATAGATGCTTCATCTATTAAAATATCTCATTACACCATATGTTTAAAAAACATTCAAACAAGTTTGTTATAACTTTAATATTAGAACGATTATTTATAAAGTTGTTTAATAATTCAAATAAATTAAGATGAGGATATGTCGGCATAAACTTTATCTTATATCTTCATCTTTATAAAATACTATACAAACCTAAATGTCCAACTGAAGTGTTATGACTGAAAATATGCAGTTTTCCGTTAGTTTTAGAAAAAAATTTTTTTACGTTTAAGGCAGTCTAAATGTCTTTCTTAATACTTTTGCTAGATAATACGGCTATCACCCGATGTAGATTGCTTTCTCTCGAAATCGACAGCTTTTTTTTAGTATCGAATGTGTTGAATACAAAGAAGTTGGTTCGTTCTTTTCCTTTAAATCGCTCTCTTTCGACTTTGAGGCTAAAAAAAGTATTTTTTGTGCGTAAAAAGTAGTCAAGTTCCTTTTTTGTACTGCATTTAGATGTAAAAAAACTCGTTTGATAGTTTTCTGTTATATGATTGTTTTATTTTTTGTTTTCAATCTCTACAATTTTAACGCTAGTAGTACATTTCTGTATTGAGCAATAAATTAGCTTTTGCGTTAAAAATTTTTCTAGAAATAATTAAATATTATTGTCTAAGATAATAAAGAGCATTAAGTGACAGGACAGTGGACTATCTATACATCCAAACTACTTCAGTTGCAAACGCATAATCTAGAAAAAAAAATCTGAAATATATTTTTCCATGAAGATGATACTATTACAAATGATTGCGGCACTTTTTATAACTCAAGGTAACAGTTAGTTATTCACTCAAATATTTTTTTTTGTTTCCTAAAAAAGGTAGTAATGTAGAAAAAACCGTTACAACATTGTAACACAGATAAGAGTATTTCTACTACACCAGGTGAAGTGTAAAATTATATGCACACCACAAGTGTCAGTAAAAAATGCCCAGATCTCGTATTTTTAACCCTCAGCTTCACCTCGGGTGACAATGCACGCGAGATCTGGATCATTCTTTACTAAACCAGCCTAGGTGTGTATTTAGCTATGAAGTACATGTGTAAAGTATGTAGCTGAAATTTTAGTTCTTCATGAAATATATTACAATATTACTGTTAAACGCTTTAAGAAAAAAAAATTGATGCTTCGTAAAGTTTTTCACCAAATCTATTGAACTAAACAATTGTTTATTTTGAACGACCGACATAAGAAGGCTGTAGAGAGTTCAAACCTTGCTGCCATTAACTGTACAATACATGTATATGTTTGTAAGCACGTTAAATCAGTAGAAGATAAGTTTTCTCACTCTACAGATTTTCTACAGTATTTTTTTTTCATTGTTATCCACATCGTGATGTATTTTACGAAAAAACAGAAATTTTAATTATCAACGCGCTTTGAAACGTGTACATTATCATAATTAGACTTACAGTAACATTTTGAATGATTCAATCACGTAGTAAAATTTACTTATTAATTCACAACATTTTTGTATTTTATAAGTTTCTGAGGCTGATTCCAATTTCGCTGCAAGAGGACAATTTCCATACCACGTAGCTATATTTGACAAGGAAGGATCGTTTTGCAGTGGAGCACTTATCAAAGACAACTATGTTGTTACAAGTGCCAGTTGTCTAATGGACGAAACTGGACTATTTCCTGCTGACAAATACTATGTTTTACTTGATTTCGTAAATTCCTCAGGCACAACATCTCCCATTGTAGTTACAACAACACAACGTATAACTCACGAAAAATTTCGGGGATTGTAAGACAATCACCACTACTTTAATATTATTATATTTTTTTAAACTGAAGGTATACAAAAAATCGTTTTTTAGTGTTATTCTATTACCACATAAGCATAACATCGCATTATTAAGGTTAGAACGAAAAGTTGAACTCAACCAATACGTTAACATAGTAGATCTACCTGATTTGAATGACACTTTTTACAAAACGTCGAAAGGTGTTCTGACCCGTTATCAGCAATACATGCGATCATATTCCGATTTTTATGTCGCGCTGACCTTTTTTTCATCGAAAGTCACTAAGAGGAGTACATGTGAGAGAAACATAAAAAAATATTTTGTAAGCCCGAAGGTATTTAAGTCAAAATTTTGCATCAGCCATATTAATCCCCGAAAAAATCTTCAGGTGAACATGAAAGTGCGTTTATTTAATGTCACATATATATTACAGAAGTTCAACAACAATTTTTCATGTTCCACAGTTTCAGTCTAGTGGCATTTTTGTTCAAACCGATGGTAACAAGACTGTTCTCACTGGACTTGCTGTTGGGAACATAATGTCCAATCAAATCGAGGATAAAATTTTAACTAACTTATCATTATATGTAAATTGGATAAAACATAACACAAAGAAAAATCCAGTCATACATAAAAGGACACATTCTCAGTTTGGTAAGTGCGTTTTGATTTATTACGTGCTAAGTAAATTTGATTCCTAATATTGTCTTCGTTATTTCTTTGAAGTTGAAAAATAAACTTTTATACTTGAATATACTTTTACGATGAACTTAATTTTTTTGTTAACTCGTTATACTGGTATTCAAAAAAATTAAATAATAAAAAAAATTATAATTTTAAAAGTAAAGGTTAAAAAAAACTTTAATTATTAATTTGTATTCATCCAATTACAATTTTTTGAAATACTTATAAGACAACATAAAGAGATAAACAAAAACTATGATTGTTTATAGCAAAATCGTCCAAAATTAATGCAAAATGGGCTAAAAAGGGACAGTTTTCATACCACGTAGCTATATTAAAATTAAAAACTTTTAAAAAAGATTTCTTATGTAGTGGTGCACTTATCAAAGAAAATTATGTCATCACAAGTGCCAGATGTGTATCTGACATCTCATCTACTTATTATGCTACATTTGGCCTCGTGGATTCTTACGATATTACATCTACGACTACAATCGCTATTATTAATTCTATTTTCCACGAAGATTACGAAGGATATGTGTAAGACGTGAATTTGAACCTTAATAACTTATTAGCAACAAAATATGACAAAGTTGTAATTGCGACTTTTTTCAATAAATTAAGATTACACGATGACTACAGCATAGCTATATCAAAGTTAGAACGGAGTGTACAGCTCAATAATTACGT
Source organism: Copidosoma floridanum (assembly GCF_000648655.2). The sequence goes on from NW_019379640.1 coordinate 1,490,131, forward strand.
CAGTTTAGTGGATTTACCTGAATCAAGTGAAACTGTTGATGAAAGTTGGAAGAATATACTAACTCGGTATGAACGGTACTATGATAAAAAGAATAAAATTTATTCAGAGTTTGCACTAGAAGTCACTAATGCTTCTATCCAAAAAAGCGAGTCTTGCCCTACTGTTGTAGTAANTTACCTGAATCAAGTGAAACTGTTGATGAAAGTTGGAAGAATATACTAACTCGGTATGAACGGTACTATGATAAAAAGAATAAAATTTATTCAGAGTTTGCACTAGAAGTCACTAATGCTTCTATCCAAAAAAGCGAGTCTTGCCCTACTGTTGTAGTAATCGATTCATTGCACTTTTGTACCTTTGGTACTAGAGAAAGTGATCTTCCTTTTATAGTCAGTATTAAAAATGTAGCTATGATACATACAATTTTGAAAAAAGTCAGCGATAAAATGTTTTGTTTTACAGTTTAACAGTGCCAGCATTTTAGTAAAGAATAAAGGTAACAAATCAATACTAATTGGACTTGGTACTAGTGATTCCAATCTGTTTACCAACATTTCACGGCACGTTGATTGGATTAAACAAATCATAAATAACGATTCCAACACTAGGAATGCAACTCTACCAACTACAGTGGAACAAAGAAAAATTACCCCTTTTCTGAAAGAATTAATTTTTCGTAAGTACCCATTTTAATGGCGTATNTGTTTACCAACATTTCACGGCACGTTGATTGGATTAAACAAATCATAAATAACGATTCCAACACTAGGAATGCAACTCTACCAACTACAGTGGAACAAAGAAAAATTACCCCTTTTCTGAAAGAATTAATTTTTCGTAAGTACCCATTTTAATGGCGTATTTCATAAACCTCATTTTTTAAAATGTAAATTCATTTGTAAATTTTTTTCAACATTTTAATCGAAAAACTGAGAATGTGTTCAGCTTAAATATCCTTAGAATATGGTTTTAAAACTATGTGTTGAAACAGAATAATGTTACGTACAAGCTGCAACAATAACTTGAACGTTAATTCAAGTTTGGCATAGGTTTGTTGTGGATCTCACTATTTTTTGTGGGAGAAAATAAGAAAAATAATAACTTGAAACGCCCACACTGATCCATAGCCCACAAAGTTGTATAAACGAATTATGAAATATGCTATATGCTCTATGCATTATAATTTTTTCACGAAAATATCAAGAAAAATTGAGCTTTGCATTCAATAATTACATCGAGGAAGTAACGTTACTTTCAGTATTAAATAAAATCGGTTACGGTTGCATATAAGCGTACTGCATATAAACGTATTAAAATCATCATGATTTCCTTTTATTAAATTTGGTTGTCTTGACTCAAAACTAATGAAAATCATATTAAATATTAATGATTTTCTTACGAAAACGTTACAACACTCAATAGTACAATTTTCAATCTAATTAAATTAATTTTATTCATGCTTTGAAAAGCCATTTTCAGTTGGTCTGAGAGAGGACAGTTCAAATACCACGTAGCTATATTCGATAGTGAAGGATCCTTATGCAATGGTGCACTTATAAAAGACAACTATGTCCTCACAAGTGCAGCCTGTGTATCTGACGACCAGCTAACTTATTATGCTCTTCTTGGTTATACAGATTCTATAGATGTGACAACTTCGGTCACAGCTAACATAACTGAAATTATAATGCACGAAAAATTTAGGCGCAAGTAAGACATTCTTTCGCAATACAGTACCTATTTACAGAAAATTAAAGTCTGAGATTATAAATGTTATTTATTTGCAGTGCATCCTATGTTGATCATAACATAGCAATTGTACGACTACAGAGGAAAGTGAAACTCAACAAATACATTGGTACTGTGGATCTTCCTGAACCTAATGAAGTCATTAATAACGAGAAAACAATAATTTTGACTCGCTACGAATTACGTCGAAAAGAACAAATTTATGATTGGTCTATGATATTAGACTATAATTCAGCTGAAGCGAAAAATGATGTTACTTGTAAGCAATACCTTAAAAAGTACCGGGGGAACACTGAATTTCGTAAATTGATGTTTTGTATCACTAATTTCAAGTACGAGGAATATCCCAAAAAAGTTTCTATGGTAAATATTGAAGTTTATTTGCTTGGGTGAAGTTAAGTTAGAGTAATTTATTATGGTTCATGTCTTACAGCTTACCCCTGGTAACATTTTAGTTAAGTATAATAGTAACAGAACAGTCCTGGTTGGACTCAGTTTCAGATCAAGATACATGTTTATCAACGTGTCTGCATACGTAGATTGGATTAAGAGTAAAATATCCATGACTACATCGTAATAGAACATCATCAGTAATACAATACTACAAAACGAGGAATTATAATAGTTTGTGCTTATAATTTCAATTTTTAGTTACATACATAGATTCTTTAAATAATTATTCACTTTTATGGCAGCTACGTAAAAAACTAATAAAAAAAGTCCTCTTAATAAAAATTGACTATTGATTAACATCAAGACATATTAAATTGTAGAATTCATTAAGCGTGTTTTAGTAATGATTACTCCAGAACTATCAAGTTAAGGGAATCCACTTGCTAAGAGAATTATCGTCAATATATTGATAATACTTTGAACAGAGATCAATTAGTGTATGAAAAACCTTCAATTTAAATTTTAAGTCTCTTTATGGCTTATAAAGTAAGATATTGATTATTTTATTATTGAACTCTTAACGTGCAGTCTCATGAGAATCAGTATTGTTCTGATACATGCCCTGCAATATCTGGATAATCGACGTCAAGATTTGATTGGAAATTTTTTTGAAAACAGCTAAAAACTTGGTGATTTCGTAGCTATTCGCTTTGAGCGCAATTCCGAAATCGCGCCCCCCACTGGGCACTTTGAGAACGATTGGTCGTGATTAGAAAAGGTATATAATTATTATGAAATCGAGCTTCCGGCTCCATTCACCAGGTGGCCAACCCTTAAATGTCGCTTCTCTACAAGCATATGGAAATCAATTCATGGTACTGTCCTTTTCTAATCACGACCAATCGTTCTCAAAGTGCCCAGTGGGGGGCGCGATTTCGGAATTGCGCTCAAAGCGAATAGTCTCATTTTAACTTATGGCTTATGGAATGAGCAATAAATTAGTGGGTAAAATAATCCTCGTTCGACAGCTACCGTTAGTACGTCGCGTTATATCTGTATATATAGTCATGCAGGTTATAATACTGCTGATCTTATGCGTCAAAAAGGTTAGGTACGAGTGAACTTTCTCAAACATCGTTTGGTGTTTCGTACATCACAAGGTAAAAGCACTCCCATTTTTCATTACGTCTCTTTTTTTTCGATTCTTGCTGTACTTTAAAGAAAACTACAGTCACACTTTATTTCAAATCTACTAAACTTCTCACTTTGGAATATTGTCCTTGTTACCTACACTTCACCGTATTCTACATCAATTAACATACATGTGTAAGTCATAAATTATTTCCTGAAATAACGGAAAACGGGGGTTTAAGTCATCGGAAAATATCACGCAATATTATACTTGAGTTATCTTTATCAAAAGGATAAAAATCTTACGGATATTTTATTTACTGACCTTATATGCGTCAATAAAAACAAGTTTTGTTAAACACTGAAGTAATAACCGCATAAAATGTTGAACAGCATTTTAAAAATTTAAAAGCTTGTAAAACAAAGCGGAATGATCGTACTGAAGTCTTTTATTTTTTTTATACCTACGTTTAATCTATTTTTACCGTAAAAAAGTCGATTTGTATCAAAAGTTGTTCATTTTTTGTGCAACAAATTTTAAATAATGTGTAAAGACATTTGCTGGAATTCAAAAATGCCATTTTCTTTTTTTTCTTTAACCATGAAACTTTTTCTTTTAATGTTTTTAGAAGTTCTTATAAGACAGCTGAGAATGTATTAGTTGAGCTTCTTTTTTCATACCTCTGTCCCTTACAACACTCAATAGTACAATTTTCAATCTAATTAAATTAATTTTATTCATGCTTTGAAAAGCCATTTTCAGTTGGTCTGAGAGAGGACAGTTCAAATANTTAATGTTTTTTAGAGTTCTTATAAGACAGCTGAGAATGTATTAGTTGAGCTTCTTTTTTCATACCTCTGTCCCTAATATTGTGATTCTATCAAGATTAGAATTTTCTTTTTGCACCGAATATCTCCTTGTGTTTTCGGATATTTATTATGGTAATATTAGCTAAAAATCATAACCGTATCCCGAAAATTCTGACTAGCTCAAAAAAAAATAGGGTTGTTTCAATGTATTATAACAAATTGATATAGGATTTAACAAATAGAAATGTCAGCAAGAGCTACTAAAAAATGGCATTAATGGCCAAAACAAGTTGCATGGGGCTTAAATCGGTTCAGCTGTTTTTTCGCAAATCGAAAAACACTGCCATTCTGAGCCATTTAAAAAAAATTAAATAACTCGCATTCTATACAATATTTAGAGCTGAAATTTTAACACAAGGCAAATATCATACCTCTTATTGTACGCACAAAATTTAACTTAATCGGTTCTAAGTTTTTGGTGAACTGCAGCAAAAACCACAAAAAGGTCCTCTCAAAAAATGGCCATAAAAAAGTTGTTAGCCAACATAGGTACATTTTTCAAACGTATTTCGCTTTGTCTACATTTACTTCACTACTACCTAAAATGCTGTTCATTTTTAACAATTCAAAATATCTTAAAATCTAATTGCAAAAAAACACTTTTTCGTTTGGAACGCTCTCGATCAAAACATGCATGCGGAAAGTGGGCGTGGGCATCAAGCCGCCAATTCTATTGACCGAAGAGTAAAAAGCAGTTTTTTTGCAATTGATGTTTAAGATACTTATAATTAGTAAAAATTAATGGCTATTTGTAGACGTAATAAATAGTTGTATTGTATAGAATGCGAGTTATTGAATTTCGAAAAAATGGCTAAAAATGGCAGTTTTTTGCGATTTGCAAAAAAACAGCTGAACCGATTTAAACCCTGCGCAACTCATTTTGTTTGTCTTGAAATTGCACATCTTTTTCACGAAACACTTTTTTGTGTACGATTCTTCGGTTTTCTTCTAGATCCAAAAAACTTGTTTTGGCCATTTTTGCCATTTTTTGTGGTATTTTTTGCTGACATTTTATTTGTTAAATCCTATGTCAATTTGTTATAATACATTGAAACAACAACCCTATTTTTTTTGAGCTAGTCAGAATTTTCGGGATACGGTTATGATTTTTAGCTAATATTACCATAATAAATATCCGAAAACACAAGGAGATATTCGGTGCAAAAAGAAAATTCTAATCTTGATAGAATCACAATATTAGGGACAGAGGTATGAAAAAAGAAGCTCAACTAATACATTCTCAGCTGTCTTATAAGAACTCTAAAAAGATAGCAAAAAAAAATTATAATAAAGTCAAAAAATCAGGGTAGAGCATCGAGAGAAGAAAGGAAAAAATTATCCAAAACATAGGATAAGGCTTAAACAAATCATTTATAAAGAAAATATTCTTAAATATACAGAATACAGCAGTTATCTGTAAAATGGAAAAATTAGGAAATGAATTTTGAATAATCATAAGTCTTAACTGCATTAGATGTTTGAGTATTCACTGTTTACTTTTAATTGGAAATTCCGAAAAATCAACGGATCCAAGGGAGGAAGGAGGTTGTTAGAGGAAATCACCGAAAATAACTTAGAAAAATTTTCAAAGTAACGAAAAAATGTAAAAATGTAAAATTTGCGTAAGCTTGTTTAAAACCAATGTCAGTTTTTGTTGTGTATCAAAGTGAACAATAATTTCGGAAAATATCTGTTTTATTTTGTATATCAACAAAACTATGTTTTTATTTGAAAATGGAAAGAAAAAATCTATGGTTATTTCATTTTTTAAATCCTATTAATACGAAAATTTATACATTATCTTTAACTCACGATTATTTGATATTAAATTTTTTTATCAAATTTAATAACTATACCTCCCACATGACTTCTAATTAAGATCTTATATTAGGCAGTTTTGAGGATGTACACATACCTTTAAAAATTTTTTTAAATTTAACTATGTAATTATAACGGAAATACATGTCTTACTCCGCTAATATTCTTCTTTTCCCAAGATAAAAAATGTGTGCTATGCGTTATCCTATAAAAATTATGTAACAGCTTGACTTTGTTTTGTTATGTCATTTTTTTTAGAGATTTCAATATGAACCACCCGTATGTATGTATACATATGTGTCTCGTACTTGTCACTGATTCATGTGTTTATATAGCATGATTCAGGTGACAATGAATGCGTGTGACGAGTACTCGTAAGATGAGAAGAGATAAAAAAAGAAGCGAAGGAAGTAGAAGATTAACGTTGATTATGAGTTGATTATCGAGAGTGTTGTCAGTTTTAGGTTGCATTTTTTTTTTCATGATAGCTGATTAATTAACGATTATTAAAAGCGTTTTTTAAGACTCGAGTAATGAAACTTGAATATTCAAAACTCACCGTTTGTTGTTCATAACTGCTTCAATCATTTGTGTTTTATTAATACAGTCATACAGCAGAGCGCAATATTTAATATTATAGCTGATTAATGAAATGATAATGGCATAAAAATTGTTTGGCACCTAAAGATCTCTAAGATTTTTTAAAGAAAATCAAAACATTCTTCATAGAAAATAAAATGTAATAGCAATCATACGTGTGATTAAAAATATCATCTTGTTTATGAGAATTTTTTGTATCGTTTTAATACCTAGTTGTGCTTCTAATTTTCATGGAGGCAGGCTTTACTTGATGTGGATTCTATGATAGCATCTTCTCGATTCATTTTACGCCCATCACATGATTAAATGTACTTGTATATTATGTACCCATAAATACAGGCATATGAGAACACCATTGCATTATATTTTGGCAATGTGAATATTTTTCTAGCCCAAAAACTTTACGAGTCAACAGAATTATAATGACACATTTAATTGAATAAAAATTAATTGCATACTTCTTTGACATTCATCAACAATTCCTCGAGTAAACGGAAAGTAAGTACTTCAAAACAGACGACAGTTACGGTTTTATCTTTGATTTCTGCACTGACATGAGCTCGGAAATTTCTCTGGCAACTATATGTGGATGTATATAACGTTCAACCGGCGCGTGTCCGGCCCGCTTCGTCGAATTCGTCACAAGTGATGACAGTTGATTAAAACAAACTAACATCCATTGAAGCAGCCTGGGCCCCTAACAAGTGAAACTTATAGTGGCCTCTTTTGCATGAGAGTGAGAGCAAAGGCACTCCATAGCCGAAGAGGAGTCAATCAATTCTCAATTAACGGGGAAGCAAAGTGCGTTAAAGCAACTCGGAGACAAGAGGTCCATCGGAATTAATTTTCTGATGGAATTGTTTGCCTCCTTGGGCCGCTTCATGCGTTTGTCATCGCTTGCGGGACGATTTTTTCGAAAGAGAGACGCGGGCGCTCCGTTAATTCAGTCCAATTGACTTGCGCTCGTGCGCCTTACTTGATCCTTTTTTTTTGTCTCCTTCTCCGCTCTCTGTCGAACCTTACGGCTGTCTTACATTCATATACCTATTAGAAGTTGGATCTCGAGTGTCTCGTCTTGGAGATTAGTGTCTGCCATAGTCTTTCTTAGTGGTAAAAGAACCTACATTTCTTTCTCTCGTCGAAATCAAATATTTACTTACACATTTTCGATGAAAAATATCGAAGAGGAAAGCTGCTTGGTCATTTGCCTATTGGCTTATTCCTTGCGAAAATTTTTAGTCTGCAATCATTAGTTGTATTAAAATTAAGGATGTAATTATGTGGTGCTTGTAGTACGAAGTGAAACACAGAATAATTTTTGCACTACATGAGTTTTGTAACACTGTGTATTAAGCACCTCTATGAAGTGGAGAAAGCTTGCGATTATATATGTTAAAATAAATTTACTTTTAAACAAATGCACGTAAAATTACAAATAATACAAATAAACTCTAATCAGATAAAAAATTAATTCCTTTTGCTTCCCAATTGAGGTAGCTCTGAAATGAACGAAAAATCACAGATTCAGATATAATATTAATGTGTCTCCGAAAGTTATAAGAAAAATAGACTACTCTGGATAGAATAGCTATGTTTGTGTCTCTCTCTGTGTGTGTGTGTGTGTTTTTGTTTGTGTTTGTGGTTGGTGCATGTATATCAGTCACATCGTAGCATTCTCTAAACCAATTTTGATAAATAAACCTGGTGTATCGTTTTACTCCCAGATACCTATTACCACTGAAAAAAAAGTTATAATTTCATCTGTTGGTTTTCTTCAATTTCGATTAATAAACTTTTTTGAAAAATTGATTCTAGTGCTTTTTCTCATTGTTTTGGATTATTTTATGTTGAAAAGTCTGGAAAATCGCTGAATTTAATACAAATATGTGATTTAGACTAAAAAATACAAAAATCTATGCAGGTGTAATATGTAGGTGCATACGTATATAATTGATTGTATCTCAAGTTCCCCTCGACTAATTTTTATAATCATCGGCTTATTACTTTTATATCAGGTTACTAAATACTCCTACAAATTAAACTTGCATTTATTGTTTTTTATTTTTAAATCAGATTTTAACGGTTTTCAAAAATCGGTTTGTTAAAAAAAAATACATTTTTTCCTTTTTCTTTGTACTTAACCATCGTTGTTTAACTATATTTGAACGTCTGAAAATCCACAGATTATGAAGTTAAAAAAAAAAAAAATTTCTTTTAGTTTACAATCAATTACTGTAAATTCAGGTGTCGCGGTGTAAAGAGTGCATTACATTTATCATCTTAAAATTCTTTGCATATGTTTCAATAGATTTGTATAATATATCTTTCGCTTTCTTTTATTTACATACAAAGTAATTTTTCCAAAAATATTGATTTTTCCTAACTTATTGAAGTTCAGCATCATCGAAACGTTATGACACACAATTATCACAGTACATACACGAATGAAAAAGCTTTGGGCCTATAAATTGGCAGAGTTTTATTATTTGGTTTTGTAAAAACTTTACTCAACTGTTCATTAAATGAAATATCAAAATCATCCAACATATATCTATCGAAAATAAAGAAACTAAATATTTGGCAATGTCTCTTTATTCCGAAATTTTAAATCAGCCACATGTAAGTTTCTTTTTCCGAGCCGTAAACATGAATCCACATACACAAGCTGTACGCACATATGCCCAGCCTCAACTTAGGAGCAGTGGCCATATAACAATAATCCGCAACGTCTCGGGAGACTCAAGAGCTAAGAGAGAGAGAGAGAGAGAGAGAAAAGAGCTGCGCGTGCACGGCCGACGTCAAGCCCCTTGCTTGTTCTTGGGAATCAAGTGAACCTCGTTAAGGATGACAATGCGAGGAACGACCGACTCTTTTTCCCCCTTGCGACACATAATATACGTGCCTAAGATATACATACATTTCTCTCTCTCTCTCTCTCTCTCTTGCAAACGAGCCAGTAGCGCGTTCGTTATAAATACGGCAGCATCTCGATAATAGGGGCCCCCGCGTCTCTTATCGGCTGGACAATGAATCTTCGTGAGGTTGGTAAAAGCGTGTGGTTTGTTTTTTCCTTCTGGCCGATGAAAGTTTCAATTTATGGCTGTTCGAGTTCCATTGCGATTGCTCCTGCACTCTTGCGGGGTCGCTCATTTGATTTGACGTTAATGTCGTTACATCATCGGTTCTTTCACGCCCGTAAAACATCGATGTGGTCCCAAGGGCTCTGTAGTTCAACAGCTCTTTGATTTTGCTGCATCCTCGATATAGTTGAAGCTAAAAACAATACGCCCATGGTGTACAATGCCATTTCATAGTGTTGGGTGATAAATTGGGCGACTAAGAATTATGAGGGTGATATTTTGTTGCGACAAAAATAGTAAACAGAAACCATAGTATGTTGAGATGTAAAAAAGATGATTTATCTCATTTTACATGTGCGGATTCTAACGTGCTGATTGTTTTTTTTTTTTTCTTTTTTCAGCAAAAGATGCCTAGAAAAGAAACTAAAGGAAATGATAAGCAATCCTCGAGAGTGTTGACGCTTCCTCCGTCGATGAAGAAAAAAATTTGGCACAAGGGAGGGCCAAAAAGAGAATGAGTTTGCAGCCGAGTGCGAAAGAAATTTCAAGTCCTTTCAGCGGCCTACCACTTTCGAGGCATCAGAGAGACGCGATTAGCTCGGCCCACGGCATATATTACTGTACGAAGACAAAAAGTAAATTTACTGGCGTCGGATGAAAATTATCGCGTGCTCCCGCATCCGGTAGACTTTCTCTCTAAAAACAAAAAAATGTCTTACAAGATTAAAAAAAAGCACTTTGCATGGTTAACTCCCTTGTACATGTGAACAGCTTGTTGTACCAAAACAGAAAGACTGAAAAATAGAGTAATAGCTGAATGAAAAAATTAAAATAAAAAATAACACATGATATTAAATGGGAATACAAAAAAGGAATCTGAACTTTGTATCATAATATAGATACTTTTTTTATTATAATATAACATTTTTTGCTATCATATGCATATATATTTTTCTGTTCTGCTACTGATTCATGAAAATCTCTGAAGATTAATTAATTCTTTAGTTTAACTTTTGTAACGTTACTAAATCAAAGTTAAGTTCATATCTTGAGTTTATGAAAAATTCATCAATTTGAAATTAATAACAATTAGAAAAAAAAATTTTTTTCTTAATAATATAATATAAGGTATGAACGGTTGCATCCCCGTTCCAAAAAATGTCAAAATACTTCATTAAAAACCATTAAATAGAAAAAAGAAAACAGACCACGCTATTTTTATAAAATTGACAATTTTCGATGTAAAATAAAAAAAAAGTCCTTTCGAAGGTGCAACTGATATTCCGTTTTTGCAATGCTTATCGCTCACAACCATCTGAGGATTCGCTTGTACCGGTAAAAAACAAAAAAAAAACAAAAAAATAACAAAACAAAAACCAGCCAATCCCTGAGCACAACAGAATTACAAAGTCCCCAGGGTACGATTATCTCGCTGAAAAAGTGATACGTGTGTAGCGAACGAGAAGAGGAAGGCAGAGAGAAAGATAGCGCGTATCCATTGTTTTTTGCGTGCATCCCTGTTGAATGCCCCCCTGTATACATATAGAAATACATCATTCCTGCTGTAGCCGTATACATATGTAGGTGTTGAAGGTGCCCCGATACGGGGGATGGAGAACAAACGAAGAATGAATAAGGAAAAGCAAAGTAATAAGGGACGAACAAGTGCGCGCGATAGAGGGACAAAGAGCTTAAAAAGCACCGAAGAAACGTAACTTCTCGTGTATATAAGTATAGTCACTTGTACGTGTATACCCATACTCAGTGTAGAATATACCATGCAGTCGAAGCTGTGCGCTTGCACTCAGAAGTGCCCCCAGGATACCGTATACCCTGCCTTTCATCTCGCATCTCGACACATTATATGGTACATATATTATGAGCAGTCCACACAAGCCTTCGATCGCGTAATGAGGCAATATACTGGCCAAGTGGTTAGCACATGACTGCAAAGGGTCCTATGTATGTATAAAAGTGTAAATGCATACACATACACTGAGTGCACGAAGTACATACTGTATACGGCGTGTCAACGTCCCGAGAATCGCACAAAAGGACGATAGGTATAAAAGATCAAAAGATGTGTTGTGTGTGTGTGTGTGAGAGAGAGAGAGAGAAAGGTAGAAAAAGAGAGAACAGAGCAGTCAGCAGCTATACTTGCGAATATAATGCAGTCAATCTACAAGCTTTGGACGGATTTTTAACCCCCTGAGTTTATACACCTACGCATAAGCGAACAGGTCCTTAAGATTTCTGGAGAGAGTCGAGAGTTAGCGGGGGACCATTTGTTGCTCTCCTATATTTTTCACTTTAACTTTCTTTTCATCTCTTCTCTTCTTTTTATATGCACTGTGTCTTTAAAACTTGCAGCTGGTAAATGACTTACCCTCCCAACCAAATTTTTCGAGATAAGGTAGTGGAGGACGCGGGGCAGTGTATATAGCGGGTATAAGGCTAAGTATTATAGTCAATTATATAATGCAGGAAGACATAAAGATTTCGGTTTTAGAGTTCTGTTCTATTATTATTTTTTTTTTTTTACATGAATAAATGATCCAACTACTGCGAATTAAAATTATCTTCTGTACTCAATTATTTATACCTCTATGTTTTTCGATGTAAATCAAAGTAATTTCATTTTATCGTCATCTACAGCATCTTGGGAGATTAAAACGAATGGCGGTTTTCTGTTATGTGACTTTTTTTTTTTTTTTTTTTTTCAAATAAATGTTTTAGTGTAAATATCACTTGCTTGTATTACTGCGTACGGTTATAAAATCAGCACCAGTTGCTAAACCGCCCATTTACTGATTACTGGCGTGGGTATCGCATTAGTATATTCTGTAGTTTTATATCTTGCGTGATCTGACACAAATTGTTTTTAGAACCATCGAGCCTGTAAAACTAACGAGAATCACACTAATCCTAACCACAGACTTCAACAAGGACTTTTGCCAGGCAGGGAGCCACTAGCCTTAACGTCTTCTCCAGGGAAAGGCGACACAGTGGCGAGTGGACCCGATGCACCATTGGTGCAGAGAGTGTCAGCTTAATTGGCAAGGTGTTTTACCGGAGATATTACCACTGTGACTATGGTATGATAGATATGGTACCAGTTAGGGGATTGGTAAATGGTTGTGGTAATAATACTCCCCCACACACATAGGTGGTTAGTGGGTGGCCCCGGTGACTAGGCCAGTAGGCTGTCGCGGTAACCCGGTTAAAAAAAACTAGCGCTCTGAAAAACTAATGCAGTATCCTTTGTTTCTTCGACAAAACGGTAAAAAAAAGTCACGAGCATTAGAAAGTATTGTGAGAGTAATGATTAATTCTACAGTTCAAAGCCATTTTACCAAACCCGTACAATGGGGCATGGGGTCATAAAATTTAACTTACTTCTTTCTTTTCCTCATCTTCCACATGTCACCGACAAAAAAACCTGCTTGATGAAAAAAAAGAGGCAATCCGCGCACACGTGTGCGTGAAGTCACCCGAAAATAAGGCCCGCCTACGAATCGTGCGTACAAGAAATCACGCGCCCCACACTCGAACTCCTTGAAAGAAAGTAAAAAAAAAAAAATAAATAGATAAAAAAGATTTGGACACTATCGGTAATACTAACCTGCTGCTGCATCTTTCTTCCCTTCCCTATGTGTTCCATGTATGCTTATATATATA